>CM064490.1:34142560-34602916 GCA_032716605.1 Paralithodes platypus
TCGGTCATGGCTACCTTTTGCCCCAGTTTTTGCTTATGCATTACCCACTACCTGTGCCGGTATCCCTATTTTTGCGCACACTCTTTGTATCAAGTGTGTTAAATGTCTAGACCGTTCAAGGGGTCTGTGGGTGATGCGCAAATGTTCCTTTTGCTCCCAATTAAGTGTCAAAGTCCTCCGCGATAATGATAAGACCGCAGCGGTCGCCTTACGAGAGGTTAGGCAACAGATGGCAGCATATACTACGATTGTGGCTCATAAATCACTTCAATGTGACAACGTCCCTCTTTGGGATAGGCTTCTTGTGGAGCACCCTCCCCCTAAACGTCCCTCTCGAGTAACTAGTCGTAAGCCGGCAGAGACTGGTCAGGTTTTTGCGTCTTCTCCTACTGCTACTGCGAAACGTCAACGAGAACCTACTCCCCCGGCGGCAGCCTCCTCGTCCCGGGAGAGATCTCGGTCTAGGTCACCTCTCAGATACCAGCCATCTAGTCTTCCCTCTTCACAATCGAGTAAGAAGAGTAAGACAGAAAGTTCCACCAGTGGTCACGGCGATAAATCCTATAAATCGAAGAGTAGTTCACGGTCACACCGCAGCCATAAATCTTCAAAGAGGGATTCCCATGATAAAAAGTCCTCACGACATTCACCAGTTTCTAGTGCTTCTCATCGTACCTCTACCCCAGACAGAGTTTGTGTTCGGGCTCAGGGGTCCAGGTATAGTGCCTGTACCTAAAGATGATTTACCCATTAACATTTTAACCCTGGAATTGGAGAATTCAGGGGGCTCAGGGGTTGAGAGTGTTGTGGACTCCCAAGGGAGTGTAGGCCAAGGCCTAGGTGTTTGGCGTTATTCTCAGCCAGGACCTGACCACCCACTTCCGGCTCAAACTATTCACACAGTGGCTGACGTCCACCGGGACGCGGCGATCCCATCCTCTATCCCTGACTTATCTTGGCAACAAGGTGATACCCCAGCTTCGGCGGGATCTTCTCAGGAGGAACAGGATAAAAAAGACTAGGTTTCAATTATCTCAGATATGGAAGGGCAAGAGTCAGGTTCAGGCTTAGACGCCGGACAAGATCCTAATGATTCACTAGTTAGTACATCATCAAGTCAATTTGTCACTGCACAGGAAATTGATGGGCTACTCAGTAATGCTTTATCTAAAAAATTTAGCCAACAGCAGGAAACTCCCACAGTGGACTTGGGAGCTCCCACGACAAGCTCTACGGTACGGCCTTTGATGACTTCTATTGCTTTAACTCAGATCCCTCACCCTCCCCCTCTGTCACCATCAGTGGTTACTAGGCCTGCTACGGCGGCATTGACCACTTCGAATGTAAGGGTTATAACGGATGTCAATCCGCCCCCTCTAGACAGAGCGCCTCTCAGAAAGGTAGCTATGCCCTTGCTTTACGGACCAGACGAGTCATGGGTCCTTTTAACCCCCACTAAACCAGAGATTGCCCAACCTACCTTGTCAGGGGAACTTCCAGTACCGCGTGAGTGGGTCATCCAGGGCAATAAATCTAGGAAATTAAGGGCCTTGGATACTTTAGGCAATGTACTAGATGTCAACATCAAGGCTATACCTAGTTATTATCACCAAGATTATTTTGTTTATGCTGCTAAGCCGGCTTTACCCTCTGCCTCAGCTTCAAAACTTTTTCAGACTGGTCTAAGCATGACGGATTTAATGACATTAAGACTCTGTCAGCTCTCACTCCAGAACTCGATTTGCTAACCGTCACAGACACAGCAGCTAATCCAGTCTTGAAGGTGGGCCAGTTGGGTCCAGGACCTTGGGTGGAATGGGAGGCAGAGGCTCAAAACTTTGCGACCACATTTACTTCCAAAACTTCCCACCAGATCCTTCAAGATACTCATTCTTGGTTCTCCATGCCAGTGTGTTCTGCCGGCGGAGTCCCTTCAGCTTTGTTTGCTTTCTTAGCTGCCCCTAAAATTAATCTCTGTGAGCTAAAATAACCTTTCACTACCCCTACCTCAACTCACCTAGAACGAGAATTTAGGCTAAGGGGGAAAGCTTTTCGCCTGTTCTCTCAATACATAGTGTCTCAACAGATAGCAAAGTCTTTGCTCCGGTCCACTCAGGCAATCGCAGATGCGGACGCCAGACGATCGGTTGAATTGTCCCGGCGACTGCTTCTTCAGTCGTCAATCCAATCTTTGGGTGACATCCGCACCGCCTTGCTTGAGGCGGTACGAGCGAGACAAGAGCTCAGAATGTCCTTAGTCCGAAAACTGCCTGATTGCATTGCGAATCAGGTGGTCATGTCACCAGTGCTCACTCCCTCTTTAATGTCCCCTGACGTGTGGCGAACGGTGTTTAATATGGATCAGGCCTTTAAACACAGTCCCACCCCTTCTAAGAAACCTGCCTTTAACTTCCCCAAACCCAGGCCAGTCGCTAAGGCTCAGCCGGGGGGATTTTTTTTTTTTTTTTTTTTTTTTTTCTATTTGATTGAGGGAGGCAAAAGGCATAACTGCCTATAGCGAGTGCCCCCCCCCCCCCCCCCCTCCCATAGTTGAAAGAGTGACAGGGCCAAAATCAAGGGACGTTCGAGCCAAAATGCCTGGACACACGGAGTTTGAAGCAATTTAAGTCATAGGAAGAGGGAAAGACTGATTCTGGGAGAGAGTTCCAGAGCTCAGCTGTTGAGTAGAAGAAAGTTTGAGAGTAACGTTTCACTCTGGGTTGGAGAGTGCACAGAGTAGGGGTGGGATTGAGTTGCACGACGGGTACCACGTGCCTACGGGACTGGTATGCACTGGGATAGCTCTGAGGAACACTGATTTATAGTAGCGAATAGCGAGAGATGCAACATTGCGGCGGAGAGAGGAGAGAGATTGCAGAGATTTTGGAGTGGACGGGAGTTAATGATACGAAAGGCCTTCCTTTCAACTTTGTCTAGGAGAGCGGTGTGAGAGGAACCTCCCCACACATGTGAACAATACTCAATACAAGGGCGCACTATGCCCCTGTACAGAGCAAGAAGCTGTGCAGGGGAAAAGAAACCCCCTAAGGCGGTTGAGCACACCCAGCTTCTGGGAGGCTGCCTTAGCAAAACTGGTAATATGGTCTTCCAAATGAGAGCAGAACTCGAGACACCAAGAAGATTAGGAGAGAAAGAGGGGTTGATTTTGTATTGTTGAAGAATAAGGGATAGTCCGCTGGGAGATCCTGACGGGTAGATAGATGGAGAAATTGGGTTTGGAAGCATTAAAGTTAACAAGGTTTTCTCTGCCCCCAATTGGAAATAGTATTTAGATCAGAATTTAAGAGTTCCATGGCTTCATTACGTTTCGTTGAGGGATGCTGGCTGGGGCGTTCTGAAAACTAATGGAGTAGTGCAAGGTTGAGTCGTATGCGTATGAATGGATGGGAATTAAGGTACAGTTAGGAGATCATTTATAAAAAATTAGAAAGATAATAGGAGATAGGACAGAGCCCTGAGGAACACCGGAGTTTATAGGGTGAGGAAATGAACAACCGCGGCTATGGAACGGCCGGAAAGGAAATTAGAGACAAAGGCACATGGAGGGATAGAACCGAAGGAGGGTAGTTTAGAAATTAAAGATTTTATGCCAGAGTCTATAGAAGGCTTTCGATAAGTATGGTGCAATAGAAAAAGTCTCACCGAAGTCCCGAAAGGAGGATGACCAAGAGTTAGAAAGATATGAAAGAAGATCACCAGTAGAGCGACCCTTAAGGAAGCCATACTGGCGATCTGAGAGCAGATTATGAGAAGAGAAATGCTTAAGAAATTTGGAAGCAAGAATAGTTTCAAAAACTTTAGAAAGACAAGAGATAAGAGCAATTGGACGATAGTTGGAGGGTTGAGAGCGGTCACCCTTCTTTGGGACAGGTTGAATGTGAGCAAACTTCCAGCATGAAGGGAAGACGTTAGAGGATAGACAGAGACGAAAGAGTTTGCCTAGGCAGGGAGTCAGCACGGAAGCAAAGCCCTTTCTTCCACCTAAGTCCTCCTCCTCCCCTCAAGGTCAGTACAGGCATAGACAGAGTAGGTTTTCAGGTCAGAGAGGAGGCGGCCATAATAAGCCAGGTCAGGGCCCGTCTTCGGCCAACGCCAGCCAGCCAGCGAAGCGTCCACCACCACCAACTCCACCACCATAAAAAAACTAAAGTCTCTCTCACTCCCGGTGCCAGTCTTAACCCGTTGAGCCCCGGCTAGTTATAATATTTTGTTCACCCCAGTCCCAAGCCATTTTCACTTATTTTTTTTGTTTGCTAAAATGGAAGACAAGGATGAGAAATGAAAAAAAAAAAAAAAAATAACCTCTGACATTTTTTTTTTTTTGGGGGGGGGGGGGCGGGGGGGGGGTGTGGGGGGGGGGGGGAGCCTCAACAAAATTTGTTGAGCCAAAATGGAAGAGAATGGTGAGAAATGAAGACAAAACTAAAAAAAAAAATCATTTCGGTCATTTGGGGGGCGGGGGGGTTTCAATAGTTCGTCAGCATGACCACCCGCCCGGGAGCACTAGGGTAAAAACTGAGTATGGCATTGTACGGCATACATCCTAAGGAGTATCTCACATAAATCTCAAGCCTCTAGCTCCCATACGACCGGAGTAATGAAGGTTCAAAATGGCGGTGAACTAGGGGTGTAAACTATCCCCACTAAGCCCACCACCACCAGCCGCGCGGCTGTCTCCCCCCGCTCACACCTACTCGCCCGGCCACACACACTACGGTACCTCCCCCTCCTATTCTCCCGCCATTTCCTACCTTACGAGCCACGTAAGTGTTTTTTATATGTCGGACGCACGTGATGCGTCGCTGGGAGTTGGTGATCAAAGACTGCCGACGCAACACGTGCGACGCTGGGTCTCACCGGGTTAAGGCCGGTGGATCCGAGGGTAGTACAGCCGGTGAACCCTTGTCTGCTAACTGGGTCGTTCCGAACGTGTCACCAAGCATGGCCGTTAAACACTTGGGCACGGATGGTGGCACGCAAAGGCATCACTTGGCAGTGGCTCCGGCGACCTCGCTTACGTCAGCCGACAACGGCGAATTTTGTTTCATTAGAGGTGAAGTCACTGGTCCAGGAAATGATTGCCAAGAATGTCATCATCCCGGTCCCCCCAAATTACCATGTATTCACGTCCAAGCTATTTTTGGTTCCCAAAAAGGACAGTGTTCAGATGAGACCAGTCGTAGACCTGTCTTATCTGAACCTTCACATTCATTCCGTATGTTAACAGTACACCAAATCAGGCTAACACTTCTGCCGGGAGGTTGGATGTGTTCCCTAGACCTGACAGACGCTTATTGGCACGTATCGGTAAACAAAAGGTTTCAAAGGTTTCTGGCCTTACGGATCAGGCACCAAAATTTTGTTTTTCAAAGGATGCCATTCGGTTTGAACCTGGCACCTCGATTATTCACGAAATTAGTCCGGCAAGCCCTGATGCCGTTATTAACCCTTAATTGGCGGCGCGCAACATAAGTCGAGTATAATAAATCTGGACTATCTGGCAGCGCGCGACATAGGTCGTGTGGCAATTTCAGCACGTAATGTTGCTGAGAGAGAGAGACAAGTGGTGGCAGGAGAGTAGCGAGCGTATGACTGCTCCAGACCACCGCGGCGAACCTACTGACACGAATCCCACCTCCTCCCTCCCTCTCTCACTCGCTACATACTGAATTTAATGGGGAAAGTACCGAATTACATGCTTTTTGCACTCGTGTTGCGCGGTTGTTGCAAGAAAACTAGCCGTCATAAAAGGATCGTTATGGTGTCATTGGAAAGCTCTGTTTATGCCCTTTCAGGGATAGATACTTGTTTTACGCTCTGGGTCTTATTTAGGCATGAAAATGATCACGTAAACAGCCCTATTTTGGCTAAAAACACCCCGCTGGGCGGTACATATAAATAAACCGCTAGCCCGCTAATCTAGTGTTAAAGCAAGGAATCAGAGTGTTGTGGTACCTAGACGACTGGCTGGTGGTGGCAGAGACAGAGCAATTATGCATCAAACATGTCAACATAATTTTAAATCATGTCAAAACTCTAGGGTTCAAGGTAAATCTGGTAAAATCAAACCTTGTTCCCTCACGAGTAATTCAGTGGATAGGGCTGGTCTGGGACACAGCTGCTCTCACTCTGAGTCAGAGTGTGGACAATCGCAACAGGTTTCGCAGGAAACTGTTCATGTTTCTTCACAGTCTGACTACGACACGAAAGGCCTGGGAGTCTCTGGTCGGCTCTCTCAACTGGATTCAACTAACGGTAATGTTGGGCCGGTTGAAAGTAAAACGTTTAATATTGGAAGGCAACAAATATTTCCCACTCTTACTGGCGGGAAAGTTATGGCCCATCCCAAAATTAATCCACACCTTACTAGCGTTCTGGGCGAAGAGGGAAACGTTGCACTCAATAATGTCATGGACCTCTCCTCCGCCAACAGTATGGGTAGACACGGATGCGTCAGGCACAATTGGTTGGGGATTTCAGTCAAATCAGGGGCACCAGGGTCAGGGGCTTTGGTCCCACTTAGAAATCTCCCACATCAATGTCAAAGAATTACTAGTCCCCTTGTATTTCCTTCAGGCTCACGGCCCTGCTTTAAGGGGCAAGTCGGTGGCCTTCAGAATGGACAATCTGAACGCAGTTCACTGTATTCAGAAACAAGGGTCAACGAGGTCAAGGAAGTTGCTAAACGTGTCGGAAGAGATTTTTATTCTAGCCAACAGACTAGACATTTATCTTCACGCATCTTATCTCCCAGGCGTAGCAAACGTCTGGGCAGACGCTCTGTCCCGGAGACAGAGCACGACAGTAGAATGGGAGCTCAAGCAACCCATTCTCAACCAAATGATTGCAGAGCTCTACCATCCACAAGTGGATCTGTTTGCGTCCGAGGAGACTCACAAGCTCCCTCTATACCTCACCCGCCGGACGAAAACGCCGGCAGGGGGGCCGGACGCTCTGGTGACAGACTGGAACAGATGGAGCTCCATCTATCTGTTTCCGCCGCCAGATGCGTCACTAATGTGCCACGTAGTGAACAAACTACGAGATTTTCGAGGCTTAGTCTCGCTAGTCGCACCCCTGTGGCCAGCGCAGTTGTGGTACCAGCAATTAAAGACGTGGTGCCCGCACCCGGTGTCGCTCCCAGTCGGATATTTCCACTTAGACACGATTGGCAACCTAGCGACCTCGCTGACTTTTGCATTATGGACATTCAGGAGGCCAAGTGGCTAGCACCATACGGTAGAGAAGTGACCAATAAATTATTAAATCAATATACTCAGTCTACGCAACGACAGTATCAATCACATTGGCAAACCTTTACTTCTTGGATCATTAGAACAGAACAGACTGTGCCATCGGTAGCTATAGTTTTCAATTATTTAAATTATCTGTTTGAGGAGAAACGTTTATCTGTGGTAACGTTAAAAAAACACTTAACTGCGATTAGAGTGCCCTTTTAGACCTTACAGGTCTCTCCATACCGGTAGCGGAGGAAACAGGTTTTATGAGGGCATGTTTTAAACTCCGCCCACCTCCCTGTCAGCTCATGCCTACTTGGTCTCTGGACAAGGCATTGTCTTTACTTCACTCTCGTCTGTACCAAAATACTGCAGATTTTGCATTACTCTTAAAAAAGGCTGTATTCCCTTTGGCTTTGGCCACCGGGAACGGAGTGTCTGAGCTGGCGGCGATGAGAAACACACCTAATTGCCTTAGGTTTGGTAGACTTAATGAATGTATTCACATTGCACCTTCCCCGGGATTTGTAGCCAAGAGTGCACACGTGCACAGTGCACACGTGTTTTCTGAGTTCACGGTGCCGGCGTTAAAAAGGGGAAAGGTGCACCATAATCTATGTCCAGTGCAGGCTCTAACCAAATATTTGAGAGTGGCGCCTCTCAACCCCCAAGGTGCTTTATGGGTAGCGAGTACGGGTAAACGCTTACTGAAACGGAGATTAGCTTCTCTTCTGGTCGAAGTCATTAACCCGTACAGCCCCAGCGACGCGCCTGACGCGTCGGCGATGTATGTAACGCACAGCCCCAGAGACGCGCCTGGCGCGTCACCCTAATTGCGCCGACCGTAACCTCAGGTGTAGCCACTCAAGAGGGCTCAGATTTGTATGGGAACTGTGTACGTATCCCACGCAACCGTGCCGATGATTGAAAACTCTCAAAGTCCACGTGCGTGCGCGCGAGCGCGCAATAACCTGGTTTTTTGGGATAATTGCCTTCAATTTTTTACTCTTATAAAATCCGTTTTCGGGGGCTCTGTAGGACCATTTTTTAAGCTTTTTGAGCGGTTTTTCGTGGTTTTTCCTTCATTCCTAACCCATTCGCTATTGTTTCTGGAATAAAACAATTTTTTTGAAAACCGGCCGGGTTCTGGTGCGCAAACATTACAAAACTAGCCGGGGCTCCACGGGTTAAAGAGAGTAATCCCGGCGTTGTGGGTAGGGCCCACGATTTACGCAAATGGGCGGCCTCTTTACGTTTCCTGAAGAATTTTTCAGTAGAATATATTGCGTCCACACAGTTGTGGGCGTCTAATCATACGTTTTTGACTAGATACTTGTCAGTTGCTCTGGACAAACCTTCCTTACCATGTATAGCTTTAAGGCAGAGGGTCTAGGTGGCCCTACTGTCACTTTTGTTTACTTTCAAGGAAAAAGGGGGGGGGGGGGGAGGTGCAGTCAGTGTAACATAGGACACCCTAGACCCCGCCAGAGTATAAGAGCTGTGATACAATTAGGGTTAATGTGATATGAACATTTCTCTGCGAGAAATTGTGCTAGTACAATGTTAGTACAAAACAATGGAGTTGTTATAGTAGTTTTAGCTGTGAAAGCAATTTAGTATTAAACAGTGGAGATTTTTTGCAAATTATTTTTCACGAATATTATGGGGCTTATTATGTGCACATGTAAACTTATAACTTGTTATTTTTTGTCACCACTCGTTGAGTGGGGTGCCTTGGTAACTACAGATCTGTTCACAGAATTTCCAGAGTTACCCCCTTTTTTGTCAAGCAGGCTTCTTTGAAGCACGCACCTGCTTGAACCCCCTTTTTTGTATTTATATGGTCTGCGCCGTAATTAAATATATTTTTTCAAAGTAAGAATACTATGTGGTTGTTTGATTATCTGCTTTGCTAGAGTTATGATATGATTACGAATGTCCCCCTCCAGTCTTAGAAATCAGGCATGTTCGTCAATGATGGAGGGGCCACTAATAAATTATAGGTTTGACTCCTGTAATGAGATAAAGAAAACCTAATATTTAGTAGTGGCTCCGTAATCATTGACGACTGGGGCCCTCCCGACCGTCCCCTTCCCATTTGTTGATGTATTAAGGATTTTGGTTTACTTGATATGTCAGTGAAGGAAGAATGACGCCTGAATCAGCGTCTGGTCAAAGATCCACACAAGTACATCCACGATATGATGGAAAGCTTATTGGATAGTTATTCTTATTTTCTTTTTCTTTTTATTTTGTACGAAGTTTTTTCGTAGTGAGAACCCAATTCATAATGACTGAAGCCATGAGTGAGGTCGCGTGTGCTCATGATGAAGGCTCCTCAGATTTTAAATGCTCTGCGCGGTAGATTCAAACTACGGCGGATTAGTGTTTGAAGAGGATGCCTTATGTAATAGGCATGTTCGTCAATGATTACGGGGCCACTACTAAATATTAGGTTTTCTTTATCTCCTTACAGGAGTCAAACCTATAATTATACATGAAGTAACTACCACAAAGGAACTCATGGATGTAATCAAGAAAGTAATGGAAGCCAGAGAGCTAAAGGAGGAGAAAAAGAAAGGGGAGGAGGAGAACCTAAACAAAGGGTATCAGAAAACGATGATCCGATGCTTCATATGCAGACAAACTGGACACCTAGCTACTGTAGGAACTGCTCAAACCGTCCCCAAACTCAGACACACAGATTCAACTCGAGACCAACTCATCCAAACGACCGATCCCTTCCAATGGTGACAAATCCAAACAAGGGGGGAATGATCCCAGTAGAGTACAGAGAAACCGAGACCCAACCAAAAATCACGTTGCCAGAAGGGGGAGAAAATCTTCCCCTAAGCCTCTCATAGAAGGGCGATATGGTGAGGTTAATATATTAGAAAGACAAATGCCCTGCGAAACATTAGTAATAAATGGGAAAGCAGCGAACATGTTAATAGATACAGGGGCAAATAGAAGTTGTCTTTTGGAGGCCTTTGTGAAAAATAATCAGAGAGAACTAGGACCGCTAAACCAAACTAGTATTCAGTTGGCAGGAGCCGGAGGGCAACCATTGACGATTTTAGGGAAAACTAACACTCTAGTGGTACAGTGGAAAGGAATTAAATTCACCACAGAGTTTTGTGTTTTGTCGGGAAAATCTAACAGCGGAGTAGATTGCTATCTGGGAATAGATCTATTGAGTCAATTGGGGGTAACCATACAATGTGGCCCGAAAGGCACTACGACCACACTACGACCCCAAATAGTAGCTACCACAGGACAAATTTCTATTCCCCAAAAAACCTGAAAAATTATAGAAATCTCCAGATGCCACGGAATGACTGCCGGGATTTTTGAACCGGATGCACAAAGTGAAGCCCGAATATCTCCCACCTTTATTACTACGGATCAAAGAAAATTAGTTCTTGCTAACTTTGGAGAATCTACGATTAATTACCAAAAGGGAAGAATATTAGGACAAGTTACACCCGCACAACCCACTACTGTTGGGACTGACGGACCGGCTAACTTACCTGCGATCCCAAAACAATTGACGTCAGACCAAGCCGCTACTTTACATGAATTATTATGGGCATATAGAGACATATTCGCCCAAGATGAGGGGGACCACGGATCGGCCCGAACACGACACAAACACGAGATTCATACCCAAGGACCACCTATTAGACAACCCTATAGATGACAAAATCCAATCATGAGGCAGAAGGAGAAGGAATAGGTGGATGATATGCTTAAACAAGGGATAGTAGTGGAGTCATACAGTCCGTGGTCGTCACCGGTAGTCCTAGTAAAAAAAAAAAATGGGTCTACTCGGTTCTGTGTGGATTACAGAAAACTGAACGATGTTACTATCAAAGATGCTCAACCCTTACCTCGTATTGATGACTCGCTGGAATCACTAAATGGGTCAACGTGGTTTTCTACCCTAGATCTACAGAGTGGGTACTGGCAAGTACCAGTTAGGTCAGAGGACCAGGAGAAAACCGCGTTCGCCACGAGCGAAGGTAAACTCTACCAGTTTACAGTTTTACCCTTCGGAGTTTGCAATGGACCAGCCAGTTTTACTAGAGTAATGGATGAAGTACTGAGGGGATTAACTTGGAGGACTTGCCTAGCCTACCTGGACGATATCATCATATTTTCGAACAGTTGGGAGGAACACATTAACCGACTACGAGAAGTGTTGGAGAGAATTCGGAGGGCGGGACTAAAATGAAAATCTTCTAAGTGCCAATTAGGGGCCCGCGAAGTAGCATACTTAGGACATGTGATCCCCAAGAAAGGTATCCAACCTGACCCCCATAAAGTCAAAGCTATCTCAGAGATTTCCCCCCCCCCCCACCACTGTCAAAGGAATCGGAGCGTTTTTGGGGATGGCTTCCTATTATCGGAGATTATTTCCTAATTTTTCAAAAATTGTTCGACCTATGACTAAGAGACTTGAGAAAGGGAGGAAATTTGATTGGGGTCAGAGCTGTCAATCGGCTTTCGATCACCTCAAACAAAGGCTTACCTCCAAACCCATTGTTTTTCATCTTGATTTCACCAAACCTTTCCAATTGTACACGGATGCCTCTGACGAAGGGTTGGGGCAGTTTTGGCTCAGAAGGTAGATGGGAAAGAAGGCATAGTGGCATGCGCCAGCCGGACCCTAAATAAGGGAGAGAAGAATTACAGTGTTACTAAGAAAGAATGTTTGGCTTTATTCTGGGCTGTCCAATATTTTCGTTCTTACTTAGCCGGAGTTCATTTCGAAGTAATCACGGACCACTTAGCTTACAGTGGCTAAGGATAATGAAGACCAAAGACGGATTGTTTGTTAGATGAAAGGGGATCCTAGAGGAATATTCTGTTGTAGTTAAGCATCGACCGGGTAAGCTTCACACCAATGCTGATGGTTTATCCCGATTACCTGTAGCACCAGTCCAACCCACTCGACCCAAGCATAATAAGAATGATCCGATACCAAACTGTGGGGATAAAATAAAGTTTTCTGAAGGAGCCTGGAGGGACTCTAAGGATCGTGTAGTGTTGGATTATCTTGAGGTTAAACACATGATTAAAATCCTCCACGGACATGAGGGAAAGGGAGCTCATTTAGGTCAGTCTAGAGTCTTGAGACATTTTAACCCTTGTCTATCGGGGCCCGACTTAAGTCTGTATCGAAAAATTTGGAGTATGTGGCGGGGCCCGACTTAAGTCTGTGTGCAATTTTGGCGCAATATTGGCTCTGAGAGAGAGACGAGCGACGGGAGGAGCCTGGGTTACCTCATGACCGCTCGCCACGGCCTCCGTGGACCTACTGAGATTTACTCCACTTACATCCACCCTCACTCCCTCGCTACATACGTAATTATATAAAGAAATTACCGTATTTTAGCGATTTTGCCCTTCGGTTGCACGATCGTTGCAAGACAAACAGTGATCGTAGAAGGATGGTTCTGGTGTCATTGTAAAGCTCAATTTACGCCCTTTCAGGGATACATACTTGTATTACACTCTGGGTCTTGTTTATGCATGAAAAAGAGCACGGAAAGAACCCCATTTATGGTAAAAAAAACGCTGGGCGGCACAGTGAAATATACTCCACCACCCGCTCTTAAGGTGTTAATGAAAGGTATTGGACTTCACGAGCCGACAAAACTGTCAAAGACGTGATTCAAAGTTGTTTGGGTTGTCAGAGAGGGAAAGACAGACGAGGACATAAACAACTACCGGGACACTTTTTTGCTGGGAAACCGTGGGAGAAGTTGTCTGTGGACATTATGGGACCTTTGCCCAGACAGACGAGCAAAAGGTACATTCTGACCTGTGTTGACGTCTTCTCAAAGTACACAGTTGCTTGTGCTATTTCGGACAAGAAAGCTGAGCCAGTTGCTAATAGTAGGCCTATACTGGAGAAAGTCATTTTTGTGTATGGCACCCCCAGATGTATTCTGAGTGATAGGGGGAAGGAATTTAATAATGAAATCTGGCAACATTTGGGAGATACCTTGGGGTACCAGATTCAACACACCTCCCGGTATTACCCCCAAGGGAACGCGGTATGTGAAAGAAATCATCGGTTACTCGCAAATTGTGTAAGAGCCAGTCTAAGTTCACAAGGGGAAGTAATATCCCGAGGTTGGCCAGAGCTACTGCCGGAAATAATCTGGGAATCAATACCACAGTTTGTAGAACCACCGGATATTCTCCCTATGAGATTATCTTTGGAAGTACTCCTAAACTACCTCAAGAAGGACTATTGCCTTACCCTATTAATTCTGCCAAATACTCCCGACCAGAACATTATCTTCAAGGTCAAGGGAAAAAACGGCAACAAGTCCATAACCACGTTACTCAACGGCAGCCCAAGAAACTTACCTTAAATAATCCATATTACCGGGGAGAATATATTCTGGTAAAGAGACATGACCCCACATGGACTGGTTAATTAGAGGAGAAATATGAGGGTCCTTTCCGAGTTGTGGAGATAAATGGACCGTACCAAGTCTTATACTTACATCATGGGGACATTGTTTCGGCTACGCATATCCGCCATACTAAACGGTACGAGGGAATTTTACCGCCGGATATGAGTGAGTGGAGTAGCGGGGAAGAAAGTGAGGGAGATCTAGAATCTGGGGCTGAGGATTCTGATGACTTTTTAACTTGGAATAAGGCAGAAGGTCCCGTCTTGAGAGAAGATTATACTGGGATGTTTCCGTTCTGGGGGTCTCATAGTAGGAACCAAGACGAGGGTTACTCAGCGTCCGAACCCCGAAAAACTGAGGGGATATCCCGAGGGTCTATAAATTGCAATAACTCTACGGATCCGGAAAGCGAAGTTTCAAATTTTGAGGGCGATTTCAATAAGACTTTAAGTAGTGAGGAAGAATATTTAAAAACAGAAATAACTGAGAAAAAAGTATTTACCGAAACGAGTAATCTATATGATTCTCCTTCGACTGAAATAAATAAGTCACAGGAAGACAGAACGACTGATTTCACAGGCAAAACTCTCCCCTAAACCAATGAGTCCTACGGAAACAGTTACACATAGTGGTAGAATTAGCCCTCCACCAATAAGGTACCTGGACGAGGCTATAAATAGAACCCCCGAGGCACGTGCCGGTCAGTTGCAAGGCACCATGCATCTCCCAACTGACCCTCAGTACCGTCTTCGTCGCCTACTAGCCATTGTCAACGGAAAGGGGCAAAGAGTACAAACCCTTAGAGCTTTCAAACAACTCCTCAGCCAAACGGGTCAAATCCTGTTAGCCAAAACAGCGATAGGGAACCAAAATCCAGCAACTCAGCCCCACAGGTGTATCAGTGAGCATAGTGACTTGACTGATGGCAGGGATTTTAGAGGAATAGTACTGTGGCGATCAGGTGCTCTCCTTAATTTAGCACGAGATGGTGAAGTAAGAATCCTGCCATCAGCCAATCAACACGCTGCATTGAACCATCCCTTTAAACCAGCTGTACCTGATATTCCTGGCGAGTATCACAACATTGTCACACCCTCCGGCTCGACCAATCAGGAGCCGCCATGGACGCGTCAAACCCAAACACAGCCTGCCACGCTTACCCGTTCGCCTTTTAAATCGTTCTCGCTCCTTTCGCAAACTGTTTCTTCTGGTAGCAATAAGTCTATTCTTCCGGTGCAAGCCTCATACTCCCGTAAGCCACTACAAGACATCTGCAACAAGCTACCAGGAATATATTATGATGATATAAAGCAGGAGGAGAGAGAGAGAAACATTCAAGCCGCTCGACTGGGGCCCGGGAGACTGGCTCGACCAATCACAGCGCGCCATTTCGTGAGGCGGGACTATAAAGAGAGGTGGGTGGGGCCCCAGACGTCACTTCTGTCACGGGTACCACTGGGCTCACCTACCAGCAGCCACCTCTCCCACCCTCACCTGCAAAGTGGTGGGAATTTAAACAAGCCTGCTCCAGCCTTCCAGCTCGCTTACCGGCATCCAGTAAAGCCCACCCGTGGCCCAACACAGTTCTCGTCTGCCGACTAGATACACCACAAGTATCCTGGTGCTTGCCGCCACATTGCTAGCTTACATACTGTGACGCCTGCAGCTTGGCAGAACGCCACGTGGGCTCAGCCGCTCGCTTGGCCACTCGCTAGCACTCGCCAGGGCAGTGTATTTGGCTACAGTCTATCTACAATGTTGTACTTTCTTTCTTGTGAATCGTCATGTCACAGGCAGTACAGAAGTAGTCTTTATTTTCCCCTGTGACAATGCATTATATTTTATATCATGAGTTAAACATAAGATGCATTGTAGTGAAGGAGAGAGAGCGAGCGAGCAGCGTGGGAGGAGAGTGTTGCTTTCCCTCCTCCCTCCTCCCTCCCGGAGGAGTCCCTCGCCCTCGTGGCTTTCTCTCGGTTTTGATTGGCTGGTTGTTCCTAGCGCCTTCTACAGGCCTGCTGTCTGGTGACGTAGCGGCCTGTGATTGGCTAACCACCATGCCTTTGTGTGTGATCCTGGAGGGGTCCCGAGGAGCTACTCTCTTCAGAGCTTGCCTGACCAGCATACCCTTCACATATCCCTTACCACCTGTCCCCGACTTCTACCTATAGAGCACTTTCTCTCTCTCTCAACTTCTTACCTCTCATTCTTCCTCTCTATTTAATATCATAACTACCCTTTGGTTCTGCACGATTTCATATATCGGCCATTATATTATATGCTGAAGCTCTCAGATATTATATGTTTAGTTAGGCATTTTGGAGGGGTTACCATTTTGTCTGTAGAGGTTCGACACACTCACGGTGTCTCCCTGCCTATTCCTTGGCTGTCTGCTGGGCTTTTTAATGCTAGACTGGGGTAAGGCTACTTGTGTTGTGATTTCCGATGTGTAACAGGTTTTGTTTAACCTTGTACAATCGCAACGGAGACGTGGGAAGCCTAGGTGGTCTTTCTGACTGTGTACCTTGTGAGTTTAGCACTGTGCTGCGAGTGAGGGCTTTTGCCTCTGCCACCCAGCACTGTGCTAACTCGTTTTGTTTTGACTTACCGAGGGTCGCCAGGAGAGAACCAGATACTAGCGATATGGATCTCTCAAGAGAGCACCCCGTCAATTAACGTAATTTGGCCGCACAGTCTTAAGGACCTCGCTAGGCTACGAGCCGCTTGCTCAGCCATTGTTTCCTAGCCTACGACATCCCAGCTAGACTTTATTAGCCTAGCAGACACCCGTTCAGAATTATAAACTCTTATGTTATGTATGCAGCATTCTTATTCACGTTGACCGTAAGCCTTGGTTGTTGTTGAGTTGCACAACCTGAGCAGGTTTTTTGAGTTGCCTGACGAAGGACTTCTTTTGTTGTTGGAGATAATACTAGTGTGCATTTATCGTTATTCCCGTGTCAGTTGACACTGTCTGTCTACACTTGTCCTATATTGACCCTGCTTTATATAACAGTTCAAAATCCGATACGATCATCTTACCCCAGCATCAGACTTTCTTCAGAAGATTCCTGCTCGATGCTTTGGGACTTTCGTTCACTTTCTTTAATATAGGAGTGACAGTTGATTATTGTTTAGAGTAACTTTAAATATACCTTCTTCTAGTTTGCATTAAATCATTGCAGTGATTTAATTAAGATCTCTATCTTTTCCTTGTATACCTTATTAACGTAATTGTATGTTGTTATGATCAGGCTGTATCAGAGATCATCAGCCTGTAGTAGTAGTGCACTTATACCGAGTTATAGGATACTCCGTTATCGCAGATTTAACTCTGGAGGGTATAGGTGTTTTTTGTGCGCCGGCATTATAAGTTCGAGGGTTGGATCTAGTGTTACCGTTGTGGCTGTGTGCCTTTCTAGTCCAATGATTAACACCTTACGAGCGGCCTATGCGGTTTATTTATGTGTACCGCACAGCGGGGTGTTTTTAGCCAAAATAGGGCTGTTTACGTGATCATTTTCATGCCTAAATAAGACCCAGAACGTAAAACAAGTACCTATCCCTGAAAGGGCATAAACAGAGCTTTCGAATGACACCATAACGATCCTTGTATGATGGATAGTTTTCTTGCAATAACCGTGCAACGCGAGTGCAAAAAGCAGGTAATTCGGTACTTTCAGTACATAATTGAGTATGTAGCGAGTGAGAGAGGGAGGAGGGAGCTGAGATTTGTGTCAGTAGGTTCGCCGCGGTGGTCTGGAGCAGTCATACGCTCGCTAGTCTCCTGCCACCACTTGTCTCTCTCTCTCAGCCACATTACGTGCTGAAATTGCCACTCGACCTATGTCGAGCGCCGCCACATAGTCCAGCTTTATTTAACTCGACTTATGTTGCTCGCCGCTAAATAAGGGTTAAGAGCCCTTCTTTTATACGAGCCCCGGTCGTAACAAATGGCGACCTTGCTTAGGATTTTGTGAACGTAGAGACATATTGCAGGAGTGTTGTGGTCATTTGTTTTGTTTAAAGGAATATAGTGGACATGTGGAATTTTGTTTTGGCAAGTAGTATAACACTTAAGAGTCTTCAAGCATTTTATATTTTTGAGTGAATAGTGCTACATAAGAGTTTAGGTACTTTTTTTTTTTTATAAACGTTGAGAATTTTCGGTGGACAATATGTCGGACGACGGATCAGTGTACAGTGGGGATACAGTACGGGAAACAGACTCTGAGGTGCATCAGCGGGGTTTGTCCTAAGGCATTAGAGTCATAACTAGTGAGGAGGATGCAAGGAAGTTTCTGGAGATACCTATTACTGTTGACCGGGTGTCGGGGATTGATCGGTATGGTCTCCAGTGTTTGGCCACGGTCATGGGGTATGTGGGCACTAGCAGCATGTCGAGAGGTGATCTGGTGGCCTGTGTGCTCGGCGGGGTGCGTGGGGCTTCGGGTGGAGCGGGAGCTGGGGCACCTTCGGCCCAGCCCCCATTCCACTCGACTCCTACCATGGCGCCCCCTCGGGCTCCGGAGCCGTGTACGTTCCCGCCGGCCGATCATCACTGGAAGGTGGTTTGCACTTGGGTGAGTCTCCAATTGTTGCATCTCCTCCTCCTCAAGGTTTGACGGCAGAGATGCTCTTCCAGCTTGAGATGGCTAAGCAGCAACGGGAATCTGAGCTGCAGCAGCGGGAGTTTGAGATGGCTAAGATTCAGGCTGAGGAGAGAAGGGCCAGATATGAGCTTGAGCAACGAAGGCATGAATCTGAGATTGAGATGTCCAGGATTCAGTCTGAGGAGAGAAAGGCCATGTACTGTGCAGACAAAGATCTTGAGAAGTCTAGGGTGGAGTCGACAGGGCAGCGTCTCGGTTCTGGGAATCAAGGTCTTGATCAGTCTTTATCGCACCTGCTCAAGTTGGTCCCTGTATTTGATGAGTCGGGTGTCACCGAATTTTGTATGCGTTTTGAGAAGAAGTGCCGGGAGCACCAATGGCCCGAGGTTAAGTGGGCAGCCCTTGTTTCCTCTAGGTTGGTTGGCAAAGGACTCAAGGTATAATTATGATGCGTTGCCCTTGGAGTCTTGCATCGATTATGAGGTATTGAAGGAGGCTGTCCTGCGGGCATATGAGTTACAACCAGAGACGTACAGATTGAAGTTCCGGGGTGTAACGAAGGGTCGTGAGTGCACCTTTCTTGAGCATGCCCGGGATCTGTCCGATGCATTTAGAAACGGGCTGCGTTCTGAGAAAGCATCGACGTTTGAGGAGTTGAAACAGCTGATGCTTCTAGAACAATTTTTCAAGTGTACGGGCGGCGATCTGACGTTGAATATTAAAGAAAAGAACCCGAAAACTCTTCAGGAGGCAGCTGAGATGGCTGACCTTCGGTTATCTTTGATTCGTGGGTGCGGTCTTGCACAGAGAAATGATGCAGGTAATAAGGAGCGTAACCCTCCCCCTCCCCGAAACACTGATACACATAATTACACTAAGAACAAGAGCAACGACACCAAAACTGACCATAAACCTAGTACCGTCCCGTTTAAGAAGGGTCAGTGCCCTTCCCCACCTCATGGGAAGCCCAAGGGGGAGTTAGAGTGTTTTCATTGTCATGAGAAGGGGCATTTTGCAAGAGCCTGTCCAAGCAAGCCACCTAATGCAGTTGTGTCTTTGGCTCGCAACATTGGGGTGTCCCCGAAGTCGTCTGAGTTTGCCCGGGGTATAACGTCAGAGGCTGGGACACAGCCAGTGGAGAAGAATCCGGAAGGCTCGAACCCTGTCCGCGGTGTCTTTTGTGACCATCGAGGGCATGGCTGCGTGAAGTGGGCTGGTAAGAAGCATGGAGTTGAGCTGTTGCGAGACACGGGTGCCTCTCAGACTTTAATGAAGAACTTTACTGGTAGACCAATAAACGCAGCACGGGTGGTTGTGGTGCAAGGTATCAATGCTATCAGGTCATACCCGTTGGTCAGGATGGAACTGGAGGTAGATTGTGTGACACAAGAGTTGGATGTGGGAATTGTGGAGAACTTGCCTGTTGGGGGCGTCGACCTCCTTCTCGGCAACGACTTTGCGGTGCCTACTTCTGAGGTTTCCCCCTTAGTCGTTGCCGAGAAGCCGGCCGACGTGAGTAGGGAGGAACAGGAGTGGGTAGAGAAGTGTCATGTACAACCTATGGCTTGCGTTGTTACAAGACCTCTTGCATCCAAAGTGTCACAGCCTATTCCTCAGTCTTCTGATCAGCGGAGGAACGGTTGGAAGAAGACGGCTGATGTTGGTAAAAGTTTGGAGAATTTAGTACCCGCAGCTCTTCTTGGCGACTCAGTATTGGCACCATTGTTGGAGTCTGGAGAAGCCCCAGGACCTATCACAGCTAGTGAGGAGGTAGGGAAGGAAGAGACTCTGAGGCAGCAACGTTACACACAGAGAGAAAAAGGGGTTGCTCAGTTTGATATTGGGGGAGGACTTGGGTTGCTTCGGAAGCATCTAGACAGGTTGGTTCCCTCAGATATTTGTAAACTGCAGTTGGAGGATCCGCAAGTTCAGAAGTGTGGTAATGGTGCTGTCGAGATCAAACACGAGGACGGGGCAACATGTCATGTGAACCTGTTGGAGGAGTTTGTGAGGCAACCACCTGAGCAGCCTACTGTCCCTGCGTTGGTCTGCAGCGGCCAAGGTGGAGAAGGAGAGGGGGGCAGTAGGGCACAGGTGGAGGAGAGTAGGGATTGTCATGTCTCGGCGGAGCAGTGGGCGGGGGACACAAGCCTGGTGGCTGTGGAAGCGCTAGAGCACCTGCCTGAGCAGCAGTGTGCAGCGCTCCAGCACCAGCTCGGTTCATACCCCACTGGTCGTGCCGAACCCTGAGCCTCACAACTCGGGCGGTGCAAGATGTTCCGCGGGCAGGTCACGTGAATGTTGAAAGACCGTTAGCCTCGTTGTTTCGGTGGTTCAAGGTGGGCGACGAGGCTTGGACATGGTTGTCAGGTCAGGGTCGACCCATGGCTGACAAGGGTGGTGGTGAAAGGAGGACATTGAGCAGATTGGTGAGTTTGGCTGTGGAGTGGATGTGCCCAGTCGTCGTATAGCCTCCCAATGCTGCTCTAGTCGAATGTAACAGCCCTGCCATAGACCGACTGTATCTGGCCATGTCGCTAAAAGCGGTGATGCTGCGCAGGCAGATGTAGTCGTAAGGAATGCGGGGGTGCGCATGTACGGTATCGGTGGGGAAGCCTTAGCAATAATGAACTATGGGAGTGACTGCACAGGTGGTACTGATTGTCCCTCTCATGACCTGGCTGTTCTAGGGACGAAGGTGGAGAAGGAGGGAGACTACAGGTTAGAAGCTGCAGTCTCGGCTGGGTTGTGGGAGGGCACTAGGCATGTTGTTCTGCGAGATAAGCTGTTTATTAGGCTGTGGTAGTGCATCCGCATGTTTGTTGCTTCTCCAGGCCTGATGTACGGGGTAGAATCCGACATGGAGGCTGGAGACAGTGCAAGGCTCAGTTTAATTCCCTACCGTATAAATCCTGCTCGACAGCCTGTGGTGCAAGCAGAGCTGGATTACGTGTTGACGAAGGGTCTGAGGGATAAGGAATGTCGTGAATGGTCGTTGCCTGTAACTTTACAACCTGTGTTAAGTGGCAAGACCAGTGAGTGTGTTGATTGCGAGAGTGTGTGTGCATTATCCCTGACAGACGCCTATACCTTATCGAGAGTTGACGACACCATAGACCGCATCGGGGCTGCATCGCTAATCACGAAGGTAGAACTAGTGAAAGGCTTTTGGCAGGCCCCGTTGCTGGAAAGAGCGAAGAGAAATGCCAGTCTTGTGTTGAACTGGGCAGTTTATCAGTGTCAGGTGTTGTTGTGCTGCCGGAACACAAGTTGGATGTGTGGCATGCTAATGGCACTGATAATGTTTTGGCTGATTGTTTGTCACGGGAGGGTTTGTTTGCAGGAGAACCCTCGCCGTTCAGTCAGTGGGTGTTGAGAGTGGAGAAAAACTAGGCTTTCCCCTGTAAGTGCAGCCGCCATAAACATATTAAAAATGAAAATTCTATAAAAACTCTTTCTTTAATAGTTAATTTGTTTTTAAAGTATGTTATAGCTAAAGTACTGAGTCGAACCTATGCTCCTCTCAGATGGCTGGGCTAGTAGAAGCTCGCTCTAGGAGCATAGCAGTGTGAATTAATTAAGCTATTATGTTGGGAGGTGTTGTAATTTTTTGTTGATGAGAACTGAGCTTTGCCTTCTTTGTTGCGAGGTGATTAGCAGTGGCGAGTCTTGTCGGCGTTCTGCTTGTCAGATATGGAGCTCATGGGTGAGCGTCTAATATCTTGGGGGGGTGTGTGACGCCTACAGCTTGGCAGAACGCCACGTGGGCTCAGCCGCTCGCTTGGCCACTCGCTAGCACTCGCCAGGGCAGTGTATTTGGCTACAGTCTATCTACAATGTTGTACTTTCTTTCTTGTGAATCCTCATGTCACAGGCAGTACAGAAGTAGTCTTTATTTTCGCCTGTGACAATGCATTATATTTTATATCATGAGTTGAACATAAGATGCATTGTAGTGAAGGAGAGAGAGCGAGCGAGCAGCGTGGGACGAGAGTGTTGCTTTCCCTCCTCCCTCCTTCCTCCCAGAGGAGTCCCTCGCTCGCGTGGCTTTCTCTCGGTTTTGATTGGCTGGTGGTTCCTGGCGCCTTCTGCAGGCCTGCTGTCTGGTGACGTAGCGGCCTGTGATTGGCTGACCAGCATGCCTTTGTGTGTGATCCTGGAGGGGTCCCGAGGAGCTACTCTCTTCAGAGCTTGCCTGACCAGCATACCCTTCACATATCCCTTACCACCTGTCCCCGACTTCTACCTATAGAGCACTTTCTCTCTCTCTCAAATTCTTACCTCTCATTCTTCCTCTCTATTTAATATCATAACTCTCCTTTGGTTCTGCACGATTTCATATATCGGCCATCGTATTATATGCTGAAGCACTCAGATATTATATGTTTAGTTAGGCATTTTGGAGGGGTTACCATTTTGTCTGTAGAGGTTCGACACACTCACGGTGTCTCCCTGCCTATTCCTTGGCTGTCTGCTGGGCTATTTAATGCTAGACTGGGGTAAGGCTACTTGTGTTGTGATTTCCGATGTGTAGCAGGTTTTGTTTAACCTGTACAATCGCAACGGAGACGTGGGAAGCCTAGGTGGTCTTTCTGACTGTGTACCTTGTGAGTTTAGCACTGTGCTGCGAGTGAGGGCTTTTGCCTCTGCCACCCAGGACTGTGCTAACTCGTTTTGTTTTGACTTTGCGAGGGTCGCCAGGAGAGAACCAGATACTAGCGATCTGGATCTCTCAATAGAGCACCCCGTCAATTAACGTAATTTGGCCGCACAGTCTTAAGGACCTCGCTAGGCTACGAGCCGCTTGCTCAGCCATTGTTTCCTAGCCTACGACATCCCAGCTAGACTTTATTAGCCTAGCAGACACCCGTTCAGAATTATAAACTCTTATGTTATGTATGCAGCATTCTTATTCACGTTGACCGTAAGCCTTGGTTGTTGTTGAGTTGCACAACCTGAGCAGGTTTTTTGAGTTGCCTGACGAAGGACTTCTTTTGTTGTTGGAGATAATACTAGTGTGCATTTATCGTTATTCCCGTGTCAGTTGACACTGTCTGTCTCTACACTTGTCCTATATTGACCCTGCTTTATATAACAGTTCAAAATCCGATACGATCATCTTACCCCAGCATCAGACTTTCTTCAGAAGATTCCTGCTCGATGCTTTGGGACTTTCGTTCACTTTCTTTAATATAGGAGTGACAGTTGATTATTGTTTAGAGTAACTTTAAATATACCTTCTTCTAGTTTGCATTAAATCATTGCAGTGATTTAATTAAGATCTCTATCTTTTCCTTGTATACCTTATTAACGTAATTGTATGTTGTTATGATCAGGCTGTATCAGAGATCATCAGCCTGTAGTAGTAGTGCACTTATACCGAGTTATAGGATACTCCGTTATCGCAGATTTAACTCTGGAGGGTATAGGTGTTTTTTGTGCGCCGGCATTATAAGTTCGAGGGTTGGATCTAGTGTTACCGTTGTGGCTGTGTGCCTTTCTAGTCCAATGATTAAGAGCCCTTCTTTTATACGAGCCCCGGTCGTAACAAATGGCGACCTTGCTTAGGATTTTGTGAACGTAGAGACATATTGCAGGAGTGTTGTGGTCATTTGTTTTGTTTAAAGGAATATAGTGGACATGTGGAATTTTGTTTTGGCAAGTAGTATAACACTTAAGAGTCTTCAAGCATTTTATATTTTTGAGTGAATAGTGCTACATAAGAGTTTAGGTACTTTTTTTTATTTTATAAACGTTGAGAATTTTCGGTGGACAATATGTCGGACGACGGATCAGTGTACAGTGGGGATACAGTACGGGAAACAGACTCTGAGGTGCATCAGCGGGGTTTGTCCTAAGGCATTAGAGTCATAACTAGTGAGGAGGATGCAAGGAAGTTTCTGGAGATACCTATTACTGTTGACCGGGTGTCGGGGATTGATCGGTATGGTCTCCAGTGTTTGGCCACGGTCATGGGGTATGTGGGCACTAGCAGCATGTCGAGAGGTGATCTGGTGGCCTGTGTGCTCGGCGGGGTGCGTGGGGCTTCGGGTGGAGCGGGAGCTGGGGCACCTTCGGCCCAGCCCCCATTCCACTCGACTCCTACCATGGCGCCCCCTCGGGCTCCGGAGCCGTGTACGTTCCCGCTGGCCGATCGTCACTGGAAGGTGGTTTGCACTTGGGTGAGTCTCCAATTGTTGCATCTCCTCCTCCTCAAGGTTTGACGGCAGAGATGCTCTTCCAGCTTGAGATGGCTAAGCAGCAACGGGAATCTGAGCAGCAGCAGCGGGAGTTTGAGATGGCTAAGATTCAGGCTGAGGAGAGAAGGGCCAGATATGAGCTTGAGCAACGAAGGCATGAATCTGAGATTGAGATGTCCAGGATTCAGTCTGAGGAGAGAAAGGCCATGTACTGTGCAGACAAAGATCTTGAGAAGTCTAGGGTGGAGTCGACAGGGCAGCGTCTCGGTTCTGGGAATCAAGGTCTTGATCAGTCTTTATCGCACCTGCTCAAGTTGGTCCCTGTATTTGATGAGTCGGGTGTCACCGAATTTTGTATGCGTTTTGAGAAGAAGTGCCGGGAGCACCAATGGCCCGAGGTTAAGTGGGCAGCACTTGTTTCCTCTAGGTTGGTTGGCAAAGGACTCAAGGTATAATGATGCGTTGCCCTTGGAGTCTTGCATCGATTATGAGGTATTGAAGGAGGCTGTCCTGCGGGCATATGAGTTACAACCAGAGACGTACAGATTGAAGTTCCGGGGTGTAACGAAGGGTCGTGAGTGCACCTTTCTTGAGCATGCCCGGGATCTGTCCGATGCATTTAGAAACGGGCTGCGTTCTGAGAAAGCATCGACGTTTGAGGAGTTGAAACAGCTGATGCTTCTAGAACAATTTTTCAAGTGTACGGGCGGCGATCTGACGTTGAATATTAAAGAAAAGAACCCGAAAACTCTTCAGGAGGCAGCTGAGATGGCTGACCTTCGGTTATCTTTGATTCGTGGGTGCGGTCTTGCACAGAGAAATGATGCAGTTAATAAGGAGCGTAACCCTCCCCCTCCCCGAAACACTGATACACATAATTACACTAAGAACAAGAGCAACGACACCAAAACTGACCATAAACCTAGTACCGTCCCGTTTAAGAAGGGTCAGTGCCCTTCCCCACCTCATGGGAAGCCCAAGGGGGAGTTAGAGTGTTTTCATTGTCATGAGAAGGGGCATTTTGCAAGAGCCTGTCCAAGCAAGCCACCTAATGCAGTTGTGTCTTTGGCTCGCAACATTGGGGTGTCCCCGAAGTCGTCTGAGTTTGCCCGGGGTATAACGTCAGAGGCTGGGACACAGCCAGTGGAGAAGAATCCGGAAGGCTCGAACCCTGTCCGCGGTGTCTTTTGTGACCATCGAGGGCATGGCTGCGTGAAGTGGGCTGGTAAGAAGCATGGAGTTGAGCTGTTGCGAGACACGGGTGCCTCTCAGACTTTAATGAAGAACTTTACTGGTAGACCAATAAACGCAGCACGGGTGGTTGTGGTGCAAGGTATCAATGCTATCAGGTCATACCCGTTGGTCAGGATGGAACTGGAGGTAGATGGTGTGACACAAGAGTTGGATGTGGGAATTGTGGAGAACTTGCCTGTTGGGGGCGTCGACCTCCTTCTCGGCAACGACTTTGCGGTGCCTACTTCTGAGGTTTCCCCCTTAGTCGTTGCCGAGAAGCCGGCCGACGTGAGTAGGGAGGAACAGGAGTGGGTAGAGAAGTGTCATGTACAACCTATGGCTTGCGTTGTTACAAGACCTCTTGCATCCAAAGTGTCACAGCCTATTCCTCAGTCTTCTGATCAGCGGAGGAACGGTTGGAAGAAGACGGCTGATGTTGGTAAAAGTTTGGAGAATTTAGTACCCGCAGCTCTTCTTGGCGACTCAGTATTGGCACCATTGTTGGAGTCTGGAGAAGCCCCAGGACCTATCACAGCTAGTGAGGAGGTAGGGAAGGAAGAGACTCTGAGGCAGCAACGTTACACACAGAGAGAAAAAGGGGTTGCTCAGTTTGATATTGGGGGAGGACTTGGGTTGCTTCGGAAGCATCTAGACAGGTTGGTTCCCTCAGATATTTGTAAACTGCAGTTGGAGGATCCGCAAGTTCAGAAGTGTGGTAATGGTGCTGTCGAGATCAAACACGAGGACGGGGCAACATGTCATGTGAACCTGTTGGAGGAGTTTGTGAGGCAACCACCTGAGCAGCCTACTGTCCCTGCGTTGGTCTGCAGCGGCCAAGGTGGAGAAGGAGAGGGGGGCAGTAGGGCACAGGTGGAGGAGAGTAGGGATTGTCATGTCTCGGCGGAGCAGTGGGCGGGGGACACAAGCCTGGTGGCTGTGGAAGCGCTAGAGCACCTGCCTGAGCAGCAGTGTGCAGCGCTCCAGCACCAGCTCGGTTCATACCCCACTGGTCGTGCCGAACCCCTGAGCCTCACAACTCGGGCGGTGCAAGATGTTCCGCGGGCAGGTCACGTGAATGTTGAAAGACCGTTAGCCTCGTTGTTTCGGTGGTTCAAGGTGGGCGACGAGGCTTGGACATGGTTGTCAGGTCAGGGTCGACCCATGGCTGACAAGGGTGGTGGTGAAAAGGAGGACATTGAGCAGATTGGTGAGTTTGGCTGTGGAGTGGATGTGCCCAGTCGTCGTATAGCCTCCCAATGCTGCTCTAGTCGAATGTAACAGCCCTGCCATAGACCGACTGTATCTGGCCATGTCGCTAAAAGCGGTGATGCTGCGCAGGCAGATGTAGTCGTAAGGAATGCGGGGGTGCGCATGTACGGTATCGGTGGGGAAGCCTTAGCAATAATGAACTATGGGAGTGACTGCACAGGTGGTACTGATTGTCCCTCTCATGACCTGGCTGTTCTAGGGACGAAGGTGGAGAAGGAGGGAGACTACAGGTTAGAAGCTGCAGTCTCGGCTGGGTTGTGGGAGGGCACTAGGCATGTTGTTCTGCGAGATAAGCTGTTTATTATAGGCTGTGGTAGTGCATCCGCATGTTTGTTGCTTCTCCAGGCCTGATGTACGGGGTAGAATCCGACATGGAGGCTGGAGACAGTGCAAGGCTCAGTTTAATTCCCTACCGTATAAATCCTGCTCGACAGCCTGTGGTGCAAGCAGAGCTGGATTACGTGTTGACGAAGGGTCTGAGGGATAAGGAATGTCGTGAATGGTCGTTGCCTGTAACTTTACAACCTGTGTTAAGTGGCAAGACCAGTGAGTGTGTTGATTGCGAGAGTGTGTGTGCATTATCCCTGACAGACGCCTATACCTTATCGAGAGTTGACGACACCATAGACCGCATCGGGGCTGCATCGCTAATCACGAAGGTAGAACTAGTGAAAGGCTTTTGGCAGGCCCCGTTGCTGGAAAGAGCGAAGAGAAATGCCAGTCTTGTGTTGAACTGGGCAGTTTATCAGTGTCAGGTGTTGTTGTGCTGCCGGAACACAAGTTGGATGTGTGGCATGCTAAGGGCACTGATAATGTTTTGGCTGATTGTTTGTCACGGGAGGGTTTGTTTGCAGGAGAACCCTCACCGTTCAGTCAGTGGGTGTTGAGAGTGGAGAAAAACTAGGCTTTCCCCTGTAAGTGCAGCCGCCATAAACATATTAAAAATGAAAATTCTATAAAAACTCTTTCTTTAATAGTTAATTTGTTTTTAAAGTATGTTATAGCTAAAGTACTGAGTCGAACCTATGCTCCTCTCAGATGGCTGGGCTAGTAGAAGCTCGCTCTAGGAGCATAGCAGTGTGAATTAATTAAGCTATTATGTTGGGAGGTGTTGTAATTTTTTGTTGATGAGAACTGAGCTTTGCCTTCTTTGTTGCGAGGTGATTAGCAGTGGCGAGTCTTGTCGGCGTTCTGCTTGTCAGATATGGAGCTCATGGGTGAGCGTCTAATATCTTGGGGGGGTGTGTGACGCCTGCAGCTTGGCAGAACGCCACGTGGGCTCAGCCGCTCGCTTGGCCACTCGCTAGCACTCGCCAGGGCAGTGTATTTGGCTACAGTCTATCTACAATGTTGTACTTTCTTTCTTGTGAATCCTCATGTCACAGGCAGTACAGAAGTAGTCTTTATTTTCGCCTGTGACAATGCATTATATTTTATATCATGAGTTGAACATAAGATGCATTGTAGTGAAGGAGAGAGAGCGAGCGAGCAGCGTGGGACGAGAGTGTTGCTTTCCCTCCTCCCTCCTTCCTCCCAGAGGAGTCCCTCGCTCGCGTGGCTTTCTCTCGGTTTTGATTGGCTGGTGGTTCCTGGCGCCTTCTGCAGGCCTGCTGTCTGGTGACGTAGCGGCCTGTGATTGGCTGACCAGCATGCCTTTGTGTGTGATCCTGGAGGGGTCCCGAGGAGCTACTCTCTTCAGAGCTTGCCTGACCAGCATACCCTTCACATATCCCTTACCACCTGTCCCCGACTTCTACCTATTTAGCACTTTCTCTCTCTCTCAAATTCTTACCTCTCATTCTTCCTCTCTATTTAATATCATAACTCTCCTTTGGTTCTGCACGATTTCATATATCGGCCATCGTATTATATGCTGAAGCACTCAGATATTATATGTTTAGTTAGGCATTTTGGAGGGGTTACCATTTTGTCTGTAGAGGTTCGACACACTCACGGTGTCTCCCTGCCTATTCCTTGGCTGTCTGCTGGGCTATTTAATGCTAGACTGGGGTAAGGCTACTTGTGTTGTGATTTCCGATGTGTAGCAGGTTTTGTTTAACCTGTACAATCGCAACGGAGACGTGGGAAGCCTAGGTGGTCTTTCTGACTGTGTACCTTGTGAGTTTAGCACTGTGCTGCGAGTGAGGGCTTTTGCCTCTGCCACCCAGCACTGTGCTAACTCGTTTTGTTTTGACTTTGCGAGGGTCGCCAGGAGACAACCAGATACTAGCGATTTGGATCTCTCAAGAGAGCACCCCGTCAATTAACGTAATTTGGCCGCACAGTCTTAAGGACCTCGCTAGGCTACGAGCCGCTTGCTCAGCCATTGTTTCCTAGCCTACGACATCCCAGCTAGACTTTATTAGCCTAGCAGACACCCGTTTAGAATTATAAACTCTTATGTTATGTATGCAGCATTCTTATTCATGTTGACCGTAAGCCTTGGTTGTTGTTGAGTTGCACAACCTGAGCAGGTTTTTTGAGTTGCCTGACGAAGGACTTCTTTTGTTGTTGGAGATAATACTAGTGTGCATTTATCGTTATTCCCGTGTCAGTTGACACTGTCTGTCTCTACACTTGTTCTATATTGACCCTGCTTTATATAACAGTTCAAAACCCGATACGATCATCTTACCCCAGCATCAGACTTTTTTCAGAAGATTCCTGCTCGATGCTTTGGGACTTTCGTTCACTTTCTTTAGTATAGGAGTGACAGTTCATTATTGTTTAGAGTAACTTTAAATATACCTTCTAGTTTGCATTAAATCACTGTAGTGATTTAATTAAGATCTCTATCTTTTCCTTGTATACCTTATTAACGTAATTGTATGTTGTTGTGATCAGGGTGTATCAGAGATCATCAGCCTGTAGTAGTAGTGCACTTATACCGAGTTATAGGATACCCCGTTATCGCAGATTTAACTCTGGAGGGTATAGGTGTTTTTTTGTGCGCCGGCATTATAAGTTCGAGGGTTGGATCTAGTGTTACCGTTGTGGCTGTGTGCCTTTCTAGTCCAATGATTAAGAACCCTTGTTTTATACGAGCCCCGGTCGTAACAATACCTACAGCCAAGCGATTCGAGAGGGGCAACATGTGGTAGATGGGACTGAAGATTTCCAGAAGAGATATTGGCCGGCCTTGGGGTGGTGAAGATTGTTCCAGACAAGAAACCCATTATTTTTTATAAGGACCCTTATGGGCCCGCAACCAACTTAATAAAGAGAGAGAAATGCTAGACAAACCCAGTGGTACGAACCATTAAAAATAGATGTGTTCTTATAGAACAAAATAAAGAGAAAAGGATTAGACTCATAAATAAATAAACAGATGCAGTGTTGAGAGAAAATACCTGTTAATGTTAGAAAAGGCTCCATGCCAATTAGCTATCAATAGAATAGGATCTTATAGGGTAATAAGTAAATTAAATTGCTAAGGAAGAATCATATGGGAATCTGATTGAATAATTATTAGTGATAACGGGGTTATGAGACTTATTCAAGAATAGGGGATAAATACTATTTGCCGATAGGTTAGACCTAGCTTGAGAAATAGTTAGGAAGGACTCTAGTCCATTCGATGAAATATATTGTTTTGTTATAAAGGAAACATCGTTATTCAACTAAAGTGATTATTGTGCGGATTTCAGTTCTAATATTAGCGATCCTGTAATCGTGACATAAGTAACAAGTCGAGTTGACTATTGCGAGAGATATTGTATTATTGCAATAAGTTGACAAAGCGTTGACAGATATAGTAGTCATGTTATATTTGAGTTGATCATTGAGTTGGAAATTGTTATTCTGTTATACGAGGTTATCAAGTGTAAAATGTTGTAATGATGATATAGGTACTTTTGAAATAGCGGTTAGACCTATATTGAACTATGTATTGACATATATTAGTTGAAGGTTGATAATATTGAATATAGCATAAGAGTTAAGTTGTATTGTTTTAATTCATCTGTGAGATAGGAATCACGAGTGTGGGACACTCCGGAATAGAGTTAAATTTAAGTAATTGCCTACGGGTACATATTTACATGTTTTGAGATATATGATATATATATAGATAAGTTGTAAATATAGGAATGTCTAGATTAAATTGATTAAAGCCTTGGTCCTACGATTAGACATATTGAGGAGTAGTAAAGTTTGTAAATTCTTTTGGTAATAGTGACGAGCCTTTGGATCGAAGTTGGAGTGAATCAATGCCTGAATAACGGGTATCCAAATAGGTGGTAACGGGAACTTAAGAGTTCCAATGTACAATCTACTGTATAATTATTAGGTCGACGGTATTATTCAATTTATGGATTGAACTCATTCCGACCCGAACAGAGAATCGATTGCTATGATGATACATGCTACTGGGGAGTTTTGTTCAATAAAAAATACGAACTTCTGAACAACTGTCGAATTATTCCCACCTTAGTAGAATACTTAAATTTGGAAAAATAAGTACTACAATATTAATAATTAGTATTATTAATTCTTAGTAATTATAATATTTAATATATAATTTTTGTCAATCCTCTATAATATTCATTATTTTACTAACTTCAATACGAATGCGATATTAAAACCAAATAGACATTTACAACTTTATTTATATTTCTTTTACTCGCTACGTCTGTCGTCCTCGAACCATGGCCGCGGCAACAAGCATTTACCCACATTGGACGACCACACCTGTAATAAATAAAAATATTATTATTAATTTTAATTTTCCTTGTCTTAACAGTTTGACGATCCAAAACCTGGGCCATGGAGGGAGGGTGGGGATGTCAGTGACGTCACAGTTGACCTCTACGGGAACGACCGCGACCAGGACCACGACATGGTCCCTGCCGGAGATGCCCTACCAAGGCCAACCTCCTACAAGGGGAAGGGGACGGGCAAGAAAACAAGGCCCAGCCCCGACTTGGACAGCGAGGAATATGTCATGGTAAGAAAAGGTTCGTGTGAAATTATTGTATATATATACATATATATATATATATATTAATTTTTCAGAACGCCCCAGCCAGCAATTCCTCAACGACAAACGTAATGAAGCCATAGAACTCTTAAATTCTGATCTAAATACTATCTCCAATTGGGGCAGAGAAAACCTTGTTACCTTTAATGCTTCCCAAACCCAATTTTTCCATCTATCTACCCGTAAGGAACTCCCAGCGGACTATCCCTTATTCTTCAACAATACAAAAATCAATCCTTCATCTTCTCTCAATATTCTTGGTGTCTCTTTTTCTTTTGCTCTCAGTTGGAAGGACTATATTACCAGTCTTGCTAAGGCAGCCTCCCAGAAGCTGAGTGTGCTCAACCGCCTTAGGGGGTTCTTTTCTCCTGCACAGCTTCTTGCTCTGTACAGGGGCATAGTGCGTCCTTGTATTGAGTATTGTTCACATGTGTGGGGAGGTTCCTCTCACACCGCTCTCCTAGACAAAGTTGAACGGAAGGCCTTTCGTATCATTAACTCCCGTCCACTCACCAACTCTCTTTAATCTCTCTCTCTCCGCCGCAATTTTGCATCTCTCTCGCAATTCTATCGCTACTATAATAATCAGTGTTCCTCAGAGCTTTCCCAGTGTATACTACCTGCTTTACGTAGGGCATGTGGTACCCGTCTTGCAACTCAATCCCACCCCTACTCTGTGCAACTCTCCAACCCGAGAGTGAAACGTTACTCTCAAACTTTCTTCTACTCAACAGCTGAGCTCTGGAACTCTCTCCCAGAATTAGTCTTTCCCTCTTCCTATGACTTAAATTGCTTCAAACTCCGTGTGTCCAGGCATTTTGGCTCGAACGTCCCTTGATTTTGGCCCTGTCACTCTTTCAACTATGGGGGAGGCACTCGCTATAGGCAGTTCTGCCTTTTGCCTCCCTCCATCACATAAAAAACAAAATATATATATATATAAATATATATATATACAGTATATATATATATATATATATATATATACAGTATATATATATATATATATATATATATATATATATATATATATATATATATATACTGTATAATTATACAGTATATACATGTGTATTAGTTTTAAACATTCACTACCAAATGAGGTGTAGTATGACAGACATTCCTTATCTCGCGGTCCGAAAACCCTTGACAAACACTGATACTTTTGCTCTCCGCAGGGGTTTTGGCACATCCTGTAGCAACTGTACAGTTGCCTCAATATTAGCTTGAGCCTTTACCTGCTTGCAAACGAAACATATAATACTTTTCTTTAATACAAATAGTTAATACATTAATCATCTGCCACAATATGAACAGCAATGAACTTCTTGTGTTTTAATTATTTTATGAAGCGTCGCAAAATATTTTGTTCATTATTCAAAATTGACTTTCTAGTCATTCAGAGTTATAAAAAAACCCAATGGTGTTTGACACTTTCATATATGAAGCACACGTCAATATATTTGCGCATATTCACAGAATTCATATCATTCTTCATTCAATAAACATGTCTTTCGGCGAGGGAACACAGATGGCAAATGTGTCAGGTTACACGGAGGTAAGAAGATGGCGATAGACGCGCAAACAAACACGCACTGGCACTTTGGGTCAAGGTGACACACCCTGCTTGGGGGACTTGGTGTTAAATAACTTCTAAAATAAATTGTATGAGATTATGTGATTAAATTTTAATGAACGTGCACTCTCTCTTATTCACAAAGGTTCTGAGAAACGGAGTGTCCCGTGTGACCGACTTGAAACTGCAGGTGAGCAACCTGACCAAAAAGAAAACCAAACTGAAGGAGGAGGTGGAAACATTCGCGGCATTCATGAGTAGCACGCTCAAACAACTGGATTATGCCAGTACTGAAAAAATCATAGGCGATGCCCTGGACATGCTGTGGGAGAGCCGGAAGGCGAACCTTGCCCTGGCTGCGGCAGCTAAGGCGCCTCCTCCTGTTCCTCCTCCTCCTGCAACCACACCTGTCCAGGTGGTGGCACCAGCATCGCTACCTCAACCTCTACCATTCCAGCAGCAGATACAACAACAGACACAGCAGCCGATGACGTGGACGATGCCCCCACAGCAGCAACCAGTACAACCACATCATTTGTTGCAGAGGACTCAGGGTGTGCGGCATCAGCCATTCTCACCTGTTTCCTGAACTCCCTCGCCAATCACCTTCCCAGCAAGCACCACTTACAATTACCAGCCAACGGGGGCAGCGACAACGTACACCACACTCGCGACATGTACTGCCCCCCAGTCCCCCGCCATACCCTCCACCCCAGGGAATAGTCTGCCTACTTATATCTTAAATGAACTGGCTTTATCATCCCCAACAGGCCCAAACCCAAACCCCATCCCAGCTGTTGAAGAGGTCGTCAACACCCCACCTAATAATAACAATGTAGAGGGAAAAATTGTCAAGTGCCCTTTGATGTGCGTCGGCTAATGTTGTACTTTATTAAATGCCAATGAAATTATATTATTACGTTGAAAATTAAATGTGCTGTGATCCCTTGCATTAAAGCAAGTGATAAACGTGTACAAAACATTGGAGAGTAATATAATTATTAATATGAAAAGTGTTGTGTTGTTTTAAGCAACCAAAACAAATATTAACATTATTTCTTTGTATGGAAATTAAATTATTGTTTTATTTATTCACTATTATACGTATATGTTGATCCAAATTCGTTCATATGTTCATTGCCATTCTTTGATAAATATTTTCATAAACTTAACTTGTTCCTGGAGAATGTAATCACCGAAAAAATTTACAAATTGATCTCGATGGGGGGGGCTTTGTGAATAATTATGTAAGCTAGATGAAGTTGTGCTTTATCTATAACTTTATCATGCTTACAAAAAATACCCACATGACCCCCCATTGACATACATGTGTACATTTTTCGGTACAACGAAATACCATTATATTTTTTCTCATAAGCTCATCCTCATTTCACAAAGTGCCTTTTGAATTACCTGTATTATGTTTCTTCTTTTGTATTTTGCAGGTTTTGATTAAAAAATATGATTATATTTTTGTTTTCAATGCTCCATTATACTAACCTTAGATCATTTTGTCTTGCCAAGGGATACGCCTTGCCTCTGAGTTGTAGTACTCCTTCAGGTATATCCTGACTTTCTTCCCTGCTGCTGATGAGGTGTTCTTAGCTAGTTCCTTAAATGACAGCATTTCGCCATCCCGCTTCCACGTCCCTGGGTTGACGCAACAACGTTTGTGGTCTTCTTTGTCAACTCTGGCGATGTTGTGGATTCTGTACCGAACCCTGAGGAGGTTGTGGAGGCAGCAGATGGCCATTACAACTGACTCTACGTTCTTTGGTTTCAGCAGAATGGTGGTGAGGAGAATAAGAAACCTAGAATACAAGGAAAATATAATAAATAGTATGTACCAAGAAAAGAAATACATAAATACAAATAATGACATGGCTAAAACATAAAAGTGAATGATATATAATATAAAAACAATAACTTTATAATAAAATGATTATGTATGTGATAAATATAGCAATAAACAGGGGTTAAATAGATTCATAAGTAATATCTAATAAACAGTACAAACAAATTAAATAGTAATAATTAAGTAATAAATTCAAAAATAAATAAACATATATATACAGTATATATATATATATATATATATATATATATATATATATATATATACACAGCATATATATATATACAGTATATATATATATATATATATATATATATATATATATATATATATATATATATATATACTGCCAAACGCATTTTCAACAACTCGGTGTGCTCTAGAGAGGTGGTAGTTGTATATCTGTTCCTCCCGGGTCATGTTGCGGTGAAAGAACAGCTTCATCATCCAGGTGCGAAGCCTGAAGGCATCGTCACCCAAGATGAAGTAAGAGACAGGTAGATCCCCACCACGTAGAGGCTCAGCATCTGGAATTCCCGCACGGCCCTCCTCCAGCGCATCATGCAGTAGGGTGCCTAGGAACACACCACGATCAGACGAACACCCATGGGCTCCAACATCAAACATACCAAAATCGTTCTGTGTCAACTAGGGCCATCAGTATTATTGAGGGGAATTTTCTGTAATTGAAGTACTTGGAGCCGCCTTTGGGAGAACACTTGATGGCAATGTGTTTGCCATCCAAGGCACCGACAGCGTGTTGAAAGTCCCAGTGGAGAGCAAATTTGTCGGCCACCGCTTTCCACTCCGCATGTGTCTTTGGGCATACAATCACCTCCTTCATATAATCGGCCACAAGGGCCTCGCAGGTTTCAGGAACAAACTTGGAGATAGTGTTGGGCACCACTCGGAATTCAAAGGAGAGGGTGCGGTATGTATCTCCAGAGGCCAGGAATCGAAGCGTAATTGCAAGCCGCAAACCTGGTTCCACACTGTCACAAAAGGAAGTATTCTTCATAGCAATTCTAGGTCCAACATGAGCAAGCACCTCCCTGAACATGGAGACGGGCATCCTCAGGAAATTTTTGAAGGTACCACTATCCTCCTCTGCCAACTCCACCATCAACTGATGATAAATACTGTGATCCTCTCGTCGCATAAGTCAAGGTCGATTCCACCACCTCCTCCTTCTTGTATTATTCTTGATCTTCTTTTCTCGTTTTTTTTCTTCTTATGAGTGCCGCCAGGTACTCTATCTCTAAAAATTCTCGCTCCAACAACAGAACCAACTGGAGACGAACATTGGAAGTTGTAAGGAGTAGATCCAAGGCACTGGGGTGTCAAAGCTTGATTGCGTGGTGCGTCAAAGATTATGAGGAAAACTGTTGGAGAACTGAGCTTGGCACAGCCTATCTATACCATACCCTACCTGCCACCCTAATTACCAAATCGGCTGAGGTCGCACGTAAGATTCACAAGAAAACGTATGTTGGACAATTGTCGGTCATTCGCCATATTTGCACAACATTCGCTGTGTTATCGAACCACTTTGTACAACTTTCGCAAGACAATTGCAGTGGCATTGCAATTGTCGCCATCACCTGTCGCAGCATTCGCTCTGATTCGCCTCTAATTGTCATACACAATTCGCTATTATTGCCTCGCAAGTCGCCGTCATCGCACGGTACTCATACTTCTTTCGCACTGCCATCGCCTGTTTTGCCTGATTCGCTTCTTGGAAAACCCGGTTCGACGGCGAATACAGAAATAAGAAAAAAAACATTCGCCGTCGCTAATTTGCCTAGTGGGATTCTGCCTTGAGGGTCATGATAAACTGAAGTAAGAACTAAGAATGGTCAGTGGTGCTAGTGTTGCCTATAATAGTTCTGGCAATGCAAGAGAAGCCTCAATATTTCATGAAGTTAATGCTAAAAGCGCTTTTCTAAGCAATTTTCTTAGAACAATATTTTTCTCGCAATATTTCGGTGCGTTTTTACATTACTATCGGAAGCTAAACTTTAAGTAAGAATATGTTTGGTGGCTTAAGACAAAATGTTCTTCTGCAGTTGTCAAGTGTGAATTGCTGCAAAATATTGCCAGAAAAAGTATTTGTGTGACACTGGTTAAGCTCTCAATAATTGGTGGCATATTGTTTATACCTTTTACTGGTCAGCATCAGACAGTGTTAAGCAATTCAAGAAGGATTTCTAGGACTCATATGGGAAAATATTATTTCCATAGCTCCCTAAAGTTCCTCCAAAACTGAATAAAATCGTCTAATTAAAGCCAGAATATACTGTCATAACATGTCTGGAGGGGTTATCTCTTTTGGTGTTGATGGTATGGATGGTATAGTGCAGTAAGTACTGAGTAATACCATAATGGGTGGTGTAGTGCAGTAAGTACTGAGTAATACCATAATGGGTGGTGCACTTGTTAACTGTTGTGGTATTGATGGTATGGATGGTATAGTGCAGTAAGTACTGAGTAATACCATAATGGGTGGTGCACTTGTTAACTGTTGTGGTATTGATGGTATGGATGGTATAGTGCAGAGTAATACCATAATGGGTGGTGCACTTGTTAACTGTTGTGCTGTTGATGGTATGGATGGTATAGTGCAGTAAGTACTGAGTAATACCATAATGGGTGGTGCACTTGTTAACTGTTGTGGTATTGATGGTATGGATGGTATAGTGCAGTAAGTACTGAGTAATACCATAATGGGTGGTGTAGTGCAGTAAGTACTGAGTAATACCATAATGGGTGGTGCACTTGTTAACTGTTGTGGTATTGATGGTATGGATGGTATAGTGCAGTAAGTACTGAGTAATACCATAATGGGTGGTGCACTTGTTAACTGTTGTGGTATTGATGGTATGGATGGTATAGTGCAGAGTAATACCATAATGGGTGGTGCACTTGTTAACTGTTGTGCTGTTGATGGTATGGATGGTATAGTGCAGTAAGTACTGAGTAATACCATAATGGGTGGTATAGTGCAGTAAGTACTGAGTAATACCATAATGGGTGGTGCACTTGTTAACTGTTGTGGTATTGATGGTATGGATGGTATAGTGCAGTAAGTACTGAGTAATACCATAATGGGTGGTGCACTTGTTAACTGTTGTGGTATTGATGGTATGGATGGTATAGTGCAGTAAGTACTGAGTAATACCATAATGGGTGGTATAGTGCAGTAAGTACTGAGTAATACCATAATGGGTGGTGCACTTGTTAACTGTTGTGGTATTGATGGTATGGATGGTATAGTGCAGTAATTACTGAGTAATACCATAATGGGTGGTATAGTGCAGTAAGTACTGAGTAATACCATAATGGGTGGTGCACTTGTTAACTGTTGTGGTATGATGGTATGGATGGTATAGTGCAGTAAGTACTGAGTAATACCATAATGGGTGGTATAGTGCAGTAAGTACTGAGTAATACCATAATGGGTGGTGCACTTGTTAACTGTTGTGGTATTGATGGTATGGATGGTATAGTGCAGTAAGTACTGAGTAATACCATAATGGGTGGTATAGTGCAGTAAGTACTGAGTAATACCATAATGGGTGGTGCACTTGTTAACTGTTGTGGTATTGATGGTATGGATGGTGTAGTGCAGTAAGTACTGAGTAATACCATAATGGGTGGTGCACTTGTTAACTGTTGTGGTATTGATGGTATGGATGGTAAAGTGCAGTAAGTACTGAGTAATACCATAATGGGTGGTGCACTTGTTAACTGTTGTGGTATTGATGGTATGGATGGTATAGTGCAGTAAGTACTGAGTAATACCATAATGGGTGGTGCACTTGTTAACTTTTGTGGTATTGATGGTATGGATGGTGTAGTGCAGTAAGTACTGAGTAATACCATAATGGGTGGTGCACTTGTTAACTTTTTTTTCTTTCTATGTTAGTGGAGGAGGCAAAAGGCAGAACTGCCTGTAGCGAGTGCCTCCCCCAGAGTTGAAAGAGTGACAGGGCCCAGATCAAGGGACATTCGAGCCAAAATGCCTAGTTTGAAGCAATTTAAGTTATAGGAAGAGGGAAAGACTGATTCTGGGAGAGAGATCCAGAGCTCAGCAGTTGAATAGAAGAAAGTCTGAGAATAACATTTCACTCTTGGGTTGGAGAGTTGCACAGAGTAGGGTTGAGATTGTGTTGCAAGGCGGGTACTACGTGCCCTACGTAGAGGAGGTGGTATACACTGGGAAAGCTCCGAGGAACACTGATTATTGTAGTAGCGATAGAATAGCGAGAGAGATGCAACATTGTGGCGAAGAGAGAGAGATTGCAGAGAGTTGGTAAGTGGATGGGAGTTAATGATACGAAAGGCTTTCTTTTCTACTTTATCTAGGAGTGCGGTGTGAGAGGATCCTCCCCACACATGTGAGCAATACTAAATACAAGGACGCACTGTGCCCCTGTACAGAGCAAGAAGCTGCGCAGGGGTAAAGAACGACTTGAGGCGGTTGAGCACACCCAGCTTCTGGGAGGCTGCCTTAGCGAGACTGGTAATATGGTCTTTCCAAGTGAGAGTAGAAGAAAAAGAGACACCGAGAACATTGAGGGAAGATGAAGGATTGATTTTTGTATTGTTGAAGTATAAGGGAAAGTCCTCTGGGAGTGCCGGACGGGTAGTAAAATGGAGAAATTGGGTTTTGGAAGCATTAAAGGCAACAAGGTTTTCTCTGCCCCAATTGGAAATAGAAATTAGATCAGAAGATAAGTGTTCTATGGCTTCATTACGTTTGTTTTTGAGGGATTGCTGGCTGGGGCGTTCTGGAAAACTAATTGAGTAGTGTAAGGTAGTGTCATCTGCGAATGAATGGATGGGACTCTAGGTACAGTTGAGAAGATTATTTATGAAAATTAGAAAGAGAATGGGAGATAGAAAAGAGCCCTGAGGAACACCGGAGTTGATAGGATGAGGAAGTGAGCGATGGCCGTCCACAACCGCAGCTATGGAACAGCCGGAAAGGAAATTAGAGACAAATGCACTGATCGAGGGGTAGAAACCAAAGGAGGTTAGTTTAGAAATTAAAGATTTGTGCCAGAGTCTATCGAAGGGCTTCGATATCTTTAGTGCAATGGAAAAGGTCTCACCGAAGTCCCGAAAGGAGGATGACCAAGAGTTAGTAAGATATGAAAGAAGATCACCAGTAGAGCGACCCTTAAGGAAGCTATACTGGCGATCTGAGAGTAGATTATAAGAAGAGAAATGCTTAAGAAATTGGGAAGCAAGAATAGTTTCAAAAACTTTAGAGATAGAAGATATGAGAGTAATTGGACGATAGTTGGAGGGTTGAGAGCGGTCACCCTTCTTTTGGACAGGTTGAATGAGAGCAAACTTCCAGCAAGAAGGGAAGACGTTAGAGGAGAGACAGAAAGAAAAGAGTTTGCCTAGGCAGGGAGTCAGCACGGAAGCACATTTTTGTAGTACAACAGGAGGAACACCGCCCGGACCGAACGCCTTCTTAGAATTAAGCCCAGATAGGGTAGAAAGTACATCTTTAGAAGAGATTAGGATATTATGCATAAGCAGGAGAGAGGGAGGAATAGTACCGGAACCATTCAAGGTGGAGTTTCTAGCAAAAGTTTGAGCAAAGAGTTCAGCTTTGTCAGAGGAAGAAGTGATGGTTGTGCCATCAGAGTGGAAAAGGGGAGGGAAAGACGAGGAAAAACATTGTTGGAGAGGTTTTGACTAGATGCCAGAAAGCTTGGGAAGAGGTAAAGTTGGAGAGTTCAGCTCATTTAGTATTGATGAAAGAGTGTTTGGCAAGTCAAAGAACAGATTTGGCTTGATTCCGGGCAGAAACATAGGGAGAATAAGAGTCTTGAGTTTTTAGGCATCGGTCCTTCCTCATTGTTGCGGACAGCAGTAGAACAAGCGTGAGTAAACCAAGATTTGTTTACATTAGACTGAGCGAAAGGAAATGAAACGTATGCTTCCATGCCCGAGAGGATTACCTCGGTAATGCGTTCTCGGTCTGCCTCGCCCTCTCTGTCCTTCCACCTGACTCTCATACCCTCTCTTAGTCATTCGCTTGCTTACCATATGTTCCATATGGCCAAAACATCTCAAGGTGTTTCTTTTCACGATTTCCAGCACATCTACATCCACATCACACCGTTCTCGTACTTTCTCATTCATATGTCTATCCTTCCATGTAACTTCACACGCACTTCCCAAGTAACTCATATCCACCCCTCTCACGCTTGATTTATGTCTCTCCAACAACATCCATGCTTCTCTCCTGTAAGTCAATGTCGGGATTACCACACTATCATGCAAGGACTTAACTTCCATGCTGACCACCTTATTCCTTGTTACTGCTTTCAGCTTTCCTACAACCCTCTTCCCCTGTTGCACCCTCTCCCACACTTCATCCTCCTGTTATGACTGACAGTAGAGGCTTCTAGTCCTTGGATTAACACAGACAGATGAATAATCAGCACCTCTGTAGTCTCAACTCGTAACACAGCCTATAGCAACAGAACAGAGCTCATACGCAACTTTCAGGCTCTCTGGGAACCAAAGGTGCAGACAATCCCCCAACTGATTCCGTTATGCAAACAATGCAATTAACTGCAACCCCTAGTTGTGATGAAACGATATCTTGAGCCACAACTATCATCAAAATTCAGTACCGAAATGGCAATACTGAGGAGGATCCTTCCTAAGCTGCACAAAGAAGAGAAAGCTCTGATATAATTTACATTAATTCAATTACGGTAAATACAAGCCAACAAATTTAAATAAATACCAAAATAATTAAGCAAGTAGTATCAAGCAAAATAAATTAATCAAGGATCAAACAAGCACCGGTCAACCACCAAGACGTGAAGACGTAATTCTTCCGTCCCCCTAGATTCATAAGAAAGGGACGTTAGTACAGAGCTCTTCAAGAAAAGTCCTCTGTGAGCACTGATCAAGTAGCGATCTGACCTTTATGGTTTTCTTGTACCTACCCATCACAGGCAGCTGAACTGTGGTTAGGATCTTCTGTTTGTTTACTCATACTTACGGACATTATTGTTGAGGTTGCAGTTGTTGACTCGTCTCTATTATTGTCACCCCCACTTGCTGATCTTGCTTCTTTCGGTTTCTGACACAGGTAGTGTTACGACCGGCACTACGAAATAAACAAGGGCACTTAATAATGGACTAGATGATAGGCTATATCTGCAACAACGGCCATTTGTTATATCTATTACAACGGTACGCTAATTCCAAACCCTCGAACTATTACGCCGGTGAACAAAAACCCTCAATACCCTCCAGAGTTAATCTACTGGATAATGGGGTATCAATTAACTGGGTTTTAGTGCACTTCTACAAAGGCTTTCCGGTGACGGCAAAGCCAACTCACAACAGGAGTACTTACGTTACGAAAATGCTCTAAAGTAATAACAATGCTTGAATAAACTATATAAGATTTAATAAAGGAATAATTGCTTACGTTAACTTTAGTGTGAGTCAGTACTCAACACTAAACTCTTCAATGCTCTATGAAAACACTGGAAGTCTAGTCCTACAGCAATCAGATAAGGAATCTTCTGAAAAGGTCTGATGCTCTAAGATGCTCGTTAACCCTTTCACGCACATATGACACAGAGGTTGCCAGATTAGCAATAAGAAATAGAGTTCTCTCACTCTTATAATTACCTCTCCAAAATTAGTTTTCTGCCCACAGCTAACTCAAAGACAACTGCAGAGGTTGAAGTAACTAAACTAAAGGTTTCTAAATACCCCTGATGGTAACAAAGGCTTTAAAGTATCCCCAATAGGCTCAAAATCGCGTCATATGTCGGAGAGGGTTAATATAGAACAGAAATAATGCAGGGGCAGGACACCAAAGCGTGTATCTTAAATACACCAATAAGCAGGATACATATATATATATAACAAGGGAGTGCAACAACTCTGTGACAGCACTAATAATGACCACTCAGAAACAGTACTTCCTTAGCCAACGTAACAGCCAAACTGGGTTGTGCACTATGCATCAACCAAGGCTAAAATAAGGCGTGAATAATTCCTAAAGCATACACAATGAAAGTTAATAAACACAATGCTGTCTTTCTCACTAATAAAGTCTAGCAGTGGCATAAAAGGTACTAGGAAACTAGGCAGAGCGCAAGCATGCTCGTAGCCTACTGTCTCCCCTTGAACAGATTTCCCTTATGTTACGTTAAGTGACTTGTAGGCTCTCTTCGTAAGTCCAGATCTCTAGTATCTGGTCTTGCCCTGGCGCTCCACAAAGGTCAACAAAATGAGGTAGCAAGCATACAGGTAAGTATAGGCAAAAGCCCTTCACCTGTATACTGCTACACTCGCAAAGGAAATTATGCACAAGCGTTACAGGCTAGCTAGCTTCGTCGATGTTGTACAGGCTCTGACTTGCCACCTACATAACTCAGACAACGACCAAAGATACCTTCCACTGTCTAGCATTAAATAATGGGAAAGAACAGCTCACTAATTAGAAGCACCCCAACACTAGGCTACCATATGACTATGACTCTACTAATCCCTAACGTTAGTGCAAACATAAATGTGAGAGCTGGTGCTGGTAACACGACTGGCCGACTATGGAAGTTGTATGCAGAACCAGAAGGGATAAGTAATTGAATAAAGATGGAAGTATGAAAAAGAAGAAGTTCAGAGAGAGAGAGAGAAAGTAGCATAGGGGTTAGATTGGGGGACAGATTGCAAAGGACATGTAGGACCAAGCACGCCGTGCCAAGCTCTGAAGGAGACACGAGGGCAGGATCCCGCACCACCGTCCCAGGACAGCGGCAGCCAATCACAGACGACTACGTCATGAAGAGCAAGCGTCCTATGACGTAGACAGGCCCGCCGGCCAATCACGGGCGTGGGAGACTCCTCCGAGCGCGGGAGGCATACGTACATACACACGCAAACACTACCACCTCGCTGCTCGCTCTCTTTCTCCTTACAACTTCACACAATGCATCTTATATTCTAGCAATAATATAAAATACTTCCAAGTGTCACAGACAAGAATAAAGACCACCACTGATCTGTCTGTGATAACATGAACTCTATGAAAGAAAGAACATCGTTCTACGATTATTGTAGCCCATATCACTGCCCTGGCGAGCGCTAGCGAGTTACGAGTGCATTCTGTCAAGCTGGCCAGCGTAACAGTAGTGACAGTGTTTGGCCTGGCAGAGGGCAGTTCCTACAATTCTTGATGTTAGAGTATTTACACTCATTACTACCTTGTTCACGGGAGGCACACTCTGTACAGATACGTAGTTACGTAGCTCCCTTCATTCTGAGAGGTCCCGTTTTGTACACTCGGTTACCATAGTCTCTAGCCCACTCATACAAATTAGTAGACTTCACCAATTTCTAGTTATGGAAGTATATTTCTGGACATAATAATAATAATAATAATAATATTTATTCAGTCAGCAATTTACAGAGTTGGTACCACATAGTTTGTTACAAATATGACATGTACCAGCCTTGCATAATTCCAACTAAGGATAGCCCAATAAGGCCGTTAGGCGTATTTCCATTGGGGTCCTTGTGGGATTAGGTTAGCTGGGGAAAAGGGGAGGATAAAGAAATAGATACTTTAGAGAAAGTATTTCTAGGGGGTTATTTTAACACCTTACGAGCGGCCTATGCGGTTTATTTATGTGTACCGCACAGCGGGGTGTTTTTAGCCAAAATAGGGCTGTTTACGTGATCATTTTCATGCCTAAATAAGACCCAGAATGTAAAACAAGTACCTATCCCTGAAAGGGCATAAACAGAGCTTTCGAATGACACCATAACGATCCTTGTATGATGGATAGTTTTCTTGCAATAACCGTGCAACGCGAGTGCAAAAAGCAGGTAATTCGGTACTTTCGGTACATAATTGAGTATGTAGCGAGTGAGAGAGGGAGGAGGGAGCTGAGATTTGTGTCAGTAGGTTCGCCGCGGTGGTCTGGAGCAGTCATACGCTCGCTAGTCTCCTGCCACCACTTGTCTCTCTCTCTCAGCCACATTACGTGCTGAAATTGCCACTCGAGTTATGTCGAGCGCCGCCACATAGTCCAGCTTTATTTAACTCGACTTATGTTGCTCGCCGCTAATTAAGGGTTAAGATACCTTACATCCTATAGTAAATATCAGTAATCCGTAATCAGTAATCATTTCAGTTTGGTTTGTCTATCTCTTATGTCGTATTTAGTAGTAGACATAAGCTTGGTGCTCCCTTCTCGCAGCTGTCCGGTTCGGGTGTTCTATTTTCACGGACTGACTGGGGTAGGTCGTTCCAGTCTTTGATGGCAGTGAAGAAGAATGTTTGCTTACCCTGTCCTTGGATTCTCGGGACCTTAAAGTTAAACATCATGTTTCTTGTATTATGTCCACTCCTCTCATTTGCTTCAACAAAATCATTCTTTAGATACTCTGGAGCTCTGTCATAGAAAATTTTGAAGGCATTAGTTAGCCTGATTTTTTTTGGCCCTGTCAGAGACATTGAGCATACCTAGTGACTGAAGTTGTTCCTGGCCAACATGTGATCTGGGTCCTAGGTTCAGCATGAACCTAACCATTTTATTTTGAGTGACCTGAAGTTTGTGCTGTGCTGATTTAGATGATGCAGAGTACCAGGATGACACAGAATAGTCAAAATGACATTGAACAAGCGCTTGTCAGAGGTTCTTTTTGGTCGCCGCGGGCAAGCATCCCACCTGTCTATACAGGTATTTTATACGTGCTCTACACTTACTCAGGATAGATTCCAAAATTGTTTCACCTGACAAACTCGCGTCCAGTTTCAGTCCGAGATATTTAACTTGTGACACTGTTGTTATAGGAATATCATTACAGTTGACCGAGAAGCCCACAATGTCTTTCAGTTTGCGTTTTGTTCCGTCTTGCCCAGGTGAAGAGATAGTCTATTGTCCACTAGCCATTCACTACATGATGCTAGTTCTTTGGAAAGTGAAGCGGCAATACTTATTGGGTCTTTTCCTGAAACCAGAAGCACGCTGTCGTCTGCATACAGTAATAATTTACATGAGACGCTCAGTTCCATGTCGTTCACATAACAGAGAAAGAGTAAGGGACCAAGGATGCTTCCCTGCGGGACCCCACAGTTAATTGGCATAGGATCAGATATATTATCATCAATTTTGACTCTTTGGGTTCTACCACTAAGATAAGATTTAAACCAGTTCACAGACCCTATGCCCATAGCTTGTAGTTTATTACATAGGATATCATGGTCTACTGTGTCAAACGCTTTTGTAGATCAAGAAGAACCATACCGGTGTAGTTACCTTTAGAAATTTATTTACGAATGTGATCCGTTAAGTGGATGAGACAGGAGTCTGTCGAGTACATGCATCTGAAACCTGATTGAAACTTATAGAATAGATCATTTTGTTTGAGGTAGTGTTCAATTTGGGTGTATACCGCTCTTTCAAGGATTTTAGATACAATACATAATATGGTAACTGGTCTGTAGTTGCCAACTTCTAGTTTATTTCCTTTCTTGAATAGAGGGGTTACAATAGCTTCCTTCAGTTCAGCAGGTACTGTGTTGGTGTTAATTGACAAGTTGATGATGTGGGTTAGGGGGCCTGCTATACCAAATGCTCCATCTCGTAGAAATTTGGCAGGAATTTTGTCTGGTCCTGTGCTCTTATGTACATTTAGGTTAGACATCTCGTCAAAAGTGTATTTTGGTGTAACATTTTGCAATCTAAATGTGTTCGGGTGTATGTCTTTATCTCTGTAGAAATTACGAAAGGTGGCCGTTGTTGTCGTGTATTTATTGAGAGGTTGAGGTAGGTTCTGTGCAAGTGTGTTTGCTATGGAAGTGAAGAAGGAGTTGAAGTAGGTTGAAATTTGTCGTTTATCGTGGCAAACCTGATCATTAATGGTGAGAGCAATATTAGTGTTAGACGAATCCCTTGTCTTGTTGCTGTAGCCTGTTGTTTTTAGGTGCCTCCATAGTTTCTTTGGGTTATTCTGATATTCCTCTGCCTTATTGTGAAAATATTTATGAATAACATTTTCTATAAATCAACTACAAAACTATATACTATTTATTGAAAAGCAAGTTCTATCCAAAACTCAATCCGGATAGATATAATTGCATATAGAAAAACATAGAGGGTCCACGAATTTTCCTGTGTGAGCTAGAGACTATGGTATCCGACTGTACTTGTAACATTTGTATCAGGGATGATTATTCCAGCCGCACAATTTGCATTGAAAAAGACGACTATCGCTCTGTGTCGTGAAGGCAGCTGTAGCCATGGGCATCTCTCTCCCAGGGGTATCTTGAACCACCATGTTATACATAATTGTCTAAATGTAGCTGGAATAAAGTTAAAAAAAAATCGCTGGTGCAAAAGGGGTTAACCATGTCTCTCTATATTTACATCTTTCAATGTAAATGGTGTTGTGGTTCTAGCTAAATCTCTGGAGATTATAATACTATATCCTGTTCCAAATAATTAGGAAAAAACTATTGATCATTAACCTCTATGACTCACAGACAACTAGAGTACTCGAGCTAATAATTCTATCATTTGGGAAGGGTCAGCCAGGGAATAGGTGTGGAAATATACAGCCCATTTGCTCTAGCCGTTTTTAAGTTACAGAGGATAAGGACTACAATATCTGGCCTACCTACTTGGAACAGTATATAGCTCTTTAGGCGCTACATAGCGAGTCAGAGCAACTGGGCTTAAAGTTAGCATATAATTTACTTCTAATTACATAATTTGTTGCGTTACTAAGCATGCAGTAAGGTCGTCAATGTCATAGCTAGCTTCACTTACTTTGGTAATTGTATCCATAGCGATGATAGGCTAGTCCACTATTAAAACAATCACATCGAACAATAATACATTTAACAGAAATCCATACATATTTTCTTAACAGTAATTAATGAGACCAGTCGAATGATATTGTATCAAAGCACAAATTAATTCTTTGAAATTGAACACAAATTAATTGGTTGAATAATTCGTGGCTCCAAAGTTGGCCATAGGAACATGTGTCTCGTTTCCCTGAAGTTGACTATGTGAAAGTGGTAGTTTTCATGAGCGAAGATTCCAAATGTAGGCAATCAAATCTAATGGCTGAGGAGAGCTAATTAAAATAATTGAATGACAGAAATAATCGAAACAACACAGTCTACCAATGACGTTGCACTGACAACATAGTTTACTGGGGATGTCTACCAGTGATGTCACAGTATCAACAATCTACCAGTGATGTCACAGCAACATTACAGTCTACCAGTGATGTCACTGTAACAACAGTTTACCAATGATGGCACAGTAACAATCTACCAGTGATGTCACAGTCACAACAGTCTATCAGTGATGTCGCTGTAACATCAGAGTCTACCAGTGATGTCACAGTAACAACAGTCAACCAGTGATGTCACAGTAACAACAGTCAACCAATGATGTCACAGTAATAACAGTCAACCAATGATGTCAGAGTAACAACAGTCTACCAGTGATGTCACAGTAACAACATTCACCAATTGTGTCACAGTAACAACAGTCTACCAATGGTGTCACAGTAACAGTACAGTCTACCAATGATGTCACAGTAACAGCACAGTCTACCACTGATGTCACAGTAAAATCAGTCTCAATGATGTCACAGTAACAGCACAGTAACAATAGTCTACCAATGATATCACAGTAACAGCACAGTCTACCAGTTTTGTCACAGTAACAACAGTCTACCAATGATGTCACAGTAACATCACAGTCTACCAGTGATGTCACAGTAACAACAGTCTACCAATGATGTCAGTAACAGCACAGTCTACCAGTGATGTCACAGTAACAACAGTCTACCAATGATGTCACAGTAATATCAGTCTACCAGTGATGTCACAGTAACAACAGTCTACCAATGATGTCCCAGTAATAGCACAGTCTACCAGTGATGACACAGTAACAACAGTCTACCAATGATGTCACAGTAACAGCACAGTCTACCAATGATATCACAGTAACAACAGTCTATCAATGATGTCACAGTGACAGCACAGTCTACCAGTAACAGCACACACTACCAGTGACGGTGTGTTGAAATGGATAGACAATTGGCTCAGCGCCAGAAAGCAAAGAGTAGTAATAAACGGTAAGGCATCTAAATAGACCAATGTAACTAGCGGGATACCCCAGGGATCGGTACTAGGACCAATTATCTTTCTAATTTACATCAACGACATAGAGGAGGGTCTCACCTGTACAATCTCAAAATTTGCTGACGATACAAACATTGCAAATAGCGTACTCTCAAAAGAACAAGTTGACGATATGCAACACAATCTAGATAAGTTGTCACGTTGGGCCCAAATTTGGCAAATGAGTTTCAATGCGGATAAATATAAAGTACTACATATCGGATACCTAAATGAGAAAGCAAACTATTCGATGAATGGCACTCAGCTTAAGAATGTAAACAGAGAAACCGATCTGGGAGTAACAATATCGAGTAACCTAAAACCGAGTCAATAATGTTCAGAAGTTGTTAAGAAAGCAAACAAAATAATTGGCTTTATAGGCAGGTCATTTGAGCATAAATCCAAAGAAGTTATCCTAACCCTTTACAATTCCTTAGTCCGCCCTCTTCTGGAATACTGCGTTCAATCCTGGTGCCCTTATTACCAGAAAGATATAGACAAGCTAGAACGAGTTCAATGTAGAGTTACCAAAATTATACCTAGCCTAAAGAACAAACCATACAAGGAACGTCTTAGATAATTAAATCTATTTCCTTTAACCCAGCGCAGATTAAGAGGCGACTTAATTCAAGTGTTCAAAATCATCAAAGGCATCGACAATATGAACTGTAGTAAGTACTTCACTATCGACCAATCTAATTACACGCGGGGAAACGGTTGCAAAATTATCGGTAAATCTTTTAACTCGCACGAATCTAAGAATTTCTTCTTCAATCGAGTTATCAACTTGTGGAATGGGCTTCCCATGACTGTTATAGACTGCAGCATCGTTGATTCATTTAAACTTCGCCTAGACAAATATCTCGCATCAAACCCGCGACTGACTGCGTTTGTAAATGAATAACTTTATTTTATCCCTCCCTCAGTTACTAACCCATCTGTCCCCTACTAGCTTACTAATCCTGCCACGGACATTAGTTCCAGGGCAGTAGTTCCCTTTCCATTGTTCCCTTACCCACTCTAAACCACTGTTTGGACAATTGATCCTCAGTGTTTTGGAGGACAAGCAGCCTAGAAGGGTCACCAGACCTGTTGTTGCTTGATTTCCTGTGTACTCCTTTGTACTCCTTTGTACAGTAACAACAGTCTACCAATGATGTCACAGTACAGTCTACCAGTGATGTCACAGTAACAACAGTCTACCAATGATGTCACAGTAACAGCACAGTCTACCAATTATGTCACAGTAACAACAGTCTACCATGGATGATGTCACAGTACATTCTACCGGTGATGTCACAGTAACAACAATCTACCAATAATGTCACAGTAACAGCACAGTCTACCAATGATGTCACAGCAACAACAGTCTACCAATGATGTCACAGTAACAACAGTCTACCAAAGTCACAGTAACAACAGTATACCAATGATGTCACAGTAACAACAGCCTACCAATGATGTCACAGTAACAGCAGTCTACCAATGATGTCACAGTAGCAACAGTCTACCAATGATTTCACAGTAACAACAGTCTACCAATGATTTCACAGTAACAACAGTCTACCAATGATGTCACAGTAACAACAGTATACCAATGATGTCAGTAACAGCACAGTCTACCAGTGATGTCACAGTAACAACAGTCTACCAATCATGTCACAGTACAGTCTACCAGTGATGTCACAGTAACAACAGTCTACCAATGATGTCACAATAACAACAGTCTACCAATTATGCCACAGTAACAACAGTCTACCAATGATGTCACAGTAACAGCACAGTCTACCAGTGATGTCACAGTAACAAGAGTCTACCAATTATGTCACAGTAATAAGTCTATCAGTCCGTGTAGATGGAAGAAAGGGAGAGTTATAAGAATGTGGAGATCACTTTGTCAAAACCATTTTCTTTCTTTTCCATGTCTTGTAGATTCGATCCTTTGCTTTTCTCCAGTCTGCAACTCTATCCACAAAGCCTTCTATGTGAATATAGATTTGATGAGTATTTTACGTTGTGAACTATTAAAAAGTTATATGTTTTAAAGCTTCCTGACAAAATAATGTGGATTAAGTTTTTTTAAGAGAGCTTAAATTATATATTATGTATAAGTGTCCACGAAGAGTGTACAATATCAGTCTCTTAGTAATACTAGTGTTATTCTTATGCTTCCTGACGTCAAACTCAGTTTAAGCTTTAATTTGAGTTAAATATAGACTCCTATCAGTATCAAGTCTTATATATTATCCCCGGCGAGATCAGCAACACTACACACAGGCTAATATTAATTATTAACAGTGCATTGAATTTATATTCATTATTGTAACTCTATGAGTTGTTTTAGATTAATATAATCTTTTGTATTGAATTAACGTCAAGTTATTCAAAGTTCATCTGATATCCCATTCTCCACACAGTATAATCTGTTCACTGTGTGTGTGTCTTGTCACTATCTCAGTTCTATTTTTTTAAATAATCACTACTAATAAACTAGGATCCAGGTTCTTTTACCTTTATACAAATAACATTCTTAGAATACCAGACCCAAATCATTTGCCAGGAGAGTAATACACCAGAAACACTTCTTATTTTAATGAACAAGCAACGTATATACACACAAACAAATATTTAAGAATCTAGCTATGCTTTATATATGTATGAAGTTAAGCTTGTAAAAGTTTGCCCCTACTTCAACCTTTAAAGTATCAATTACAAACCCTCAATCTAATATATAAAGTTAAACAAGTTTTTACCGATTTACTTAAGCAATCAAGTGAATCAATTCAAAGTCAAACCATCAACTATTCAAATATTCACTGATCTTTTCACTACTCATAACATAGGACATCAAGCTAGTAAGAGTTTGGAAGTCCTTGATCCTTTCTTTAATGTACACACGCAAATTAATAGTTAAAGCAAAGTTAATCTATTAGGATCACATAAATACAGGTAACGTCAGTCCAATACTTGAATAGTTGACTTATGAATACTAAATTAATGGAGATAATATTCCTATGCTAACCTAGCTAAAAAAAACAGACACCACTTACGTTGGGCATGGCTGGGAACTGCATCACCCTGTCAGTCACCAATCCAAGCTTCAAATACCGGCCAAGATTAACTAAATTATGCTATCACAATTATCATCAAGTTACCACAATAGCGTTGTTACGCAACTCTACAGTTACTTTAACTTCAATCGTAAATGAGCCACAAGTTACCATAATAACGCTATACCGAACTACAGTTACATAGGTTCCATTAAACTTGACCGTAAGAACACCGATAAACACTGTAGAACCACTGGCGCGGTAGCTTGGACGGGTAGTAAATCCAACGGACCCTGTGACCCCAGGGTAATGGCGGCAGCTCCCAACCACCTCCACTGCAAGTGATGTCCGACCCTAAATTGCTTCTCAAATCCCTCCTTTGCTGGAAGAAAACACAAAGATATAAATGACCAATCAGAAACTATTTTACCTACGTCAGCTACTTTGCATAAAACACTTAACTAAGATTAAAGAAACAAATGGATGAACAGATCGAAACAATAATAAAGATCTTTGGAACGCTAATGCTATAATGAATAATAATCTTTGTACTTGAAACACTTTAAGCCGACCATAAATCTAGTGTTCATGTCACTATGCATCTGAACCAACTGAATCACTGCTTCGTCTTGTCTTACATATACACTAATCTCTATAATTTCGTGACAAACCTCCCTTCTTAAGATGAAAACTATTTTTTTTTCCTTAGGCCCTACTAAGATAATCAGCACCAACATTCAGAGAACCCTTAATGACTCTAATGTTCATCAATTATGGCTGAAGTAAAAGCGCCCATCTCATTAATCTCCCATTCTCAGTTTTAGCTGATTGAAGATAAGCAAGAGGTTTGTGATCAGTCTCCAGGACAAAAGGCTTCCCATGTAGGTACACTGAAAACTTTTGTATTCCCCAAACTATTCCTAGACACTCTTTCTCAACCCCCGAGTACCGTTGCTCCCTGGGTAGAAGTTTTCTGCTTGCGTAGGCCACAGGCTTCTTCTCACCATCCTGCTCCTGCATAAGCACCGCCCCAATCCCAGTATTGGAGGCATCTGTACGTAGCAGAAATTCTTGGTCCAGGTTAGGCAACATCAGCACAGGTTCCCTCGAGAGACTGGACTTCAGCTGTAGGAAGGACCTGCTGTGATGTTCTTCCCACTTCAACTGGTTCGGCTGGTTCTTCCTCACTAGGTCTGTCAGGGGAGCAGCAATGGTGGAATAATGAGGAATATATTTACGGTAGAAACGACTAAGTCCCAGAAATGACCTTAGCTCCTTCTTGGTTCGAGGTTGGGGTGCCTTTTCTATCTTCTCCACCTTATCCTTGAGAGGCGAGAGTCCTTCCATTCCCAACCTGTGTCCTAAATACTGTAAAGACTGCATCGCCATGTAGCACTTTGTTGGACGGGCTGTCATTCCTGCGTCTAACAGCCGCTGCATAACTTCCTTAATGAGAATAAGATGATCGTTCCAGGTATCTGTATGAATAAGAATGTCATCCATAAAGTATTCCACTCCCTCTAGATCACCAACAAGTTTCCTCATTAATTTATTGAAGGTGGCTGGGGCATAAACAAGTCCAAATGGCAAGACTGTAAATTGGTATAGACCTTGATCAGTTTGGAAAGCGGTGTATTGTCTGGAATTGTTCTCTAAGGGAACCTGACAATATCCTTTGCTCAAGTCCATTTTACTGAAATACTTACTTGGTTGCAGACCACTAAAAATCGTTTCAGGGTCACTCATGGGTTCACTATCAAACACAGTTAGATTATTCAACTTACGGAAATCCAAACAGATCCTATGAGTTTTGTCTGGTTTGCTTACAATGACCATGGGTGCTGAAAAGGGGGAGTCAGAATGTTCTATAATTCCCATTTGTTTCATAGAGTCTATTTCCTTCTTTACTTCTGATCTCATTGCATATGGGATTTTATATGGTCTAATACGTACCACCTCTTCCTCTCTAATCTCTAAGCTTGATCTTATGCTCTACTGGTGAGGTTTTTCCGGGAACATCCGACCATAGCTTCTCAAAATTCTGTAGCAAGTCTTTCAGCTCCTGTTGTTGTTCTGCAGACAGATCTGTATTGATGTTTACCTGTCTCCAAGTCTCCTTCTGCTGTACGTTGGGCAGGTTCAAGGGGTTCTCTTCATCCTCCGGAGTCTCTTCTATCACTGCTGCCACTGCAACCCCCTCCAGTGTAGCTGTTGTTTCTGTTCGAAGATGGTATAGTTTAATCATGTTTGCATGGAAAATCTTAACTTCACCTTTAACTTCAAACCCATAATCCATGATTCCCTTCTGAGCTTTCACTGTATAGGGTCCTCTCCATTCAAGCAGCAACTTGTTGTTTGATGTTGGTAACAATAGTAAGACCTGATCTCCTACAGAGAACTTCCGGTCCTTTGCTCGCTTATCATAATGGTGTTTATACTTTTCCTTGGATTTACTTAACTGATCTCTAGCCAACTTACAGGTCTCTTCCAGCTTCTCCCTCAGGTCAAACACATACTGGTAGGTGGTCTGTACCTCGTCTATCTTCTCTCTGTTCCAGACCTCGCGTAGGATGCTCAGGGGTCCCCTCACCGTCCGTCCGTACAGCAACTCAAAGGGGCTGAATCCCATGCTGGCCTGTGGAGTTTCACGATAAGCGAATAATACAGCGGGTAGAAAGCGATCCCAAAGCTTGGGTTGTTCAGCACACATTTTCTTTAACATAGATTTAAGCGTGCCATTGAACCTCTCTACCAAACCATTTCCCATAGCGTAGGATGTTGTGGGTAAATGTTTGATAGACAGTAAACGCCTTACCTCAGCCATCATGTTAGCTGTAAATTAGCCACCCCTGTCTGTTATCATTTCAGCCGGAACTCCCACTCTAGAAAAGATATCCATTAGTGCCTCCACTACCCTCTCGGTGTCTATATATGGCAAGGCAATGGCTTCTGGATACCTAGTAGCAAAATCTACAAGGGTTAATATGTACCTGTTTTTGTTTTCACTCCTGGGTTCTATGGGTCCGATCAGGTCAACGGCCACTCGTTATAATAATAATAATAATAATAATAGTTCTTAAAGCTAGCGCATGCTAAGCTAGCTAAGGATAGCTCAATAAGGCCGATTAGGTGTATTTCCATTGGGGTCCTGTACTACTATCCCATCCCTTTGCTCATGAGGGATGGTAACGACTCAGTGCTTGTGAAAAATCTTTAATGCGCCGAGCGTGGGCGCGAACCCGGGCCTTCTGGGTGGAAGTCCGAGATGCTAGTCACTACACCAAGCGAGCCGCTTGGGGGTTTCTCCTAGTGGTACCCTACTCACCTTACCCTTTTGGACCGTCTTCTGGCAAACATCACAAGATTGACAATATCGCTTGACATCTGCCATCATTCCTGGCCACGCGAAGTGTGCAGATACCTTTACTGTAGTCCTACCAATTCCTTGATGTCCTCCCACGGGGCTCTCATGGGCTATCTTCATTACCACCTCACATACCTGATTGGGGAGTATAAGCTGATTCTGTGATTTAAATTCTCTGTAGAGTAGATTATTGTCATAGAAAAGTCTACCTAAACCTCCAGACACCAGTTTTCCCTCCTCTGCAAATTCTCTCCATTTCTCCAGGCTGACGTCTTCCTGTTGAGCAGCTTTCATCTGTTTAGAATCCATATTAAGGCTTTCCCCTGTGTCTGGTACCTTCAACTTACGTATAGGATGGTTTATCTTCTTGGCTGCGGCTCTGGTCATCACTGCACTAACTCCCACCATCTCCTTAGGTTGTCTCAAGGTTGTAGCCCCATCAATATTTCCAATTATAACCTCATACACTGGATTGTCCATGCACACTGCAGAAACTCTGCCTGAATAAAAAGGAGAGTTTATTTCTACTTCTGCTAGAGGATAATTATATACTTCCCCGTTGATGAGTTTAACTAAGCTGTCCTTTCCAGTAAAGCAATCTTCGGAAACCAGGTCCTTCCTCACCACTACTGTACTGCACCCTGTATCACGTAGTACCTCTACAGTTCTCCCACACAGTGTTCCTTTTTCCACTGGCATACTGGCCAAGGCACTAACCACTTCAACAGACTTACCACTTCCCAAAACTTCATCTGGATTATGTGCATTTTCCGCAAACTTAAGACTTGAAATTTTCTGGCATGCATTTCCTAAATTTTGTGTTTTCTTAGGTTCGCGACACTGAACCGATTTATGCCCAGATTTTCCGCAATTATAACACTGCCCAGCGAACTTCACTCTAGACTTTTCTGACCTATCCCCACTAGTCTTTCCTGGTTCAGCCTCTTTCTCTGTACTCCCTTCAGTGTAAGTTTTTGCATTGTTAGTCAGTCCTCCACGTGCCATTACATAGCCTTCTGCAAGTTCCACCATTCTAGGTAAAGTCAAGGGGTATCGCTCTCTTAAATACACTTGTAAATTTCTCCCACAAGTTTGTAGAAATTGCTCCATAAGTAACAAGTCAACCAGAGACTCAAAAGTTTCCTCACAATCTGACAGCTCAACCCAGCGCTTCAAAAGATTCTTCAACCGACCTATGAACTGCTCCACCCTCTCTCCTCGTTGTGGCTTACAGTAACGAAACCTCTTTCGAAACCCCTCACTAGTACACTCAAATCTTTTCATTAAAGCTAATTTTATGCGGTCATACTGTACTACATCTTCCTCTGAGAGTCTAGCATAAGTTTCTAGTGCAGAACCACATAAATAAGAGCTTAGAACAACACCCCAGCTTTCCCTTGGCCATCTAGCGGAATGAGCAAATAATTCAAAACGACGTAGATATGCATCGCAGTCATCCTTATTTTCATCGAATGGAGGAAGTGATGGCCCTTTGGCCTTAACCGAAACATTTTCCTGATGGGTCTCACTTCTAGCCTGGTGTACCTGTAGCTGAAGCTCTAACATGCGACTCTCTTCTTGTAGTTTTTCCCTTTCCTCATGTCTAAGGTCTCTCTCCCTAGTCTGCTCATCTTTGATAAAAGTCAAGAGTTGTTCACCCTCAAAACCTAGCTCTTTGCCTAACTCGCATAATTCTTTAGTGGAAGTCATTGTCAAGAACTATTAAAACTTTAAGTCAAAGCTCACTCTCTTGTAAATGATTTGGGTCATGTCACGGTCGCCATTGTCAGGATCTCAGTTCTATTTTTTTCAATAATCACTACTAATAAACTAGGATCCAGGTTCTTTTACCTTTATAAAAATAAAATTCTTAGAATACCAGACCCAAATCATTTGCCAGGAGAGTAATACACCAGAAACACTTCTTATTTTAATGAACAAGCAACGTATATACACACAAACAAATATTTAAGAATCTAGCTATGCTTTATATATGTATGAAGTTAAGCTTGTAAAAGTTTGCCCCTACTTCAACCTTTAAAGTATCAATTACAAACCCTCAATCTAATATATAAAGTTAAACAAGTTTTTACCGATTTACTTAAGCAATCAAGTGAATCAATTCAAAGTCAAACCATCAACCATTCAAATATTCACTGATCTTTTCACTACTCATAACATAGGACATCAAGCTAGTAAGAGTTTGGAAGTCCTTGATCCTTTCTTTAATGTACACTTGCAAATTAATAGTTAAAGCAAAGTTAATCTATTAGGATCACATAAATACAGGTAACGTCAGTCCAATACTTGAATAGTTGACTTATGAATACTAAATTAATGGAGATAATATTCCTATGCCAACCTAGCTAAACAAAACAGACTCCACTTACGTTGGGCATGGCCGGGAACCGCATCACCCTGTCACAGTCACCAATCCAAGCTTCAAATACCGGTCAAGAAAAACTAAATTATGCTATCACAATTATCATCAAGTTACCACAATAGCGTTACGCAACTCTACAGTTACTTTAACTTCAATCGTAAATGAGCCACAAGTTACCATAATAACGCTATACCGAACTACAGTTACATAGGTTCCATTAAACTTGACCGTAAGAACACCGATAAACAATGTAGAACCACTGGCGCGGTAGCTTGGACGGGTAGTAAATCCAACTGACCCTGTGAACCCAGGGTAATGGCGGCAGCTCCCAACCACCTCCACTGCAAGTGATGTCCGACCCTAAACTGCTTCTCAAATCCCTCCTTTGCTGGAAGAAAACACAAAGATATAAATGACCAATCAGAAACTATTTTACCTACGTCAGCTACTTTGCATAAAACACTTAACTAAGATTAAAGAAACAAATGGATGAACAGATCGAATCAATAATAAAGATCTTTGGAACTCTAATGCTACAATGAATAATAATCTTTGTACTTGAAACACTTTAAGCCGACCATAAATCTAGTGTTCATGTCACTATGCATCTGAACCAACTGAATCACTGCTTCGTCTTGTCTTACATATACACTAATCTCTATAATTGTCTTACATATTATATACTAATCTCTATAATTGTCTTACATATTATACACTAATCTCTACAATTTCGTATAATTTTCGCCATAGTATTTACCTATACCATTCACTCGCTACCTCGCGTTTATTATTCATCAGGATATCAGTTATCTTATTTCGAGACAAACCTCTCTGTGCATGTTTATGCGTTGTTATTATAATTATCAGATGTATACATCATTGATGCTATTTATTTATTATCATATTTATATTTGATTTATGTGACTTATGAAGCAGAAATAGTGTTCTTCATATTCTTATTCTCTTGATGATAACCTGAGTATATTTTCTATAAGTATAACTCAAATACATGCATGTGCCTGTACCCATTAGCTATAAGAAATAAAACTTGTGTACCGAAACTGTGTATCCTGTGACATTGGTAGAGATTGATTGAACTAAAAATTATATATATTAAGGTCAGTTGTGTTCCCGTTGAGTGTTGTAGTTCTGAGCTTTCCTATGGTGGAAATAATGAACTAATATAAAGCGACATACAAATAATAACGTCGCATAACTCTGGCGGCAGTGGTGTCTCAACACGGCTTAGCGACTTTTATTTTTTAATTTACTCAATCTACCCCAATACACGAATCATCATGGCTGGTAAATCGCTTGATATTATTTCTTTTAAGCCAGAAGATCACGATATCGATATCGCTACATATCTTGAAGTTGTTAAATCTGTCCTTGACATTGTATTCAAGGACGATGATAATGCTAAGATTCACACTGTAGTAATGAAGCTAGGCAGGCATATGTCCCTCGTATCTGGTTATGTGCGTGATTCTCAACAAATGACCTGGGCTCAATTTGAAAGTTACACCAAGACAGCCATTAACCCTTCTCTCGGAAAAATTATAGCAAACCAGCAGTTCCACAATATAAAGTTTTCAGTGAATCTAGATCACACTATCATCCAGTTGAATCAACTGGTAGTGACAGTATTTCCCACTGATACTGCTGCTAAAAGAAAAGAGAGTGTGTTTAGTGCATTGTTAAGGATACTACCCAAGTCAGTGCGAGATTATTTCGCAATTTCAGAACCCAAGGGTTATGACGAGGTCATGCCAGTAATTCGGCGTATCTTGGCCTTGAGAAAGACTCCGGAAAAGGATAAGATTGCCGTAATAAGCCGAGCTACTACTCAACCTCAACCTCCTGCCACATCTTTTACAAATACTGCATCCATCCGTCCAATTGACAAAATGGAGGAATGGGCCAGAGTCCGACCCTCCGACTGGAAACCATGCAACTCCAGATGTCCTCTAGGATCTCTAAAAAAATCATTTGCAGAACTAGTCAAACGTCGACCCAGGCTTCCTCAATTCTGGGGTCAGATTCCGTGGATTAAGCCCCGACGCTCGGCCACAATCAATGAAGACGGGACTGCAGGAATAGAAGAAAATGAAGGTGAAGAATACCCAGAAGAAACTTAGGCCGTGGAAGAAATAACAGAACTTCAAGAACTTCAAGATAACCCGGATTTTTAATTCGCCCCTGTCCACAGACCATCAAGCTGGCGGGGGCTCGTGATGGGACAAGCACAGACAAACCTCCCAATTACCATCACCTCACCATAAATGGGGTAAAAGCCAGACTTCTCATTGACACAGGAGCTTTACGTTCCTGTCTCTTTTTCTCTTTCTTCAAACAAAACAAAACCTCTTTTGGCCCCCTCCTACCCTCCACCATAATTTTAATAGAAGCAAATGATGGTGTCATTCCAAACTGTGGCGAAACTGCTTCGCTTTATGTCAGCACCCCCATTCATGATCACGGAGAACATCACTCTTTTATGATATTTCCCTCCAAAGAAACCAAGTACGATGGATACTTAGGTTTTGACCTACTTGCTTTCCTTCATGCAATCATTGACTGTAAGCAAAGAGTCCTAAAATTCATTCCTCTAACCAAACCAAAACAAAAAAATCCACAAGTCTAACGTAAAATCAGCCGTCAAACCCAAGCCTATCCTTAACCCTTGTTTAGCGGGACCCGACTTAAGGCGGCCTAGAGAACCAAGGACTAAGTGGCGGGGCCCGACTTAAATCTGTGTGCAATTTTTGAGCAATAATGGCTCTGAGAGAGAGACGAGCACTGGGAGGAGCGTAGGTCGGCTCATGACCGCTCGGCACGGGTCCCGTGCGACTACTGACGTTCCCAGCACACACATCCACACTCACTGCCTCGCTACACAGTGAATTATGTAAGGATATTACCGTATTTTAGGGATTTTGCACTCGTCTTGCACGATCGTTGCAAGAGAACGCGTGGTCGTAGAAGGATGGTTCTGGTGTCATTGGAAAGCTCAATTATCACCCTTTCAGGGATACATAATTGTATTACGCTCTGGCTCTTGTTTATGCATGAAAAAGAGCACGGAAACAAGGTCGTTTAGGGTAAAACCACCCGCTTGCCGGGTAGTAGAAGTTACCGACCTAGCCGCTCGTGGAGTGTTAAACAAGATGTAACCTCAGCTTTCAACTCCGAGATTAAACTCAAACAAGCCATCCGCACCATAAAAACTACTCAAGCTGTCACCTCAAAATCTGTTACGCTACCCCCTCACCACGAACATTGGATACCCATTCTACCTACGTTGCCTGGTGACGTTATCATCACCCCGAACCTCCAAACTCCTTTCGACAGAGATTGCCTGACCGCTCCAGAAATTATCCCTCATAAACTTAATTGCATTAAAATTGGTAATATCGCTGACCACCCCCTCACGTTACGAAAAGGATTAGCTATTAGAGAGCTAGATAATCATGAAGAGGAACTATCCTTACCTAATGATCCAGAAAACCCCCCTCTTCCTAAATTTCCTGACATTCCATCTCATTTGACTCCTCAACAACAACTTGACCTACGCAACTTGATGACTTCCTTTCAAGACATCTTCGCCACATCCAGCCGAGACGTCGGGAAAACCAACGTACTTCACCACCAAATCCATACCGTAGGGCAACCCATTAGACAACCTATTCGCAGGAAAAACTCCATCCAGAGACAAGAGGAAGACTTTCAAGTAAAAGAAATGCTAGACATTGGCGTCATTAAAGACTCCACCAGCCCTTGGTCCTGACCCGTAATCATAGTCAGAAAGAAAGACGGCTCCACTAGATTCTGTATAGATTTCAGACAACTAAATGACGGAACCGTTAAAGACGCAACTCCCCTACCTCGCATTGATGATTCTTTAGACTCTTTACTAGGTGCCAAATGGTTCACCACTCTAGATCTTCAAGCCGGATATTGGCAAGTGCCAGTACTTCTGGAGCACCAACAGAAAACGGTTTTCGCCGCAAGTCAAGGGAGACTCGACAAGTTTACCGTACTGCTTTTTGGCCTCTGTAACGGTCCTGCCACCTTCTCTAGACTAATGGAATCCGTATTGCAAAGATTAACCTTGGAGACATGTTTAGTGTACCTACAGTAGATGACATCATTGTTTTTGGCAAAACATGGGCCGAACATATCCAACGCCTTCGCCAAGTATTTCAACGAATTCAAGAAGCCAAGTTAAAACTCAAGCCCTCCAAGTGCACCTTAGCACAAAAAGAAGTGCAATTCCTAGGTCATATAGTCTCAGAAGAAGGAATCTCCCCTAATCCAGAGAAACTCAAAGCAATAAGTACCATAAACCCCCCCCCCCCCTCCAATGTCAAAGGAGTCCGAGCGTTTATAGGATTAGCCTTATACTATCGTCGGTTCGTAAAGAACTTTGCCACTATTGCCAAACTCCTTCACGATTTAACCAGGAAAGAAGAACCATTCCTGTGGACAACTCAACGTATTCAAGCCTTCAACTCCCTTAAAGATCTTTTAATAGCTTCTCCAGTTGTCATTTCCTGACTACACAAAGCCTCTCCGTTTATATACCAATGTATCCCAATTCGGTATTGGAGCAGTTCTCGGCCAAACCCGATACGGACGTGAGCATATTATTGCCTGCGCCAGCTGAACACTCAATCCAGCAGAAACAAACTATCCAGTCACCAAATAGGAATAATTTGGGCACTCCAATATTTTAAAGCCTATTTAGCAGGAGTAAAAGTCACCATAATTACAGATTGCCATGCCATTCAATGGCTCCTGAAATCAGACACAAAGAATGCCTCAACGGTCAGATGGCGCGAATCCCTTGAAGAATTCAACTTTGAAATAGCTTACAGACCTGGGAAGCTCTCTCCAGGCTCCCTCTAAATTCAACGGTCACTAGCCCCATAACTATCCGAGACAATGAAACCAGCCCCATTCTAGCCATTCATCATCAAGATTCCACAGATCAAGATCAACAACACCTCCTGCAACAGTTTCAACGACAACAAACGCCTGATTTGATACCCTGACACCTTTTCTCACAACTTCAACGAAAGGGAGATAATCTATACACGCCCAGATGGGAAAATTGTCATTAGCCCCAGTGCCGCCCTACCAACCATGCAATCTCTGCACTCACATAATGGCATTCACCTAGCTCAAAGGAAATTAGCTTAAACTTTTCAGCAAGTTTACTGGACTCTTTCCACCTATATCAACGCCAAGAAAGTCACTGAAGCATGTCGAGCTTGTGCCCTAGGTAAAGATCGAACACGCACCCCAGGACCTTCCGGAAAACTAGTAGCCTGAAAACCATGGCAATTACTAGCCGTAGATGTAATGGGCCCCATGGAAGGTGTAAAAGGTTTCATATATATAATCACCTTTGTGGACACCTATTCTAAATATGTCATCGCCTGCCTAGCCAAAGACCACACTGCCTTTTCAGTGGCCGAAGCCATGATCCAGCATGTATTTCCCTACTTTGGCCTTCCTGAAGCCATTCACTCAGATAACGTCCCAGAGTTCACAGGACGCATATGGACTCAAATCTCCCAAATGTGTGGATTCAAAATCAGTCATTCCTCTCCATACTGGCCCCAAGGCAACTCTATCTGCGAAAGGAGCCACCGTACCATTGCAAATCAAATAAGGACTCGATTTCAACAAATGAACACCACCGACTGGCCTAGCAAGTCAAAGTAGTACAATGGGGAATCAACACTTGCCCTTGTCAGGATGGAATTACCCCACATGAACAAGCTTTTGGCGTGCCCCCCCTCCTCCTTCCCCTACGTTACTTGTCTGTCCCATATGAGCCTTCATCCAAATTTGACCCGTCCCTCGTCCACTTGAAGAACCGACTACGACAACTACAATACCTACAGGATCTCCAGCCTGACGAAACACCAAAAGTCAGTCCTCACCATATCGGCGATTTAGTCATGGTAGCTAACGTTCCTGTACCCTCTAAACTCAGGCCAAGATACAAAGGACCTTTTGAAATCCTCACAGTGCCAAATTGTTACCAGGTCACCATCAATTACCACGGAGAATCACGCACATACCGTAATCGATATGTACACCGGTTCCAACCAATTGATGACAATATAACCATGCTTGCTGACCCAAATAATAATACCACATGCCCTGCAATTAATAATCAAACTTTAGGTTCCACAGAGTCATTGTCCCCTCCCCCAATTCCCCCCATCACCCCTCTTCCCATTCTACCAAAAACACCCATTCCAACTATTGATAACTTTCCCACCGTCTCTCCTCCTCCTCCTCCATCCACCTCACACTTCTTCAATCATCCTAACACTCTCTTACCCACCATTCGCACAATCTCCGCACCACCCAAACTTGCCACTCAACCACACCCTAATCTGCTTCGCACCTCTCTCTACCAACTCATCCGAAGTTGAGATCACCATGCCTTCTCTCTCATCTACTACTCAACCAACTTCACCAGCATTTTCTCGTATTCCTTCTACAGAGTCAACCCCTAGTCTACCTAAAGAACAAATGCCCTCACGAATACCGAAACCAATCACGAAATTTCCCCAACCGTCCACTTCTTCCAAGCGTCAACGCCCCTAAGTCAACCTAAAATCTCTTACCAAACATCCACCTCTACCATCAATTCAACCCCTCCTCCTTTACACATTTCAACCAAACTTCTCTCACCTTCTAAATCACAAAACCCTCCCAAAACCCCAATTTCACACCCTAACAAAGTTGAACCCTTCCATATCTTTAACTTCACCTATTTTACAGCCTCCCTGCAGACGATCTGGTCGACGTGTGACTCAAACGAAATGGTTGGCTCCAGAATCCTTCACACCCCCCAAAAATAAAAAGACCTCTACCACCACCCAACACGGTGCGCACCTGCCACACCTTGCCCCCCACCAGCCTCACCTGTCACTCCAGCTTCACCTGTCACCTCAGCTGTACCTGCCACCCCCGACCTCTACAACAACCACCACCACAGCCAACCCGCCGACCACACCTTCACGCGTACAAGCTACCAACACCCTACTCGTCAGCCCACCTGGTCATCCTAGTGACCCTACATCCTCCAAGCTGCTCCCATCTCTACCGGAGGGTACCGACACCACCAAGTCCCCCTCCACAGTCAGTCTCAGTCCTGGAACCAAACCAGCAACATCCTCTAGTCCTGAACCTGCACCAACCACCATTAAGATTAATAAGCTGTCCATCTCCAAAGACCACCAGGACACAGAAATACATACCCCATCTCAGTTGGTGCACCTCACCAACAAGTCTCCCATCCCTCTCCATCTGACCATCAACTACGAGCCTGATGCCCCTCACATCATGGCAGCAATAGTGTGGTGCCAGTTTTTGAAGGGCCTCACACCATACGTCCTCACAAAAACCTACAGAACCTATCTTTTCCAAGCTCGAGGACAAGATTTTTTTTTATGGACGACGATGGTGAGATGACGGGGCTCAAAGTAAATGAGCCAAAACATATATAGAACCTGCTCCCGTATGTAGAAGAGCCCCCAACATCAACCTGTAGGATTGCCTCCATCAAGAACAAAAGGAAAGGGAAGAATAAGTTTAACATTAAACCAGAAACCAGTCTACCTCAGTGCCCCCTGCCACCACCAAAAGGTAAACAAAGTCTACTAGCTGTGCGGAACAAATACGCGCCGCTCCCACACGCTAATCCCTTCCGGCCGAGGCATCAAAATTGGCCACTCCCCACCAGAAGAGAGAAGTCCCAATCAGAACCAGATTTAAACCACGACGAGAACTACTTTATGGAAATAAGACATCAACCTCCTCAATTTCCACACATCTACCCAGCCGGATATAACCACCACTACAACTACGAGGACAACCAACACCGACAAGAGCAGTATTCCAACTTGTAACGAAAGCATTGCATAATATATAACAAATGTTTAAGAACCATCAAAACTGTAAATTAATTATCATTCACTTCTACAAGCTTTGTAATACTCACTTCTAATATTAATAAATAAAGAATACCATTACCTATGTAACCTTATAATTATGTACTATATTTTAAGACCTTTAATAACCTAACAATAATCCAAAACCTGTAATTCACATGCCTCTCATATTCTGAAACTCACTAACCAAATACCAAATTAAAAAACGAATATTACCTGCCTGAAACAAGATATTGTTAGGCAAAATTGACTCCACTTTCGGGTACCTCTCCTTAGGGCGAACGTGCTTAATAGCTGGAAATAAGTCAATTCGGAGAATACTTCCATAGGGGTTAGCCTTACTCCCCTTAAAAAGTATCTGCAAGCTGTGTTTGTGTGCAGTGACCAAGAGCGAGTGTTAGGCGACCTAGAAAGTGACCATTCTAGTTAGTGCGTGTGAAGGAAGCGTCTCCCCTCGCGTCAACAGGCAATTGGACATCCTACTCAGTCGCCACATGTGACCAGATCTCTCACGGCTCCTACTTCTATACTTCAACCAAATTAAGTGCCTCTTGTTCGATTCTATAGTTTTGATGATTATTGTGAAGGTTATATAAGATATGCTAAGTGTTCAAATTAACGTCATTGAAGAGATTATTTATTCTCGCCTTCTAGCAATCGTCACTCGTGTTGAGAGAACATAATATAGGGTATATGTGGGATTGATATATGTATATTCCTTGACATATAAATTCTTATATTTCATAAACGGGTTATAGATATATTCGTTCGGGAAATGTACATACACACTACACGTAAATACCAGTGAACACTCTACCAGATCTTATTCTATTTGATGTTATTAGCTGGGTACGTAATTGTATGTATAAGTGTCCATGGAGAGTGTACAATATCAGTCTCTTAGTAAGACTAGTGTTATTCTTATGCTTCCTGATGTCAAACTCAGTTTAAGCTTTCATTTGAGCTAAATATAGACTCCTATCAGTATCACGTCGTATAAATTATCCCCGGCGAGATCAGCAGCACTACACACAGGCTAATATTAATTATTACCAGTTCATTGAATTTATATTCATTATTTGGTAGATTTATTTAAGAAGTAAGAGAGGTAATAAAAGTTAGTGAGTTAGAGAAGAGTGAAAAAGAGAGGGAGTACAAGGAAAGACTAAATGAAAAGTGGATGGAAGTGAGAGAGATGGAAGAGAGAGAAGTAGAGGTTGAATGGCAACAGTTTAAGGAAGGAGTGAAAGCATGTGCAGAGGTAGTATGCGGCAAAAGGAAAGTAGGAGGCAGAGGTATCAGGAAGGGAAGCGAGTGATGGAATGATACAGTGAGAAAGGAAGTTGAGGAGAAGAGACAGTGTTTTGAGAGGGTTTTACAGGATGGTAGTGTTGAGGTATGGGAGAGGTACAAGGAGAAAAGGAGAGAGGCAAAACGGAAAATTAGAGAAGCGAAAAAAGATGCAAACGAAAGGTGGGGTCAAAGGCTGAGTGAGAATTTTGAAGAACGAAAGAAGATATTTTGGAAGGAGGAAAATAAAGTAAGGAAACGAGGACAAAAGAGGGAAGAGTCAGTGAAAGATGAAAATGGAGAATTACTAGTGGAACCAGTTGAAGTGAGGAAAAGATATACCGAGTATTTTGAATCTTTGTTAAATACAAGAGATGGAAGAGAATCAGTGATTGAAGCAGAGGTGGATGGAGATAGGTTACCCAGGCCACCCAGGTGGCAGGGAATGAATGAAAGGATTGAGGAAAATGAGGTGAAAGAAGCAGTGAAACAAATGAGAGCGGGAAAAGCAGAAGGTTTGGATGGTATTGATGTGGAGTGTATAAAGAAGGGTGGAGATGTGATAATAGATTGGTTGGTGAGACTTTTCAATGTGTGCTTTGCTGTGTCAATGGTACCAATAGACTGGAAGAGAGCATGTATTGTGCCGTTGTGCAAGGGGAAGGGAGATCGGCAGGAGTGTTCAAGTTATAGAGGTATTAGTTTATTGTCAGTGGTTGGAAAGCTGTATGGCAGGGTGTTGATAGAGAGGAAAATAAAGTGTACGGAAGTTGCAATAGGAGAAGAACAGTGCGGTTTTAGGAGGGGAAGAGGGTGCGTGGATCAGATGTTTGCAGTAAGACAGTTATGCGAGAAGTATTTAGAGAAGCATAAGGAGATATTTTGGGCTTTTATGGACTTGGAAAAAGGGTATGATCGTGTGGACCGTGAAGCAATGTAGAAGGTGTTAAGGATTTATGAAATAGGAGGAAATTTGTTAGAAGCAGTTAACCCGGCAAGCGCGATAGGCCTCACGGAAGGCTTCCTATAGGGAACGCGATAGGCCTCACGGAAGCAGGACCATAAAAAAAGCCTTCCATAAAAAAAAGGGCCTATCAAAACAAAGGAATTTGTCTCTAGGTGAGATAATTCCCCTCCAGTACTCATCCATGTAAATCTCACCCACCCCCCTCCCCTCCTTCCCCACCTTATTCCCCCCTCCCTCCCCTCCTCAATTATCACCTATTTGTCCTCTTATTATCATCATTTATCGGTTATTTTTCTCTCCCGCGATAATGTAGCACAAGTGGGTTGCATAAAAGATCGTTATGCAACACCCAGACACCGGCACACACCGCCCCGCTCGTCTCAGTTGACTCCCAGACAGCGAGAGGGGAGGGCTGCCTGTCTCTCTCTCTCGCCTGAGATTATGACCGGGTGGCCAATATCTTCGTTTTTCACCACCCAAATGCTTTTCCCACTTATTTTAGCACTCTTGAAGGTTCATATATACATCATATATGTAAAATAAAAGCATACCGAAAACAAATAATGGTTTATATTGTAAATATAACGAATTCTGTCAGAATCCAGGGCTAGAAATGCACAAATAACTACCCTAGCACCTAGGTCTATATCGCGCTTGTCAGGTTAAGAGTTTTTATGAAGGGAGCAGAGCATGTGTGAGAGTAGGAAATGGTGAGTTGAGTGAATGGTTTGAGGTAAAGGTAGGTTTGCGACAGGGTTGTGTAATGTCACCATGGCTGTTTAATATGTTTATGGATGGTGTGGTGAGGGAGGTGAAAAGGAGAACTATGGGAAGAGGATTGGGTTTAGTAGGAAAGAATGGTAGAGATTGGGAGTTGAATCAGTTGCTGTTCGCTGATGACACAGCATTGGTGGCGGATTCTGATGAGAAACTGCAGTGGGTAGTCAAAGAGTTTGGTGTGGTTTGTGGAAGGAGGAAACTGAAGGTGAACGTCAATAAAAGTAAAGTAATGGTGTGTAATAGAGGAGAGCATAGGATGAATCTAGATGTGAGGCTGGATGGGGAAATATTGGAACAAGTAGAGTGTTTTAAATATCTAGGAGGAACGATAAGCAGGAGTGGAGGTATGGAAGTGGAGGTAAAACAGAGAGTGTGTGCAGGAAGGAAGGTTTTCGGAGCAATGGGAAGTATGTGGAAGACGAGAAATCTCGGAGTGAAAGTAAAAATTGCACTGTATCAAGGAATTGTAGTGCCAACAGTGATGTATGGGGCTGAGACATGGGCTCTGAAGAAAAAGGAGAAAAGAGGGCTCGATGTGATGGAGATGAGCTGCTTGAGGAGTATGTATGGAGTTACTCGTAGAGACAGATTGAGGAATGAAGAGATACGTAGGAGAGTGGGGCTGCAGGAACATTTGTCAGCCAGAGTGGACAGAAGGGTGCTGAGCTGGTATGGTCATGTTGAACGAATGGGAGATGAAAGGCTTACAAAGAGAATATGTGAGTCATATACAAGGGGAGTTAGAAGGGCAGGAAGACCCCCATTGATATGGAAAGACTGTGTAAGAAAAGCTTTGGATGATAGAGGAATGACTATAGATCAGGCAGGGGAAGTGGTGGTGGACAGGAGTGAATAGAGAATGCTTGTGAATAGTTGAGTGAACACGTGGTCATTTGGAGTAAGGGGTCGGGCGCAAGTTGGACTAGATAATAGTCCATCAGGTGGCTGGCCCGGGGAGACGATTAATATGAAGGGTGCGCCTGGAAGTGTGGTGGGAGGGCTTGTGGCTTTGGCTCCGCTGCATGTCTGCCTGCCGAGATCGGAACCTCTCCGGGTGGTCGGGGGCCGGGGAAGTGCTGGAGCGACCTTGGTGATCCTGGTCTCTGGGTCTTCTCCTTGGTGACCTGGATGTGTGTGAGTTTGTGCATTTTATCTGTTTTTATTTGTTGTTTTATGTTGTTTTTGTGTTTTTCCTGTTCTTGCTCTGTCTTGAGTCGGCTACCCCCAAAATGGGGATTGGGCCTGAGCATATAGATAGATAGATAGATATTCATTATTGTAACTCTATGAGTAGTTTTATATTAATATAATCTTTTGTATTGAATTAACGTCAAGATATTCAAAGTTCATCTGATATCCCATTCTCCACACAGTATAATCTGTTCACTGTGTGTGTGTCTACGCCATAGTATTTACCTATACCATTCACTCGCTACCTCGCGTTTATTATTCATCAGGATATCAGTTATCTTATTTCGAGACAAACCTCTCTGTGCATGTTTATGCGTTGTTATTATAATTATCAGATGTATACATTATTGATGCTATTTATTTATTATCATATTTATATTTGATTTATGTGACTTATGAAGCAGAAATAGTGTTCTTCATATTCTTATTCTCTTGATGATAACCTGAGTATATTTTCTATAAGTATAACTCAAAGGCGTTCAGAGCTAAAGGGGGATCCGCGCCAATATACTGTTTCGAGTTATTGGCCTTTAAAGTTAGGCAATATTATTATTATGGTACGGTCTTCATAAATGGCACTATACAAATATATTATATACCAAAATGTTCCTTAAGATGTATTCTTACCCCTCAAAAAAAAAAAAAAAAAAAAAAAAAAACCCTAACCCCAAAAAGTGAACGAAACCCCAAAATCACACTTTATAAGTGAACATAATAAATAACTGTATGCAAATATTTATTACCAAGAAAAATCATCAATGATAGTATTAAAATATAAATATTAGATATCTGCAGATTTAAGTTTATTTTATTGTTTAAATAATGATTTATTTAATATTTTTTGTATTTATTACACTTAACACTTAAATAAATGCAATAATCAATACTTTTATCATAATACAATAAAGTACTAATACTCACCATTACACAGTGTAGAGTAGTGCATAAGTTACTTGAGGGGGGTGGGGGTGGGGGGGGGGGGGGTTAATAGTCGGGGTCGTCGGGGTCATCGTCATCGTCAAAGAGGTCGATGTCCGACTCTTCCTCTTGGCGACCACGCCCCCTTCCCGCACCTCCCTTCCTTCCTCCACCTGTTGCTCTCTGCCCATGTGCTGCCTCCTGCTCCTGGATTATGTCAATGAAGAATTGTTTGTACGCTGGGTCAACATAGGTCATCAGCAACTTCATGTCCTTAATTTTCTCCTTTGATAGAGGCACACACTGAGGGTACTTTTCATTCAGTGGAATGGCAGCCAAATTGAGCTTCCCCTTGTCTTTCTTTTTCTCCAAAACTACCCGAGTTTGTATCAGATCCGTGTAATTGTCTTGCACCGTGAGACCTTCCTTGAACGTGTTTGCATAGCACAAGACCCTTGCTTGCATGAGTCCAGAGTCCTTTAGTCCAGCCCAAGACACACTACTCTGGAGCTCCTCGTAGTTCTTGAAGTCTTCCCGCTTCATCTCCACTACTTGAAATGGACGAATTCTGTTGGCCTGCTTGATTAGGTCAACATAATGGGGTGTGGTGTAGACATTGACCTTTCGTACTTTCAACTCTATCACCCCAAAATCCCGATCACAAGGGAGGTAAGAGTGGCCTGGGATCATAAAGTAGTGCTTAATGTTAATAAATCGGCCAGCATGCACTTGTCTAAGGCATGAAAGTATAATATTTTTGTTTTTGTTTTGGCCGGTACAATTATCAGAAAATATAAATAATTTTTTTATATTCTGGCCAAGCACATTGGTAACATAGTGGTTCAGACAAGACGCCACCTCAGAAGACCCCCTCTTCCCAACACTCTGGTTCCAGACATACATCGTGGCCTGCTTGTTTTTTACGTCATGAATGCCAAAGTTAAAGGTCCACATTTTACGTTTGTAGAACTGTAATCCAGTAGAAAGTTTAGGGGTAGCGAGGGTCTGTTGTAGGTCCATGCAAATTACCGCTAAATGAGGCTTATTAGGTTCTTCAGAAATCGTTTTAATTAGTTTCTGAGCCGTGTTTGCCTTGTTAGTATGCACTTCCTTTTCAATTTTCAGCGCACGAATCTCGTCATCGTCATTTTCAGGATCCAAGTCACGAATTTTCATGTCTATTTCATCACACTTATTACATGAATCACTTTGTGGTGGTTCGAACCCAATGTTTTTCTTGTCGAACTGTTCGATATACTTCCACCTTTTCACAACATTGTCTTCACACTTATTTCCTGCACCATCCACTCTTTGTAATTTGGTACAATATTTGTCTATTTAGTCCTGGTGGTAGGTACTTCCTCTGTACACTTTTGGCCCGAGAGTAATGGCTGGACACTGTCTTTAACCCCCGGATGTGCTCATTAACTAAGTCTACTTTAATGTCACTAACTTTATTAATTGGCACATGTCTCCCCTCTGATCAGGCACTGTGGTGCCAGAAGAAGTGGCCTTGTTTGCGGCATTGGTCACCCTTTTCTTTGTCACACCGTGCATGTTAAGAAATGCAGTACGACACACCTCAATTTCCTTGTCTAGCTTTTCACGGTGTACCGCATCATTCTTAGTACTTTACTAGGCCTGTCTTTGATCCTACTTCTCTTAACATCCTGCGACGACACACGGTTTGTTAAGTAGGCCGTTTGCTTATCATGTGACCCCAATGTATAATAGTTAGCAAACACAACATCCACATGATCTGTACCAACCGCATCGTAACATTTTCGCGGGCAAGAACAGGAAGGCCCCACTGTTTTTGCTGCAACAATTGCTCCCTTGACTGCTTTATACTCTTCGCCACTATCCCTTTTTCGCTTTCTCTCTACCTTCTTCCACTTAGCCACATTCTTTCTGGCCTTTCTAGAAGGCCCAGGTAACTCTCCCTCACTGTCACTAGTGTCGGAACTCATTTTGTGCACTGCAATCCACAGAATAAGGGCTAAATCCACGACAAAAACAATGCACGTGTGGCCGGGCAACACGGCAGGGAAGGACTGGCTACCCCCCCTGTCCCTCCCGCCCGCTCATTGGCTGAGCTGGGGTGTGTGGCAGCGGCGCGGTCCTCGCTCATTGGCTGGCCGGCCGGCCCGGAGACCCCTCTGGCTCAGAATAGTTGGACTTGATCGTCTAGCAACGCGTCAATAACACGTGTCTTTCAACCCTATGTGAAGCCTCCGCATGGTCGATTTTTGTTCAGCCCACCACTCTATTTTACATGGGAGGGTTACGCCTGTTGTATCCTGTCCCCAACTCAAAACCGTTGAAATGGCGCGGATCCCCCTTTGGCTCTGAACGCCTCATAATACATGCATGTGCCTGTACCCATTAGCTATAAGAAATAAAACTTGTGTACCGAAACTGTGTATCCTGTGACATTGGTAGAGATTGATTGAACTCAAAATTATATATATTAAGGTCAGTTGTGTTCCCGTTGAGTGTTGTAGTTCTGAGCTTTCCTATGGTGGAAATAATGAACTAATATAAAGCGACATACAAATAATAACGTCGCATAACTCTGGCGGCAGTGGTGTCTCAACACGGCTTAGCGACTTTTATTTTTTAATTTACTCAATCTACCCCAATACACGAATCATCATGGCTGGTAAATCGCTTGATATTATTTCTTTTAAGCCAGAAGATCACGATATCGATATCGCTACATATCTTGAAGTTGTGAAATCTGTCCTTGACATTGTATTCAAGGACGATGATAATGCTAAGATTCACACTGTAGTAATGAAGCTAGGCAGGCATATGTCCTTCGTATCTGGTTATGTGCGTGATTCTCAACAAATGACCTGGGCTCAATTTGAAAGTTACACCAAGACAGCCATTAACCCTTCTCTCGGAAAAATTATAGCAAACCAGCAGTTCCACAATATAAAGTTTCAGTGAATCTAGATCACACTATCATCCAGTTGAATCAACTGGTAGTGACAGTATTTCCCACTGATACTGCTGCTAAAAGAAAAGAGAATGTGTTTAGTGCATTGTTAAGGATACTACCCACGTCAGTGCGAGATTATTTCGCAATTTCAGAACCCAAGGGTTATGACGAGGTCATGCCAGTAATTCGGCGTATCTTGGCCTTGAGAAAGACTCCGGAAAAGGATAAGATTGCCGTAATAAGCCGAGCTACTACTCAACCTCAACCTCCTGCCACATCTTTTACAAATACTGCATCCATCCGTCCAATTGACAAAATGGAGGAATGGGCCAGAGTCCGACCCTCCGACTGGAAACCATGCAACTCCAGATGTCCTCTAGGATCTCTAAAAAAATCATTTGCAGAACTAGTCAAACGTCGACCCAGGCTTCCTCAATTCTGGGGTCAGATTCCGTGGATTAAGCCCGACGCTCGGCCACAATCAATGAAGACGGGACTGCAGGAATAGAAGAAAATGAAGGTGAAGAATACCCAGAAGAAACTTAGGCCGTGGAAGAAATAACAGAACTTCAAGAACTTCAAGATAACCCGGATTTTTAATTCGCCCCTGTCCACAGACCATCAAGCTGGCGGGGGCTCGTGATGGGACAAGCACAGACAAACCTCCCAATTACCATCACCTCACCATAAATGGGGTAAAAGCCAGACTTCTCATTGACACAGGAGCTTTACGTTCCTGTCTCTTTTTCTCTTTCTTCAAACAAAACAAAACCTCTTTTGGCCCCCTCCTACCCTCCACCATAATTTTAATAGAAGCAAATGATGGTGTCATTCCAAACTGTGGCGAAACTGCTTCGCTTTATGTCAGCACCCCCATTCATGATCACGGAGAACATCACTCTTTTATGATATTTCCCTCCAAAGAAACCAAGTACGATGGATACTTAGGTTTTGACCTACTTGCTTTCCTTCATGCAATCATTGACCTTAAGCAAAGAGTCATAAAATTCATTCCTCTAACCAAACCAAAACAAAAAAAATCCACAAGTCTAACGTAAAATCAGCCGTCAAACCCAAGCCTATCCTTAACCCTTGTTTAGCGGGACCCGACTTAAGGCGGCCTAGAGAACCAAGGACTAAGTGGCGGGGCCCGACTTAAATCTGTGTGCAATTTTTGAGCAATAATGGCTCTGAGAGAGAGACGAGCACTGGGAGGAGCGTAGGTCGGCTCATGACCGCTCGGCACGGGTCCCGTGCGACTACTGACGTTCCCTCCACACACATCCACACTCACTGCCTCGCTACACAGGGAATTATGTAAGGATATTTCCGTATTTTAGGGATTTTGCACTCGTCTTGCACGATTGTTGCAAGAGAACGCGTGGTCGTAGAAGGATGGTTCTGGTGTCATTGGAAAGCTCAATTATCGCCCTTTCAGGGATACATAATTGTATTACGCTCTGGCTCTTGTTTATGCATGAAAAAAGAGCACGGAAACAAGGTCGTTTAGGGTAAAACCACCCGCTTGCCAGGTAGTAGAAGTTACCGATCTAGCCGCTCGTGGAGTGTTAAACAAGATGTAACCTCAGATTTCCACTCCGAGATTAAACTCAAACAAGCCATCCGCACCATAAAAACTGTCACCTCTAAATCTGTTACGCTACCCCCTCACCACGAACATTGGATACCCATTCTACCTACGTTGCCTGGTGACGTTATCATCACCCCGAACCTCCAAACTCCTTTCGACAGAGATTGCACGACCGCTCCAGCCATTATCCCTCATAAACTTAATTGCATTAAAATTGGTAATATCGCTGACCACCCCCTCACGTTACGAAAAGGATTAGCTATTAGAGAGCTAGATAATCATGAAGAGGAACTATCCTTACCTAATGATCCAGAAAACCCCCCTCTTCCTAAATTTCCTGACATTCCATCTCATTTGACTCCTCAACAACAACTTGACCTACGCAACTTGATGACTTCCTTTCAAGACATCTTCGCCACATCCAGCCGAGACGTCGGGAAAACCAACGTACTTCACCACCAAATCCATACCGTAGGGCAACCCATTAGACAACCTATTCGCAGGAAAAACTCCATCCAGAGACAAGAGGAAGACTTTCAAGTAAAAGAAATGCTAGACATTGGCGTCATTAAAGACTCCACCAGCCCTTGGTCCTGACCCGTAATCTTAGTCAGAAAGAAAGACGGCTCCACTAGATTCTGTATAGATTTCAGACAACTAAATGACGGAACCGTTAAAGACGCAACTGCCCTACCTCGCATTGATGATTCTTTAGACTCTTTACTAGGTGCCAAATGGTTCACCACTCTAGATCTTCAAGCCAGATATTGGCAAGTGCCAGTACTTCTGGAGCACCAACAGAAAACGGTTTTCGCCGCAAGTCAAGGGAGACTCGACAAGTTTACCGTACTGCTTTTTGGCCTCTGTAACGGTCCTGCCACCTTCTCTAGACTAATGGAATCTGTATTGCAAAGATTAACCTTGGAGACATGTTTAGTGTACCTACAGTAGATGACATCATTGTTTTTGGCAAAACATGGGCCGAACATATCCAACGCCTTCGCCAAGTATTTCAACGAATTCAAGAAGCCAAGTTAAAACTCAAGCCCTCCAAGTGCACCTTAGCACAAAAAGAAGTGCAATTCCTAGTTCATATAGTCTCAGAAGAAGGAATCTCCCCCAATCCAGAGAAACTCAAAGCAATAAGTACCATAAACCCCCCCCCCCCCCCCCTCCAATGTCAAAGGAGTCCGAGCGTTTTTAGGATTAGCCTTATACTATCGTCGGTTCGTAAAGAACTTTGCCACTATTGCCAAACTCCTTCACGATTTAACCAGGAAAGAAGAACCATTCCTGTGGACAACTCAACGTATTCAAGCCTTCAACTCCCTTAAAAATCTTTTAATAGCTTCTCCAGTTGTCATTTCCTGACTACACAAAGCCTCTCCGTTTATATACCGATGTATCCCAATTCGGTATTGGAGCAGTTCTCGGCCAAACCCAAGACGGACGTGAGCATATTATTGCCTGCGCCAGCTGAACACTCAATCCAGCAGAAACAAACTATCCAGTCACCAAATAGGAATAATTTGGGCACTCCAATATTTTAAAGCCTATTTAGCAGGAGTAAAAGTCACCATAATTACAGATTGCCATGCCATTCAATTGCTCCTGAAATCAGACACAAAGAATGCCTCAACGGTCAGATGGCGCGAATCCCTTGAAGAATTCAACTTTGAAATAGCTTACAGACCTGGGAAGCTCTCTCCAGGCTCCCTCTAAATTCAACAGTCACTAGCCCCATAACTACCCGAGAAAATGAAACCAGCCCCATTCTAGCCATTCATCATCAAGATTCCACAGATCAAGATCAACAACACCTCCTGCAACAGTTTCAACGACAACAAACGCCTGATTTGATACCCTGACACCTTTTCTCACAACTTCAACGAAAGGGAGATAATCTATACACGCCCAGATGGGAAAATTGTCATTAGCCCCAATGCCGCCCTACCAACCATGCAATCTCTGCACTCACATAATGGCATTCACCTAGCTCAAAGGAAATTAGCTTAAACTTTTCAGCAAGTTTACTGGACTCTTTCCACCTATATCAATGCCAAGAAAGTCACTGAAGCATGTCGAGCTTGTGCCCTAGGTAAAGATCGAACACGCACCCCAGGACCTTCCGGAAAACTAGTAGCCTGAAAACCATGGCAATTACTAGCCGTAGATGTAATGGGCCCCATGGAAGGTGTAAAAGGTTTCATATATATAATCACCTTTGTGGACACCTATTCTAAATATGTCATCGCCTGCCCAGCCAAATACCACACTGCCTTTTCAGTGGCCGAAGCCATGATCCAGCACGTATTTCCCTACTTTGGCCTTCCTGAAGCCATTCACTCAGATAACGTCCCAGAGTTCACAGGACGCATATGGACTCAAATCTCCCAAATGTGTGGATTCAAAATCAGTCAGTCCTCTCCATACTGGCCCCAAGGCAACTCTATCTGCGAAAGGAGCCACCGTACCATTGCAAATCAAATAAGGACTCGATTTCAACAAATGAACACCACCGACTGGCCTAGCAAGTCAAAGTAGTACAATGGGGAATCAACACTTGCCCTTGTCAGGATGGAATTACCCCACATGAACAAGTTTTTGGCGTGCCCCCCCTCCTCCTTCCCCTACGTTACTTGTCTGTCCCATATGAGCCTTCATCCAAATTTGACCCGTCCCTCGTCCACTTGAAGAACCGACTACGACAACTACAATACCTACAGGATCTCCAGCCTGACGAAACACCAAAAGTCAGTCCTCACCATATCGGCGATTTAGTCATGGTAGCTAACGTTCCTGTACCCTCTAAATTCAGGCCAAGATACAAAGGACCTTTTGAAATCCTCACAGTGCCAAATTGTTACCAGGTCACCATCAATTACCACGGAGAATCACGCACATACCGTAATCGATATGTACACCGGTTCCAACCAATTGATGACAATATAACCATGCTTGCTGACCCAAATAATAATACCACATGCCCTGCAATTAATAATCAAACTTTAGGTTCCACAGAGTCATTGTCCCCTCCCCCAATTCCCCCCATCACCCCTCTTCCCATTCTACCAAAAACACCCATTTCAACTATTGATAACTTTCCCACCGTCTCTCCTCCTCCATCCACCTCACACTTCTTCAATCATCCTAACACTCTCTTACCCACCACTCGCACAATCTCCGCACCACCCAAACTTGCCACTCAACCACACCCTAATCTGCTTCGCACCCTCACCTCCCCTCTCTCTACCAACTCATCCGAAGTTGAGATCACCATGCCTTCTCTCTCATCTACTACTCAACCAACTTCACCAGCATTTTCTCGTATTCCTTCTACAGAGTCAACCCCTAGTCTACCTAAAGAACAAATGCCCTCACGAATACCGAAACCAATCACGAAATCTCCCCAACCGTCCACTTCTTCCAAGCGTCAACGCCCCTAAGTCAACCTAAAATCTCTTACCAAACATCCACCTCTACCATCAATTCAACCCCTCCTCCTTTACACATTTCAACCAAACTTCTCTCACCTTCTAAATCAGAAAACCCTCCCAAACCCCAATTTCACACCCTCAACAAAGTTGAACCCTTCCATATCTTTAACTTCACCTATTTTACAGCCTCCCTGCAGACGATCTGGTCGACGTGTGACTCAAACGAAATGGTTGGCTCCAGAATCCTTCACCCCCCCAAAAAATAAAAAGACCTCTACCACCACCCAACACGGTGCGCACCTGCCACACCATGCCCCCCACCAGCCTCACCTGTCACTCCACCTTCACCTGTCACCTCAGCTGTACCTGCCACCCCGACCTCTACAACGACCACCACCACAGCCAACCCGCCGACCACACCTTCACGCGTACAAGCTACCAACACCCTACTCGTCAGCCCACCTGGTCAACCTAGTGACCCTACATCCTCCAAGCTCCTCCCATCTCTACCGGAGGGTACCGACACCACCAAGTCCCCCTCCACAGTCAGTCTCAGTCCTGGAACCAAACCAGCAACATCCTCTAGTCCTGAACCTGCACCAACCACCATTAAGATTAATAAGCTGTCCATCTCCAAAGACCACCAGGACACAGAAATACATACCCCATCTCAGTTGGTGCACCTCACCAACAAGTCTCCCATCCCTCTCCATCTGACCATCAACTACGAGCCTGATGCCCCTCACAACATGGCAGCAATAGTGTGGTGCCAGTTTTTGAAGGGCCTCACACCATACGTCCGCACAAAAACCTACAGAACCTATCTTTTCCAAGCTCGAGGACAAGATTTTTTTTATGGACGACGATGGTGAGATGACGGGGCTCAAAGTAAATGAGCCAAAACATATATAGAACCTGCTCCCGTATGTAGAAGAGCCCCCAACATCAACCTGTAGGATTGCCTCCATCAAGAACAAAAGGAAAGGGAAGAATAAGTTTAACATTAAACCAGAAACCAGTCTACCTCAGTGCCCCCTGCCACCACCAAAAGGTAAACAAAGTCTACTAGCTGTGCGGAACAAATACGCGCCGCTCCCACACGCTAATCCCTTCCGGCCGAGGCATCAAAATTGGCCACTCCCCCACCAGAAGAGAGAAGTCCCAATCAGAACCAGATTTAAACCACGACGAGAACTACTTTATGGAAATAAGACATCAACCTCCTCAATTTCCACACATCTACCCAGCCGGATATAACCACCACTACAACTACGAGGACAACCAACACCGACAAGAGCAGTATTCCCATTGTAACGAAAGCATTGCATAATATAACAAATGTTTAAGAACCATCAAAACTGTAAATTAATTATCATTCACTTCTACAAGCTTTGTAATACTCACTTCTAATATTAATAAATAAAGAATACCATTACCTATGTAACCTTATAATTATGTACTATATTTTTAAGACCTTTAATAACCGAACAATAATCCAAAACCTGTAATTCACATGCCTCGCATATTCCGAAATGCACTAACCAAATACCAAATAAAAAACCGAATATTACCTGCCTGAAACAAGATATTGTTAGGCAAAATTGACTCCACTTTCGGGTACCTCTCCTTAGGGCGAACGTGCTTAATAGCTGGAAATAAGTCAATTCGGAGAATACTTCCGTAGGGGTTAGCCTAACTCCCCTTAAAAAGTGTCTGCTAACTGTGTTTGTGTGCAGTGACAAAGAGCGAGTGTTAGGCGACCTAGAAAGTGACCATTCTAGTTAGTGCGTGTGAAGGAAGCGTCCCCCCTGGTGTCAACAGGCAATTGGACATCCTACTCAGTCGCCAAATGTGACCAGATCTCTCACGGCTCCTACTTCTATACTTCAACCAAATTAAGTGCCTCTTGTTCGATTCTATAGTTTTGATGATTATTGTGAAGGTTATATAAGATATGCTAAGTGTTCAAATTAACGTCATTGAAGAGATTATTTATTCTCGCCTTCTAGCAATCGTCACTCGTGTTGAGAGAACATAATATAGGGTATATGTGGGATTGATATATGTATATTCCTTGACATATAAATTCTTATATTTCATAAACGGGTTATAGATATATTCGTTCGGGAAATGTACATACACACTACACGTAAATGCCAGTGAACACTCTACCAGATCTTATTCTATTTGATGTTATTAGCTGGGTACGTAATTGTATGTATAAGTGTCCATGGAGAGTGTACAATATCAGTCTCTTAGTAAGACTAGTGTTATTCTTATGCTTCCTGATGTCAAACTCAGTTTAAGCTTTCATTTGAGCTAAATATAGACTCCTATCAGTATCACGTCGTATAAATTATCCCCGGCGAGATCAGCAGCACTACACACAGGCTAATATTAATTATTACCAGTTCATTGAATTTATATTCATTATTTGGTAGATTTATTTAAGAAGTAAGAGAGGTAATAAAAGTTAGTGAGTTAGAGAAGAGTGAAAAAGAGAGGGAGTACAAGGAAAGACTAAATTAAAAGTGGATGGAAGTGAGAGAGATGGAAGAAAGAGAAGTAGAGGTTGAATGGCAACAGTGAGTGAAAGCATGTGCAGAGGTAGTATGCGGCAAAAGGAAAGTAGGAGGCAGAGGTATCAGGAAGGGAAGCGAGTGATGGAATGATACAGTGAGAAAGGAAGTTGAGGAGAAGAGACAGTGTTTTGAGAGGGTTTTACAGGATGGTAGTGTTGAGGTATGGGAGAGGTACAAGGAGAAAAGGAGAGAGGCAAAACGGAAAATTAGAGAAGCGAAAAAAGATGCAAACGAAAGGTGGGGTCAAAGGCTGAGTGAGAATTTTGAAGAACGAAAGAAGATGTTTTGGAAGGAGGAAAATAAAGTAAGGAAAAGAGGACAAAAGAGGGAAGAGTCAGTGAAAGATGAAAATGGAGAATTACTAGTGGAACCAGTTGAAGTGAGGAAAAGATATGCCGAGTATTTTGAATCTTTGTTAAATACAAGAGATGGAAGAGAATCAGTGATTGAAGCAGAGGTGGATGGAGATAGGTTACCCAGGCCACCCAGGTGGCAGGGAATGAATGAAAGGATTGAGGAAAATGAGGTGAAAGAAGCAGTGAAACAAATGAGAGAGGGAAAAGCAGAAGGTTTGGATGGTATTGATGTGGAGTGTATAAAGAAGGGTGGAGATGTGATAATAGATTGGTTGGTGAGACTTTTCAATGTGTGCTTTGCTGTGTCAATGGTACCAATAGACTGGAAGAGAGTATGTATTGTGCCGTTGTGCAAGTGGAAGGGAGATCGGCAGGAGTGTTCAAGTTATAGAGGTATTAGTTTATTGTCAGTGGTTGGAAAGCTGTATGGCAGGGTGTTGATAGAGAGGATAATAAAGTGTACGGAAGTTGCAATAGGAGAAGAACAGTGCGGTTTTAGGAGGGGAAGAGGGTGCGTAGATCAGATGTTTGCAGAAAGACAGTTATGCGAGAAGTATTTAGAGAAGCATAAGGAGATATTTTGGGCTTTTATGGACTTGGAAAAAGCGTATGATCGTGTGGACCGTGAAGCAATGTAGAAGGTGTTAAGGATTTATGAAATAGGAGGAAATTTGTTAGAAGCAGTTAAGAGTTTTTATGAAGGGAGCAGAGCATGTGTGAGAGTAGGAAATGGTGAGTTGAGTGAATGGTTTGAGGTAAAGGTAGGTTTGCGACAGGGTTGTGTAATGTCACCATGGCTGTTTAATATGTTTATGGATGGTGTGGTGAGGGAGGTGAAAAGGAGAACTATGGGAAGAGGATTGGGTTTAGTAGGAAAGAATGGTAGAGATTGGGAGTTGAATCAGTTGCTGTTCGCTGATGACACAGCATTGGTGGCGGATTCTGATGAGAAACTGCAGTGGGTAGTCAAAGAGTTTGGTGCGGTTTGTGGAAGGAGGAAACTGAAGGTGAACGTCAATAAAAGTAAAGTAATGGTGTGTAATAGGGGAGAGCATAGGATGAATCTAGATGTGAGGCTGGATGGGGAAATATTGGAACAAGTAGAGTGTTTTAAATATCTAGGAGGAACGATAAGCAGGAGTGGAGGTATGGAAGTGGAGGTAAAACAGAGAGTGTGTGCAGGAAGGAAGGTTTTCGGAGCAATGGGAAGTATGTGGAAGACGAGAAATCTCGGAGTGAAAGTAAAAAGTGCACTGTATCAAGGAATTGTAGTGCCAACAGTGATGTATGGGGCTGAGACATGGGCTCTGAAGAAAAAGGAGAAAAGAGGGCTCGATGTGATGGAGATGAGCTGCTTGAGGAGTATGTATGGAGTTACTCGTAGAGACAGATTGAGGAATGAAGAGATACGTAGGAGAGTGGGGCTGCAGGAACATTTGTCAGCCAGAGTGGACAGAAGGGTGCTGAGCTGGTATGGTCATGTTGAACGAATGGGAGATGAAAGGCTTACAAAGAGAATATGTGAGTCAGATACAAGGGGAGTTAGAAGGGCAGGAAGACCCCCATTGATATGGAAAGACTGTGTAAGAAAAGCTTTGGATGATAGAGGAATGACTATAGATCAGGCAGGGGAAGTGGTGGTGGTGGACAGGAGTGAATAGAGAATGCTTGTGAATAGTTGAGTGAACACGTGGTCATTTGGAGTAAGGGGTCGGGCGCAAGTTGGACTAGATAATAGTCCATCAGGCGCCTGGCCCGGGGAGACGATTAATATGAAGGGTGCGCCTGGAAGTGTGGTGGGAGGGCTTGTGGCTTTGGCTCCGCTGCATGTCTGCCTGCTGAGATCGGAACCTCTCCGGGTGGTCGGGGGCCGGGGAAGTGCTGGAGCGACCTTGGTGACCCTGGTCTCTGGGTCTTCTCCTGGGTGACCTGGATGAGTGTGAGTTTGTGCTTTTTATCTGTGTTTATTTGTTGTTTTATGTTGTTTTTGTGTTTTCCCTGTTCTTGCTCTGTCTTGAGTCGGCTACCCCCAAAATGGGGATTGGGCCTGAGCATATAGATAGATAGATAGATATTCATTATTGTAACTCTATGAGTAGTTTTAGATTAATATAATCTTTTGTATTGAATTAACGTCAAAATATTCAAAGTTCATCTGATATCCCATTCTCCACACAGTATAATCTGTTCACTGTGTGTGTGTCTACGCCATAGTATTTACCTATACCATTCACTCGCTACCTCGCGTTTATTATTCATCAGGATATCAGTTATCTTATTTCGAGACAAACCTCTCTGTGCATGTTTATGCGTTGTTATTATAATTATCAGATGTATACATCATTGATGCTATTTATTTATTATCATATTTATATTTGATTTATGTGACTTATGAAGCAGAAATAGTGTTCTTCATATTCTTATTCTCTTGATGATAACCTGAGTATATTGTCTATAAGTATAACTCAAATACATGCATGTGCCTGTACCCATTAGCTATAAGAAATAAAACTTGTGTACCGAAACTGTGTATCCTGTGACATTGGTCGAGATTGATTGAACTAAAAATTATATATATTAAGGTCAGTTGTGTTCCCGTTGAGTGTTGTAGTTCTGAGCTTTCCTATGGTGGAAATAATGAACTAATATAAAGCGACATACAAAATAATAATAACGTCGCATAACTCAGGCGGCAGTGGTGTTTCAACACGGCTTAGCGACTTTTATTTTTTAATTTACTCAATCTACCCCAATACACGAATCATCATGGCTGGTAAATCGCTTGATATTATTTCTTTTAAGCCAGAAGATCACGATATCGATATCGCTACATATCTTGAAGTTGTGAAATCTGTCCTTGACATTGTATTCAAGGACGATGATAATGCTAAGATTCACACTGTAGTAATGAAGCTAGGCAGGCATATGTCCCTCGTATCTGGTTATGTGCGTGATTCTCAACAAATGACCTGGGCTCAATTTGAAAGTTACACCAAGACAGCCATTAACCCTTCTCTCGGAAAAATTATAGCAAACCAGCAGTTCCACAATATAAAGTTTTCAGTGAATCTAGATCACACTATCATCCAGTTGAATCAACTGGTAGTGACAGTATTTCCCACTGATACTGTTGCTAAAAGAAAAGAGAGTGTGTTTAGTGCATTGTTAAGGATACTACCCACGTCAGTGCGAGATTATTTCGCAATTTCAGAACCCAAGGGTTATGACGAGGTCATGCCAGTAATTCGGCGTATCTTGGCCTTGAGAAAGACTCCGGAAAAGGATAAGATTGCCGTAATAAGCCGAGCTACTACTCAACCTCAACCTCCTGCCACATCTTTTACAAATACTGCATCCATCCGTCCAATTGACAAAATGGAGGAATGGGCCAGAGTCCGACCCTCCGACTGGAAGCAATGCAACTCCAGATGTCCTCTAGGATCTCTAAAACAATCATTTGCAGAACTAGTCAAACGTCGACCCAGGCTTCCTCAATTCTGGGGTCAGATTCCGTGGATTAAGCCCCGACGCTCGGCCACAATCAATGAAGACGGGACTGCAGGAATAGAAGAAAATGAAGGTGAAGAATACCCAGAAGAAACTTAGGCCGTGGAAGAAATAACAGAACTTCAAGAACTTCAAGATAACCCGGATTTTTAATCCGCCCCTGTCCACAGACCATCAAGCTGGCGGGGGCTCGTGATGGGACAAGCACAGACAAACCTCCCAATTACCATCACCTCACCATAAATGGGGTAAAAGCCAGACTTCTCATTGACAGAGGAGCTTTACATTCCTGTCTCTTTTTCTCTTTCTTCAAACAAAACAAAACCTCTTTTGGCCCCCTCCTACCCTCCACCATAATTTTAATAGAAGCAAATGGTGGTGTCATTCCAAACTGTGGCGAAACTGCTTCGCTTTATGTCAGCACCCCAATTCATGATCACGGAGAACATCATCTTTTATGATATTTCCCTCCAAAGAAACCAAGTACGATGGATACTTAGGTTTTGACCTACTTGCTTTCCTTCATGCAATCATTGACTGTAAGCAATGAGTCCTAAAATTCATTCCTCCAACCAAACCAAAACAAAAAAATCCACAAGTCTAACGTAAAATCAGCCGTCAAACCCAAGCCTATCCTTAACCCTTGTTTAGCGGGACCCGACTTAAGGCGGCCTAGAGAACCAAGGACTAAGTGGCGGGGCCCGACTTAACTCTGTGTGCAATTTTTGAGCAATAATGGCTCTGAGAGAGAGACGAGCGCTGGGAGGAGCGTAGGTCGGCTCATGACCGCTCGGCACGGGTCCCGTGCGACTACTGACGTTCCCTCCACACACATCCACACTCACTGCCTCGCTACACAGGGAATTATGTAAGGATATTACCGTATTTTAGGGATTTTGCACTCGTCTTGCACGATCGTTGCAAGAGAACGCGTGGTCATAGAAGGATGGTTCTGGTGTCATTGGAAAGCTCAATTATCGCCCTTTCAGGGATACATAATTGTATTACGCTCTGGCTCTTGTTTATGCATGAAAAAGAGCACGGAAACAAGGTCGTTTAGGGTAAAACCACCCGCTTGCCAGGTAGTAGAAGTTACCGACCTAGCCGCTCGTGGAGTGTTAAACAAGATGTAACCTCAGATTTCCACTCCGAGATTAAACTCAAACAAGCCATCCGCACCATAAAAACTACTCAAGCTGTCACCTCAAAATCTGTTACGCTACCCCCTCACCACGAACAGTGGATACCCATTCTACCTACGTTGCCTGGTGACGTTATCATCACCCCGAACCTCCAAACTCCTTTCGACAGAGATTGCACGACCGCTCCAGCCATTATCCCTCATAAACTTAATTGCATTAAAATTGGTAATATCGCTGACCACCCCCTCACGTTACGAAAAGGATTAGCTATTAGAGAGCTAGATAATCATGAAGAGGAACTATCCTTACCTAATGATCCTGAAAAGCCCCCTCTTCCTAAATTTCCTGACATTCCATCTCATTTGACTCCTCAACAACAACTTGACCTACGACACTTTATGACTTCCTTTCAAGACATCTTCGCCACATCCAGCCGAGACGTCGGGAAAACCAACGTACTTCACCACCAAATCCATACTGTAGGGCAACCCATTAGACAACCTATTCGCAGGAAAAACTCCATCCAGAGACAAGAGGAAGACTTTCAAGTAAAAGAAATGCTAGACATTGGCGTCATTAAAGACTCCACCAGCCCTTGGTCCTGACCCGTAATCTTAGTCAGAAAGAAAGACGGCTCCACTAGATTCTGTATAGATTACAGACAACTAAATGCCGGAACCGTTAAAGACGCAACTCCCTACCTCCCATTGATGATTCTTTAGACTCTTTACTGGGTGCCAAATGGTTCACCACTCTAGATCTTCAAGCCGGATATTGGCAAGTGCCAGTACTTCTGGAGCACCAACAGCAAACGGTTTTCGCCGCCAGTCAAGGGAGACTCGACAAGTTTACCGTACTGCTTTTTGGCCTCTGTAACGGTCCTGCCACCTTCTCTAGACTAATGGAATCCGTATTGCAAGGATTAACCTTGGAGACATGTTTAGTGTACCTACAGTAGATGACATCATTGTTTTTGGCAAAACATGGGCCGAACATATCCAACGCCTTCGCCAAGTATTTCAACGAATTCAAGAAGCCAAGTTAAAACTCAAGCCCTCCAAGTGCACCTTAGCACAAAAAGAAGTGCAATTCCTAGGTCATATAGTCTCAGAAGAAGGAATCTCCCCCAATCCAGAGAAACTCAAAGCAATAAGTACCATAACCCCCCCCCCCCCCTCCCCCCCACCAATGTCAAAGGAGTCCGAGCATCTTTAGGATTAGCCTCATACTATCGTCGGTTCGTAAAGAACTTTGCCACTATTGCCAAACTCCTTCATTATTTAACCAGGAAATAAGAACCATTCCTGTGGACAACTCAACGTATTCAAGCCTTCAACTCCCTTAACACCTTAAGAGCGCCCTATGCGGTTTATTTATATGTACCGCCCAGCGGGGTGTTTTTAGCCAAAATAGGGCTGTTTACGTGATCATTTTCATGCCTAAATAAGACCCAGAACGTAAAACAAGTATCTATCCCTGAAAGGGCATAAACAGAGCTTTCGAATGACACCATAACGATCCTTTTATGATGGCTAGTTTTCTTGCAATAACCGTGCAACGCGAGTGCAAAAAGCATGTAATTAGCCACTTTCCCGATACAATACCGTATATAGCGAGTGAGAGAGGGAGGAGGGAGGTGGGATTCGTGTCAGTAGGTTCGCCGCGGTGGTCTGGAGCAGTCATACGCTCGCTACTCTCCTGCCACCACTTGTCTCTCTCTCTCAGCAACATTACGTGCTGAAATTGCCACTCGACCTATGTCGAGCGCCGCCACATAGTCCAGCTTTATTTAACTCGACTTATGTTGCTCGCCGACATTTAGGGGTTAATTAAAGATCTTTTAATAGCTTCTCCAGTTGTCATTTCCTGACTACACAAAGCCTCTCCGTTTATATACCGATGTATCCCAATTCGGTATTGGAGCAGTTCTCGGCCAAACCCAAGACGGACGTGAGCATATTATTGCCTGCGCCAGCTGAACACTCAATCCAGCAGAAACAAACTATCCAGTCACCAAATAGGAATAATTTGGGCACTCCAATATTTTAAAGCCTATTTAGCAGGAGTAAAAGTCACCATAATTACAGATTGCCATGCCATTCAATGGCTCCTGAAATCAGACACAAAGAATGCCTCAACGGTCAGATGGCGCGAATCCCTTGAAGAATTCAACTTTGAAATAGCTTACAGACCTGGGAAGCTCTCTCCAGGCTCCCTCTAAATTCAACAGTCACTAGCCCCATAACTACCCCAGAAAATGAAACCAGCCCCATTCTAGCCATTCATCATCAAGATTCCACAGATCAAGATCAGCAACACCTCCTGCAACAGTTTCAACGACAACAAACGCCTGATTTGATACCCTGACACCTTTTCTCACAACTTCAACGAAAGGGAGATAATCTATACACGCCCAGATGGGAAAATAGTCATTAGCCGCAATGCCGCCCTACCAACCATGCAATCTCTGCACTGACATAATGGCATTCACCTAGCTCAAAGGAAATTAGCTTAAACTTTTCAGCAAGTTTACTGGACTCTTTCCACCTATATCAACCCCAAGAAAGTCACTGAAGCATGTCGAGCTTGTGCCCTAGGTAAAGATCGAACACGCACCCCAGGATCTTCCGGAAAACTAGTAGCCTGAAAACCATGGCAATTACTAGCCGTAGATGTAATGGGCCCCATGGAAGGTGTAAAAGGTTTCATATATATAATCACCTTTGTGGACACCTATTCTAAATATGTCATCGCCTGCCCAGCCAAATACCACACTGCCTTTTCAGTGGCCGAAGCCATGATCCAGCACGTATTTCCCTACTTTGGCCTTCCTGAAGCCATTCACTCAGATAACGTCCCAGAGTTCACAGGACGCATATGGACTCAAATCTCCCAAATGTGTGGATTCAAAATCAGTCATTCCTCTCCATACTGGCCCCAAGGCAACTCTATCTGCGAAAGGAGCCACCGTACCATTGCAAATCAAATAAGGACTCGATTTCAACAAATGAACACCACCGACTGGCCTAGCAAGTCAAAGTAGTACAATGGGGAATCAACACTTGCCCTTGTCAGGATGGAATTACCCCACATGAACAAGTTTTTGGCGTGCCCCCCCTCCTCCTTCGCCTACGTTACTTGTCTGTCCCATATGAGCCTTCATCCAAATTTGACCCGTCCCTCGTCCACTTGAAGAACCGACTACGACAACTACAATACCTACAGGATCTCCAGCCTGACGAAACACCAAAAGTCAGTCCTCACCATATCGGCGATTTAGTCATGGTAGCTAACGTTCCTGTACCCTCTAAACTCAGGCCAAGATACAAAGGACCTTTTGAAATCCTCACAGTGCCAAATTGTTACCAGGTCACCATCAATTACCACGGAGAATCACGCACATACCGTAATCGATATGTACACCGGTTCCAACCAATTGATGTCAATATAACCATGCTTGCTGACCCAAATAATAATACCACATGCCCTGCAATTAATAATCAAACTTTAGGTTACACAGAGTCATTGTCCCCTCCCCCAATTCCCCCCATCACCCCTCTTCCCATTCTACCAAAAACACCCATTCCAACTATTGATAACTTTCCCACCGTCTCTCCTCCTCCTCCTCCTCCATCCACCTCACACTTCTTCAATCATCCTAACACTCTCTTACCCACCACTCGCACAATCTCCGCACCACCCAAACTTGCCACTCAACCACACCCTAATCTGCTTCGCACCCTCACCTCCCCTCTCTCTACCAACTCATCCGAAGTTGAGATCACCATGCCTTCTCTCTCATCTACTACTCAACCAACTTAACCAGCATTTTCTTGTATTCCTTCTACAGAGTCAACCCCTAGTCTACCTAAAGAACAAATGCCCTCACGAATACCGAAACCAATCACGAAATCTCCCCAACCGTCCACTTCTTCCAAGCATCAAGGCCCCTAAGTCAACCTAAAATCTCTTACCAAACATCCACCTCTACCATCAATTCAACCCCTCCTCCTTTACACATTTCAACCAAACTTCTCTCTCCTTCTAAATCACAAAACCCTCCCAAAACCCCAATTTCATACCCTCAACAAAGTTGAACCCTTCCATATCTTTAACTTCACCTATTTTACAGCCTCCCTGCAGACGATCTGGTCGACGTGTGACTCAAACGAAATGGTTGGCTCCAGAATCCTTCACCCCAAAAACAAAAAAGAAGACCTCTACCACCACCCAACACGGTGCGCACCTGCCACACCATGCCCCCCACCAGCCTCACTTGTCACTCCACCTTCACCTGTCACCTCAGCTGCATCTGCCACCCCGACCTCTACAACGACCACCACCACAGCCAACCCGCCGACCACGCCTTCACGTGTACAAGCTACAAACACCCTACTCGTCAGCCCACCTGGTCAACCTAGTGACCCTACATCCTCCAAGCTCCTCCCATCGCTACCGGAGGGTACCGACACCACCAAGTCCCCCTCCACAGTCAGTCTCAGTCCTGGAACCAAACCAGCAACATCCTCTAGTCCTGAACCTGCACCAACCACCATTAAGATTAATAAGCTGTCCATCTCCAAAGACCACCAGGACACAGAAATACATACCCCATCTCAGTTGGTGCACCTCACCAACAAGTCTCCCATCCCTCTCCATCTGACCATCAACTACGAGCCTGATGCCCCTCACATCATGGCAGCAATAGTGTGGTGCCAGTTTTTGAAGGGCCTCACACCATACGTCCGCACAAAAACCTACAGAACCTATCTTTTCCAAGCTCGAGGACAAGATTTTTTTTTATGGACGACGATGGTGAGATGACGGGGCTCAAAGTAAATGAGCCAAAACATATATAGAACCTGCTCCCGTATGTAGAAGAGCCCCCAACATCAACCTGTAGGATTGCCTCCATCAAGAACAAAAGGAAAGGGAAGAATAAGTTTAACATTAAACCAGAAACCAGTCTACCTCAGTGCCCCCTGCCACCACCAAAAGGTAAACAAAGTCTACTAGCTGTGCGGAACAAATACGCACCGCTCCCACACGCTAATCCCTTCCGGCCGAGGCATCAAAATTGGCCACTCCCCACCAGAAGAGAGAAGTCCCAACCAGAACCAGATTTAAACCACGACGAGAACTACTTTATGGAAATAAGACATCAACCTCCTCAATTTCCACACATCTACCCAGCCGGATATAACCACCACTACAACTACGAGGACAACCAACACCGACAAGAGCAGTATTCCAACTTGTAACGAAAGCATTGCATAATATATAACAAATGTTTAAGAACCATCAAAACTGTAAATTAATTATCATTCACTTCTACAAGCTTTGTAATACTCACTTCTAATATTAATAAATAAAGAATACCATTACCTATGTAACCTTATAATTATGTACTATATTTTTAAGACCTTTAATAACCTAACAATAATCCAAAACCTGTAATTCACATGCCTCTCATATTCTGAAACTCACTAACCAAATACCAAATTAAAAAACGAATATTACCTGCCTGAAACAAGATATTGTTAGGCAAAATTGACTCCACTTTCGGGTACCTCTCCTTAGGGCGAACGTGCTTAATAGCTGGAAATAAGTCAATTCGGAGAATACTTCCATAGGGGTTAGCCTTACTCCCCTTAAAAAGTATCTGCAAGCTGTGTTTGTGTGCAGTGACCAAGAGCGAGTGTTAGGCGACCTAGAAAGTGACCATTCTAGTTAGTGCGTGTGAAGGAAGCGTCCCCCCTGGCGTCAACAGGCAATTGGACATCCTACTCAGTCGCCACATGTGACCAGATCTCTCACGGCTCCTACTTCTATACTTCAACCAAATTAAGTGCCTCTTGTTCGATTCTATAGTTTTGATGATTATTGTGAAGGTTATATAAGATATGCTAAGTGTTCAAATTAACGTCATTGAAGAGATTATTTATTCTCGCCTTCTAGCAATCGTCACTCGTGTTGAGAGAACATAATATAGGGTATATGTGGGATTGATATATGTATATTCCTTGACATATAAATTCTTATATTTCATAAACTGGTTATAGATATATTCGTTCGGGAAATGTACATACACACTACACGTAAATACCAGTGAACACTCTACCAGATCTTATTCTATTTGATGTTATTAGCTGGGTACGTAATTGTATGTATAAGTGTCCATGGAGAGTGTACAATATCAGTCTCTTAGTAAGACTAGTGTTATTCTTATGCTTCCTGATGTCAAACTCAGTTTAAGCTTTCATTTGAGCTAAATATAGACTCCTATCAGTATCACGTCGTATAAATTATCCCCGGCGAGATCAGCAGCACTACACACAGGCTAATATTAATTATTACCAGTTCATTGAATTTATATTCATTATTTGGTAGATTTATTTAAGAAGTAAGAGAGGTAATAAAAGTTAGTGAGTTAGAGAAGAGTGAAAAAGAGAGGGAGTACAAGGAAAGACTAAATGAAAAGTGGATGGAAGTGAGAGAGATGGAAGAGAGAGAAGTAGAGGTTGAATGGCAACAGTTTAAGGAAGGAGTGAAAGCATGTGCAGAGGTAGTATGCGGCAAAAGGAAAGTAGGAGGCAGAGGTATCAGGAAGGGAAGCGAGTGATGGAATGATACAGTGAGAAAGGAAGTTGAGGAGAAGAGACAGTGTTTTGAGAGGGTTTTACAGGATGGTAGTGTTGAGGTATGGGAGAGGTACAAGGAGAAAAGGAGAGAGGCAAAACGGAAAATTAGAGAAGCGAAAAAAGATGCAAACGAAAGGTGGGGTCAAAGGCTGAGTGAGAATTTTGAAGAACGAAAGAAGATGTTTTGGAAGGAGGTAAATGAAGTAAGGAAAGGAGGACAAAAGAGGGAAGAGTCAGTGAAAGATGAACATGGAGAATTACTAGTGGAACCAGTTGAAGTGAGGAAAAGATATGCCGAGTATTTTGAATCTTTGTTAAATACAAGAGATGGAAGAGAAGCAGTGATTGAAGCAGAGGTGGATGGAGATAGGTTACCCAGGCCACACAGGTGGCAGGGAATGAATGAAAGGATTGAGGAAAATGAGGTGAAAGAAGCAGTGAAACAAATGAGAGCGGGAAAAGCAGAAGGTTTGGATGGTATTGCTGTGGAGTGTATAAAGAAGGGTGGAGATGTGATAATAGATTGGTTGGTGAGACTTTTCAATGTGTGCTTTGCTGTGTCAATGGTACCAATAGACTGGAAGAGTGCATGTATTGTGCCGTTGTACAAGGGGAAGGGAGATCGGCAGGAGTGTTCAAGTTATAGAGGTATTAGTTTATTGTCAGTGGTTGGAAAGCTGTATGGCAGGGTGTTGATAGAGAGGATATTAAAGTGTACGGAAGTTGCAATAGGAGAAGAACAGTGCGGTTTTAGGAGGGGAAGAGGGTGTGTGGATCAGATGTTTGCAGTAAGACAGTTATGCAAGAAGTATTTAGAGAAGCATAAGGAGATATTTTGGGCTTTTATGGACTTGGAAAAAGCGTATGATCGTGTGGACCGTGAAGCAATGTAGAAGGTGTTAAGGATTTATGAAATAGGAGGACATTTGTTAGAAGCAGTTAAGAGTTTTTATGAAGGGAGCAGAGCATGTGTGAGAGTAGGAAATGGTGAGTTGAGTGAATGGTTTGAAGTAAAGGTAGGTTTGCGACAGGGTTGTGTAATGTCACCATGGCTGTTTAATATGTTTATGGATGGTGTGGTGAGGGAGGTGAAAAGGAGAACTATGGGAAGAGGATTGGGTTTAGTAGGAAAGAATGGTAGAGATTGGGATTTGAATCAGTTGCTGTTCGCTGATGACACAGCATTGGTGGCGGATTCTGATGAGAAACTGCAGCGGGTAGTCAAAGAGTTTGGTGTGGTTTGTGGAAGGAGGAAACTGAAGGTGAACGTCAATAAAAGTAAAGTAATGGTGTGTAATAGGGGAGAGCATAGGGTGAATCTAGATGTGAGGCTGGATGCGGAAATATTGGAACAAGTAGAGTGTTTTAACCCTTGTCTAGCGGGGTGTTTTGGGCTCATTTGGGCATATTCAGGCCCTCCTGCATGATAAATCAAGCATCTGCAGGAAAAACAAAATTATTTAGCAAAAAATTAGGCACTAAAAGCTTCAAAATGAGATCAGAACGAGCTATGTAGCACTCGTGGTTCTCTTGCAGTGATGCCACGAACATGGGAATTTAGCATATATCGGTATATTTTTCCCAGCTATGCTCACTACTGGCTACACTGCCGGCCTCTCGAGAACACAGGGAACATGAATTAATGGGCGGCGGTAAGCCCTGGGAGTCGGCTGTCTGGCCCGCTGTGCTCCCGGCCATTTGCACTCGATTTTAACCCTTTAAAAGCCTTAATAATGCTCCTAACTTGCTGCAAATTGGTGCACGACTTAAGTCGAGCGCCGGCAATACGGGGTTAAATATCTAGGAGGAACGATAAGCAGGAGTGGAGGTATGGAAGTGGAGGTAAAACAGTGAGTGTGTGAAGGAAGGAAGGTTTTCGGAGCAATGGGAAGTATGTGGAAGACGAGAAATCTCGGAGTGAAAGTAAAAAGTGCACTGTATCAAGGAATTGTAGTGCCAACAGTGATGTATGGGGCCGAGACATGGGCTCTGAAGAAAAAGGAGAAAAGAGGGCTGGATGTGATGGAGATGAGCTGCTTGAGGAATATGTGTGGAGTTACTCGTAGAGACAGATTGAGGAATGAAGAGATACGTAGGAGAGTGGGGCTACAGGAACATTTGTCAGCCAGAGTGGACAGAAGGGTGCTGAGCTGGTATGGACATGTTGAACGAATGGGAGATGAAAGGCTTACAAAGAGAATATGTGAGTCAGGTACAAGGGGAGTTAGAAGGGCAGGAAGACCCCCATTGAGATGGAGAGACTGTGTAAGAAAAGCTTTGGATGATAGAGGAATGACTATAGATCAGGCAGGGGAAGTGGTGGTGGCCAGGAGTGAATGGAGAAAGCTTGTGAATAGTTGTGTGAACATGTGGTCATTTGGAGTAAGGGGTCGGGCGCAAGTTGGACTAGATAATAGTCCATCAGGCGCCTGGCCCGGGGAGACGATTAATATGAAGGGTGCGCCTGGAAGTGTGGTGGGAGTAGTTTTAGATTAATATAATCTTTTGTATTGAATTAACGTCAAAATATTCAAAGTTCATCTGATATCCCATTCTCCACACAGTATAATCTGTTCACTGTGTGTGTGTCTACGCCATAGTATTTACCTATACCATTCACTCGCTACCTCGCGTTTATTATTCATCAGGATATCAGTTATCTTATTTCAAGACAAACCTCTCTGTGCATGTTTATGCGTTGTTATTATAATTATCAGATGTATACATCATTGATGCTATTTATTTATTATCATATTTATATTTGATTTCTGTGACTTATGAAGCAGAAATAGTGTTCTTCATATTCTTATTCTCTTGATGATAACCTGAGTATATTTTCTATAAGTATAACTCAAATACATGCATGTGCCTGTACCCATTAGCTATAAGAAATAAAACTTGTGTACGGAAACTGTGAATTCTGTGACATTAGTAGAGATTGATTGAACTAAGAAATATATATATTTAAGTCAGCTGTGTTCCCGTTGAGTGTTGTAGTTCTGAGCTTTCCTATGGTGGAAATAATGAACTAATATAAAGCGACATACAAATAATAACGTCGCATAACAATTTCCAATTGGGGCAAAGAAAACCTTGTTTCCTTTAATGCTTCCAAAAACCAAATTTCTTCATTTTACCACCCGTCCGGAACTCCCAGAGGACTTTCCCTTATACTTCAACAATACAAAAATCAATCCTTCATCTTCTCTCATTATTATTGGTGTCTCTTTTTCTTCTGCTCTCATTTGGAAGGACCATATTACCAGTATTGCTAAGGCAGCATCCCAGAAGCTGGGTGTGTTTAACCGCCTCAATGGGTTCTTTACCCCTGCACAGCTTTTTGCTCTGTACAGGGGCACAGTGCATCCTTATATTGAGCATTGTTCACATGTGTGGTGAGGATCCTCTCACACCGCACTCTTGGACAAAGTAGAAAGGAAAGCCTTTCGTATCATTAATTCCTGTCCACTCACCAACTCCCTGCAATCTCTCTCTCTCCGTCGGGAAGGGATCATTTTGTTCATAGATGGGAGTATTTGCAGGTCTTGTGTTTGATTATTAACCCGGGAACGGCGAGAACACTCTCAAGAGGTTTTGGTGGGCAAGGGCGAGGACCCAATTAAGAGGTAAGGCCTAAAAAAAAACTTTTAAAAGGCCCCAGTAGCACTTAAAACAAGTTCTTTTTTTGTTTTCTTTTTTTTTCCTCCATACCCTTATATCACTTCTCCACATCTGTCAAAATCCCCTCCTTTCCCCCCCCCCCTTCAATTATCACCTATTTTTCCACTTATTACCATCTTTATTGGTGTATTTATCATGCCAATATCTGCAACCCGGTTCGAGGGTGTGGTGGTGTTGTTGCTACCAAGTGTGTTGTGTAAGGTAGGGTGTGGGCGAACGACTCAGTCAAGCTCTAGGCCTCACGAGGGGAGGGTCTGGCTCGCCCTGCTCCACAATGCATGAATGGACCGGCCGACTATAATTCGCGATTTTGACCATACAAACACTATTCCCACTTGTTTTATTGTTGTTAAATGTTACTGTCTTCATATTAAACGTAAAATAGGCGCATATGAATAAGTAATAACGATATTTATCGTAAAATGACGAATTTAGGTGGGAAGGAGGCCTAATATCGTCGCCCAGTTACATGGTGTCCACTACACCCTGCGCGCGCTCGCCGGGTTAATGGTGGGTCTCAGAGAAAGGATATGTAGGGCTTCGAGAATAGCGAGTCGTCAAGGGTCATTCTCTTTATCTATAACAGTAGTATGTTTTTCAAGGTCAGGGCAGCTCAGGTCTTGTTGGTATAGGTTTTTGTAATGTTCTTTGATTGCTCCCAATTGTAGGTGTAGAGTTAGCCGATGGGATAGACGGGTTTGTGTCATACCAATGTATTTTTGAGCTCCACAGTTCTCAATATTGCATAAATGTTGGTATATGATGTGGTCGTCACTCATCGGGCTTTTTCTGTTGGTGGTGGGGCGGTTCTTGAGGATGAGATTGGAGGTTTTGGTGGGGTGTACGTTTTTGCTTATAATTTCCCTTATTATTTTTTCATCGGGTTTCGTAGTCGGAAGACATATAATTACGGTAGTATAGTTTGATAGTCTCTCGGTTCTCGGTGTTGGGGCTGTCTTGGCTGTACCATTTATCTAGTTGTTTCTTGATGGTGGCGGAAACTTCAGAGTTAGAATAACCAGTACTACTAAACCATCATCACTACAACAATTACATCATCACTTCTTACCACTACTATTACCAAGGTCTATTAGTAGAAAAGCAATATTGTAATTCTTACCAATATCGGTGAAGAAATATTTTATAGGCGCTAGAGTGATGACAAGGAGTTAACCCATATGTTGTCGGACAAAGAAAGTTGGCGGTAGCATCCTTAGATTTTCTAATAGGAAGCTAGAAATCGAAATCATCCAAGGTTTTATTGTAGAGAAGCGATGTTGTAAGTCTTATAATATTCGGTGAAGAAATAATGAAAGTTAATCCATACGCTGCTGTCAGACAGAGAAACTTGGTGGTAGCGTCCCTGGATTATTTTGTAAAAAGCTGAAAATCAAATTCGTCCAAGATCTTTCAGTAGTGACGGTATGTTGTAAGTTTGATGACAGTCGGTGAAGAATTAAAGACGCTAGAACTATAACAAGGAAACTTAATGCACCGATGGACGGACAAAAGGGCATACCATAATAAGTTGCGTCGTACGACGGCCATATAATAAATCCAGAGAAGGAAAAGGGGCAAGCAATATATATAAAAGAAAAAGCTGAACGTTAAATGATAATGTGTGTATAGATAGATAGATAAATAGTTAGATAGATAGCTTGATGGATAGATAGATACAACACTGACTGTGTTGGCCCTTCTAACAGTAGACAATAAATAATGACCAATATGCAAGCTACAAAGAGAGCAAACAGGGGGAAGACAAATGGTGTGCAGTGGAGTGAAGATAAAGAGAAGGACAGACAAGAAGGGCGGAGATTAACACAAGGAGAGATAAATAACATGAAAGATTAAACGAAACATTTGCAGCTAACTAGAAATAATATACAAACACATTTGGACAATTTATTGCTACATAAAATGATGTATTTTAGAAGCAGAAGAAATATGGACAGCTGTTGACAAAAGTAAACAGATAACAAGAGTTTATAACAATGATTTGTTAACTTAGAAGATAATATGTAAGCACGAAGAACGATCTTGTACAAGCACTAAGGGTCACCATTTATATTTAAGACGTGAAACGGTCGAAACAAACAGTTATGTTTATTATATACTCTATTTTTTGTTTTGTTTTATTAATTTCACCACACCACCAAACACCTCCAATGAAATTAATGCAAGCATATATGTGATCCACCGGGATTCGAACCTGGGTTATCACACACAGGTTTCTAGACACCTTAACCATTACACCGCCAATTTATTTATTTCATGCAAGGAAAAAGTGTACTTTGGGAATGTTTAGGAACATTGTTATACCAAAAACAAACATTTACATTAGAATGGCACCAACAGAAATATAATGACAGAATGTTTAGCAGATATCTTCTGTACGAATACAAATAATTATGAAAGCACATAAAACACATAAGGATATTAGATACTATTACAATTATGTAAATGTGTAAAATGGCAGAACAAATTGAAATGGACAACAGATGATTCAAGTAGACATCATGATAGGATTTTGTGATAAGGCCTGAAGACTTGTAGCAGAAAATTACAGATGATTTATTTCATAAGACGTCAACTTATATATATAAAACCCATATATTTTCATCTATGAAATGTTGCTTCATTTAAGGAGTAAATTAATTAAACCTATTGAGGAAAGTTAATTTGATATTAATAGGGCTTCGTAATTTTAACCACGAAATTGTTATACTAAAAATGACATGCCACTACCGTACAGTGTATTGGGGAACCACAACCTTATACTACTATTGTATACGCGTGGTCCTCCTCACGTGATTTATGTGGCAATTAAAAGAGCGGAGGCGTGATAGATTTGTCAGCGAGGCTGTCAATAAACCGATGGATATAATGTGTTATTAGGTTCACCACCACCACCGATAACACTATCAGCGGCCATCTGTCTTACTGGTGAGTCATCCTCAGTCCACTAAATTTGCTATAAGGTTCAGCACACCACCACTGATAATACAACCAGCGGCCATCTATCTTACTGGTAAAGCCATCATCACACATACACGAGTCAGTCGGTGCCTGAGTCCAACACGAGTGATGAAATTTCCATATTCGGCAATGACTCTGGCATACTATTCGTGACTCGTGTTACACTCATGTGAGTATTGTTGGTATCCGGGTGTGTCCTGGGTACTCGTGACTTGGCCTAGAAATTTCAAACCTGCATGAAATTTTGTGTCCCCGTCACGAGTCCGAAGGAAATACGTGTAGACACGTGTTGACTCTTGTTGACTCTTCGTGACTTGTGTTGACTCGTGTTGAACTCTGCATAACTCTTCGTGACTCACTTGTGACCCAACTTCTTCAAAATATAATATTTAACCATATTTAACCATATGAAAACATCGAAATTGCAAAGACCCTTTAGAAAACAAATTGAAAACATCGTAAATTCGGTGACCCTTTAGAAAACAGACCGCTAGTGTTTTTTGTGTACATTTCGTATTATAATTTTCCCTGTCATCTGCTTTCTCTCTCTCTATTACTTATATTTATATCTACTGTATTAATTTCCATCTGTATCTAGCTATCTCCCTTATTTATCAGCTTTTATATTTGTTATTTGGTCTCTATGGAATCTGTGAATAATTTCTGATTTGATGGGCTAAATAAACTAATTATACCACTAACACATAATGAGCAAAATGACACAAGTCGATACAAAAAATGTAAACAATTATGTTCCCGATTCTTCAGTGCGAAGTGAAAGCGATTGATAACTGAGCAAAAATAAGCTTGCTATGAAACAGAGCCTTAGCTTTCTGAAACATAAATTGTCAATAGCACAGATCAGCTTGAAAAAAGACGGGGACCAAAAATGTATATTATATTCGTAGGACATTATTTGTTTTCATTTCCTCGGCATTATAAACTAAAAAAATATTAAAATGACATCAAACAACATAACATGTTGTCCATTAATAAGGGAGATAATTAGATAATGGAGATATAGATCGAAGGTCCAAAATGTGCGAATTATGAAATAAGCCTATACACTCTGAAAATATAAGGTGTCGGAATCATACGTTCAGCCTTACATAAAAGATAGGGGGAATGCTTTTATTTGCTTGTTTTCATAATCATTATTAATGTAATGGTAGGACAGTATTGTTGTCCATTGTATACCATTAGCAACTAAATAATTATTAAAAAACATGAAACAAGAAATAATTTTGTTCATTAATAAGGAAGATAATTAGATACAGAAGATAAATTCAGTAGATTGATAGAGGGGAAGAGGTCATCCGGTCTAAGCAAGCGATAATGTGTGCGACAATTTATGGCATTTTTAGCGCTATTTCTTTTCTTCATTGTTAGGGATTTCTATTTCATTCAAGTGTCACTGGTTGTAATTGAGGTATTGTGCTTGTTATGGTGGGTACGATCTTTAATTATTTATGATTGAACATCGTATGCAATGTTATGAGCCAGGTATAATTAATTCGACCTGTAGACAGCTTAGTTTCATATAGGAAGATATTTTTGTTCAAGAGTGTACAATAACTAGTGAGGTGGTCTCGGGAGGCTTCGTGCAGACTACCCCCCCTTTCGTTCACATTCCATTCTACCCCCTATCGTCCTACACTCGTAACCCTATTCATTCTCCCCCCTTTCTTCCAACCCCCTTGCTCTTCTTCGTTGCCTGACGTACGAATGATCTTGATTATAACTAGGTAATAATGTATTTGGCTTTTCTAATCATAAGTAATGTATACAAGATATATCATAGTTCTTGGTAAAAGTAATACTTTAATTCAGCAAGTATATTAGGAGTTGAGATTAATACAGTTAGAGAAGTTGGTATCAGAGCCAGGTGCGCTAATGGTATATAAACCGCTAGTACCTTAACGGCAAGGTAGTGTATTCACCACCACCATCTTAAGCTGACCTGCCCTGAGTTCGTTTGTAAAAGAATCTCCATGAGTTGAATAAGTATCGCCTAGGATTTTTTCTATGTTTATTGATTGCTTTCACTTACTCTCTTGGAGGGTATTTATATAACTATTATTGATATAACTATGTATTATTTTTCTTAAGAGTTTCTTTATTATTTCTCATCAATGTTTCTCAAATTTGATATTTTCACTAGAAGTAACTTTTGTGTATAATTAATCATTTAAATAAATTATAATTATATTTTACATACTCTTTACATTTTACCTTTATATGCTAATATATTATTCTTTTGATTGTTGGGATAAATCTAAGTCAAAGTAACTAAAGATAAGTAATTCTGAACGAGTGATAAGAAAGGAATAACATTGGGTTTTTTAGGCTAAAACAGCCATTTGATATCAACTGATATTTTATGAACTTGCCACATCTTTTCACCTACCAAGGTTTTAGTGACTACAAAGAGAGTTGCTAGTTTTGTGGAAGTTTAATATACCACTTATTCTTGACTGAAACTGATAGTCATATTTTCCGTATTTTGTGAGGCTAAATAATAAGTCCTCGTTTTGTGGTGTTTAGTGGAATGTTTCTTTATGTTATGGGTTCGAACCCCGCTCGTAACGTAACATCATATATTTGTTCTATATATTTGTACTATATACTGATTACTTACTATTTTATATCCGTCTATTTTACTGTCCTACTTTTCCTTCTCGGGATGGTAGGCTAGGAATCATCCTCCCCTTGTAAATTTAATCTACTAGACGAGACAGAGAAAGGGGTGAGGGAACGCGAAAATGGTACCAAACCATAAAAATTGGAACTTTAAATGTTGTTTCTGTTCGGTTTGTCTCGAGTCAGCCACCCCCAGCTACGGGGTGTGCATGAGTATATATTGTACATACACACACACATACATACATACATGTGGTACATTTTCTGATGACACCCCAGATGACGGTACTCTTCGTGACTCTTGTTAGCTCTTGTTACACTCTTGTTACACTCTTGTTGACTAATGTTGACTCGTACCCTAACGACCCTAATAATAACCCTAATAATAACCCTAAAGCTTTTTACAATAACCCTAAAGCTTTTTACAATAACCCTAAAGCTTTTTACCAACTATATACATCTAAAGTTAGAGATGTAATAGGCCCCCTAAAAACTTCAATAGGAGAAATAACAGAAAATGATTTAGAAATGTGCAGTACATTAAATAGTCAGTTTCTTTCCGTTTTCACTAATGAAAATTTGGCACATATTCCAGAAGTCAATATGGTATATAGTGATAGTATAGAAAATATGTTAAGTACAGTTAGTATAAGTAGAAATGATGTGCTTAAGGAAATTGACAGACTGAAACTTCAAAAATCGCCTGGTCCTGACGAGGTATATGCTAGAGTATTAAAAGAATGCAGAGATGAGTTAAGTAGCCCATTAGCATTTTTATTTAACAAGTCTTTAGAAACAGGTTTAGTTCCAGAAGCTTGGAAGCTTGCAAATGTAGTTCCGATCTTCAAAAAAGGTGATACATCGATAGCATCCAATTACCGTCCCATTAGTCTCACATCAATCATAGGAAAGTTGCTAGAGTCTATTATTGCTAGGAAAATTAGAAGCCACTTAGTAAAATTTAACTTAATAAATTCTTCTCCGCATGGATTCACTCAGGGACGTTCTTGCCTTACTAATTTGCTTAGCTTTTTCTCAGAGGTATATGAAGCAGTAGATAGTGACAAGTCATATGATATTATTTATTTAGATTTCAGTAAAGCTTTCGACAGAGTCCTTCATGAGAGATTGATGAGAAAGGTTGAGGCACATGGAATAGGAGGATCGTTGTTGGGATGGATTAGGTCATGGCTAATTGGTAGGAAACAGAGAGTCAGCATAAATGGTACCAAGTCAGAGTGGGGAGCAGTCAAAAGTGGTGTCCCCCAGGGATCGGTATTAGGTCTCCTGTTGTTTCTTATATACATAAATGACCTAGATTTAGGTATAACTAGTAGGATAAGTAAATTCGCAGACGATACTAAAATGGGGAGATCAATTGATTCAGATAGCGATATAGAGTGCCTCCAAAGAGAGGCATGCTATGCTTACAGGTACCTACCCTATAGCACTATCGTTAGTGAGTGCTGTACTGTATTTTATATATTATTTTGTAATAGTATAGATATCTTATCAATATTTGTATTTTGTACTATTGTTAATGTCTTGTCATGTTGCAAATTTGATTTTAAATAATATTTTGACATTTAACATGTAGTTTCTTTATTCATGCAGAGTTTAGTAAAATTTGCCAGAACGTCCCGGACTTCCCAAACTTGACTACTTCCTTTAACGTGACGATAGTGCGTTGTTATATGTGCGATTAGTTTGCTTGGGAAACAGATTAACTTGCTTGTGTAGTAATGTACACCCTATGTGGTGGATTGTGTTCTTTTATTTAATAATTTTCATTTTAGTAAGCGTTGTTTCCACATAGCGATTTTGATAATTTAATTTGACTTTATATTGTCCTTGTCCAATTTTGGTTTGTTTAGTTTGCAAGTTTTACATTTTAATGAATGGTCAGTAAATTGGCAGATGAAGTTTAACATTGACAAATGCAAGGTATTAAAGATAGGGAAGATGCATACAAATGTTAAATATAAACTAGCTAATTTAGAATTAGAAAATTCAGACTGTGAGAAAGATCTAGGTGTGTTTGTTAGCAATGATTTGAAGCCTAGAAAACAGTGTATAAGCGTTCGTAATAAGGCAAACAGGATTCTCGGGTTCATCTCTAGGAGTGTGAGTAACAGAACTGCTGATGTTATCTTAAAACTTTACTTGTCATTAGTGAAACCCCATATGGATTATGCTGTCCAATTTTGGTGTCCTTATTACAGAATGGACATAGATTCATTGGAGAGTACAGCGTAGAATGACAAAAATGATCCATAATATTAGAAATCTTTCGTATGAAGAAAGGTTGAAGAAATTAGGTTTACATTCGTTAGAGAGACGCAGAGTTAGAGGGGATATGATAGAGGTGTTCAAGTGGGTTAGTGGGATTAACAAAGGGGACATGACAAATGTACTAAAGCTCAGTGATAGCGAAAGAACTCGTACCAATGGTTTCAAATTAGATAAATTTCGTTTCAGAAAAGATATAGGCAAATATTGGTTTGGTAACAGAGTTGTACATGGGTGGAATGGACTACCAAGTGCTATAGTGGGGTCTAAAACGGTAGGGAGCTTTAAGATAAAATTGGATAAGCATATGGACGAGAAGGGTTGGGTGTGAAGGGGGATCAGCCGGGTTGGGCCAATCAGCACTCTGCATACCCCCATAATCCTGTGTTAATCTCTAACCGTTTTGGTAAGATGATCCTCAGGGTATTAGAGTGTTGAGCCTATAATTGGGCTTTGTAATTGAACTGGGGTTGTGTGGGACAGGGATCTGCCTTGCTTAGGCCAATCGGCTTTCTGCAGACTCCCATTTTCTTATGTTCTTATGTACCGACATTTTGTTTTCGTACCCTGAAATTTTACCGTTATTTTTCAAATTTCCTCAGCTCGTGTTGGATTCGTGTTACACTCTTTGTGACTCTTGTTGACTCTCCGTAACTCGTACTGACTCGTGGATGAACACGTACCGACTCTTGTTGACTCTTGGTGAATCGGGAACAGTGACCTACTTGGGCTGGTTCTTGCCAGAGTCACGAAGAGTGTCACCCATCGTTCACTCATGCTGGACTCGGGCACCAACTCGTGTATGTGTGAAGATGGCTTAAGTCATCCACAGTCCCCTCTAGTGGTTTAGGTGCTGGGTGCTGCATACTGGCCTGGGTTCGAACCCTGGTTGGGGCATAACACAAAATATATATTTATTAGGGCTCTACTTGTTTATCAGTGAGGCCTTCAATGTGCCCCAGATTACAAGTATCCTTCTCTAGTACTTAGTTGCTAGTGTTTGTGTGTGAGGTATTTGTGTGTATGGTATTGTGCTACGTGATCATGAGTCGGAGCGGGTGGTGGTGGATGGGGCATAATTCCAAATGAAGCCACTATTTTAGCTCCTCGGTGGTCTAGTGGTTTAGGTGCTGGAGTGCTGGCACTACTGGCCTGGGTTCGAACCCTGGCTGGGGCATGACACAAAATATTTATTTGTTACACTTTTTTTATGCCACCAGATTTATTAATGTCACATCACTGACTAGTGCATGCCAATGCCACCCATATCATCAACTTCATATATCCAATATCATAATTTATCCACCAACAGTATACAGGGTGTCCCGCGAGTTTTGTCAAATACTTCCAGAGATGAAAGAGTAAATAATTATAAGTAAAAACTGTTTAATACACATAGGCATTTTGGAGCATTGTTTTGTAGTTATGGACCCTTAAAGTCGACATTTTGGTGTTTTTTGTAATTTCTAACCCTGTTTTTCTTCAATAAGATGGGGATAGGAAAAAAAACTATAACATGTATTATGAAGCATGATATCAATACTGCAAACTGACACCAAAAACTTCCCTACATCGTACTTCATATTCCCTTGACATGGAGTTGAATATTACAAGAAACCAACAAAACTTAATTTTAAGCTCATCATCACGGACAGAAGAAAGGAGCTACAGAGGATTTGTCGGTGTTTTCATTAAGTATTGATACCATGCACCATCATAAAGCATTTAACGTTATCGCTTCATTTTTATTACTCGGAAAAATAAGTTTTAACTGACAGAAAACACCAACAAAATCCTCTGTAGCTCCTTTCTTCTTTCCGCGATGATAGAGCTTAAAATTAAGTTTTGTTGGTTTCTTGTAATATTCAGTTTGAAGTATTGATATCTTGTTTCATAATACACTTTATTGTTTTTTTTTCCTATCCTCATCTTATTGAAGAAAAACAGGGTTAGATATTACAAAAAACACCAAAATGCCGACTTTAAAGTTCCATAACTACAAAACAATGCCCCAAAAAGCCTATAAGTATATAAGTTTTTACTTAGAATTACTTAATCTTTCATCTCTGGAAGTATTTTACAAAACTCACGGGACACCCTGTGTCGGGAATAGGGTAATGATCCCGACAGGTTTTGGTCCAATAGGACATTTGAATTTGGCGGTATCGTATCGCTTGTACGATTTCGGCTAGTTCTTTGTGTATTGTAGTTTATTCTTAAGTTAGGTTAAATATTAACTGTAATGTATAAATATCTACATCAGCTCTAGATGTATTATGAAACCAAGTTATGGGTTATAATTATTATGAGCCGGCAGCCATATGTAATTTCGCGAAGCGATCGGACGCCGGCCCTTTAGTCTCTCAATCAACACCGTACAGCCAACATCTCCTCCCCCGGCTCTGACTCAACCCACAGTTCACCATGTGCTACAAATATTAATCAATAACAATATTAACTACAGTCCTACATCACCAGTCCTCTAAGCTAAGTTCATTGTATCGATATTGTATTATGTGAACATTCCTACATGTCATGCAATTGAACTAGCCGCGTGTGGGGGACTGGATTACACCCATCGAATACCTCGTTGGTAATTATATTATAACTATTTGTTGGGATATTTCATGTACCAGTGATATACAATTTAACCTCTTTATCTAAATTCCCGACAAATAATGGTCCTTCGTGCCCTAAAGCTTCCATACCGTAGTACCGTTTTGTTTGCTTCCTTGACGCTTGTGGGCTTACAAATGGCTGCCGCCTCGCGCGTTGTTGGCCGACTGCCATTTCCCTAGTTTAGACCCAGCTTCTTCTCTCGTGTTTTTTACCATTTAGGCACCGGCCCTATCTTTTTTGGGGCTTGTTTCCAGTTTTTTTTGGGCGTGTGTTCCTTGGCGTTTTTTGGTGGGTTAGCTGGGCTGGAGATTGGGGTAGGGGTAGTTTCGTCGGTCACCATTTTGCGCTCCTGGATAGGCTAGGCTAAGCAGTCTAGGCCTGCGGGTGTCTGCGGTTGCTGTTCATTTCGCTTTGGTGGTGTGCCTGTGGTGTTAGTTGTTGTTGTGTCATTGTGGGACTCATTATTAATTTTGCTGTTGGGGAGGGTTCTCATGTGACCTTTTATATTTAAATTTCATAATAGCCTAGGCCTGGTTGCTTAAAGTGGCGGTCATGAGTGTCGGTCTTTGTTAATTCCTAAGCGATTGACAGTTAATAGTCAGACCTCATGATTGTAGCTTAACCAACTAGTCTTACCTATAAAGGGCTTACAATAATTAGTGCTTCACCTTACCCTTTCTTTTAATGGATTTAGTATTTAATTATTTTGTCTAGTTAGATAATTTCCTTTCGATAGTTTATATTAAGGGGGATGTAAGTATTCTGTAATTCTTTTTGAGTAAATTTCTTAAGTAATGGGGGTTTGCCGCTGTTGATTCCTAAGCGATTAACGGTTTGTAGTCTGACCTCATTGTAGTTTAAGTTGCTTAAAATTAGACCTTAACGATGACAGATTTAAAGAAACTTAAGATTCTTAAGGGAGGGATGAAGGGAAGTTTAAATAGATGTTTAAGAGATCTTGATGAATTTTTAATAAGTGCCACGGCTGATCAAATAAAGGGTAAATTCGCTACTGTTACTAAATCGCTAGCTACTTATGATAGTTATGCTCAGCAGGTATATGGTTTATTGACAGTTACTGACGATGTGGAAGAAGAATTGTCGGCAGATCTTGAGTACTTTGAGAATGTTAATACAGCCTTAGCCAGACTATCTTCCACCCAAGAATCAACCTCTGTTAAGGATACCGGTACACCAAAGGCGACTGGTTTTAACCTGCTGAAGCTTACTTTGCCTACCTTTTCCGGGGATTCGGCTACCTGGACTGGATTTTGGGATATTTTTGAGTGTTCCGTCCATTATAATAAAACACTCACATCCATTCAAAGGTTCACATATCTCCGTGGTCAATTAAAATGGGAGGCATTGAAGTTAGTCGATGGATACAAGCTAGAAGCTACCAGCTACGAGTCTGCAGTGGAGTTGCTGAAGAGAACTTACGGGAGAGTGGAAGTCATCAAGACCGCGTTAATTACTAAGTTCTTCACGCTAGATCCTCCATCCTATGATGTGATGGCCCTAAAGGAGTACTATGCCTCCTTTGAGAGCCTCCTCCGATCTATAGAGACAATGGCCATCACCAAGGAGGAAATATTTAATGTTAATATCTTGAATAAGATACCCTCTCCCCTAAGGGAAATCTTAAGACGACAACTAAGCGACTCTCCACTAAACTTGGAAGCGTTGGTGCAGGTGTACCAGACTGAAGTCTTCAATATGGAGAGTACTGGACACTACCGACAAGTGGAGATGTCGCCATCTACTGCAGCTTTCCCGGTACAGACTTCTCCTAAACAGAAAAGGCCAATATCATTAGGTTGTAAGTTGTGCAGTGTCCACGGTCATCTGTGGTATCAGTGTCCTAAGTATCCTAAGGCTACACAGAAGATTGGCAAGGCTAAATCGCTTAAGTTATGTACCAGCTGTCTGGCAAGAGACTACTTCAACAGTACCTGCACCAATTCCTACATCAAACTTTGTAAGTATTGCAAGGGGAAACATTGGTTTTCCCTTTGCACCCAGTCTGATCGGCACGACGGCAAAGAAAAGGGGAGAACCCCCAAAGAGTCACATGAGAAAGGTAAGAGCGAGGGTGATAAAGTATCTGCCATGTCCATTGCTTCTCGAGAATGTCAATTGCTTCCTACTATGATGCTGCCAGTAGTGGGGAGTAATAATAATACTATAATGACGCGCACCTTACTTGACCAGTGCTCACAGAGGTCATTCGTTCTGCGGTCATCATTACCCCAGCTCAAGTGTACCAGCAAGGGTCAAGAGAATTTGCGTCTCCATGGTTTCACTGGTGAAATAGATACCAGTGACTATGATATAGTGGAGATTTCCTATGTTTATAGAAAAAAGGTATGTCCCATCAAGGCTGTTGTGGTCGACACACTACCCAGTTTCTATATAGCATCAGAGATTCAACCACATTTGAAATATCTCAGAAGCAAGGGTTATAAACTGGCTGATGATCAACTCTGCGCTAACAATGGTATTATGCTACTGGTCGGAGCTGATTATTACTACGACCTGGTTCACCCTGGATATCGGCGGGTAGATAAGCTAATAATGCTGCCCACGATCCAAGGTTATGCCATTTCTGGATCCTATGCCACTTCCTCTCAAGACACACAGGTGGAGGTGGTTACGGTCCTCAAGGTAGCAGTGAGCCCCATAGATAAATATATTAGGCCAAAGGTGCCTGATAATACATGTACTGATATAGATAAGCTATGGGACTTGGACAATATTGGAATTGACCCACATGAACTTGATCGTGAGTCCAAGCTAGCGTTAAGCTCGTATGAAGAGACTGTAACGTATGACTCTGGCAGAGGTCAGTATGTGGTAAGGCTCCCTTGGAATGATAACAAGAGTAAATTACCTACTAATTTCCATCTAGCACTTGGTAGGTTACGTGGCCTTCAGAAGCAGTTTGTCAAGGATCCAAGTTATTGCGAGACTTATGCGGCAGTTTTGGCCGAGCAGGTACAACGTGGATTTGTGGAGAGAGTAGATCTCAGTGAGTATGGGGATGACATCCATTACCTTGCTCACCATGGGATTAAAAAGGACAGTTCCACCACTCCTGTTCGTATTGTGTATGACTGCTCTGCTAAATCCAGTGATCGCTCCTATAGCCTGAATGATTGTCTGTACATGGGTCCGTCCCTGGTCTCTGATCTAGCGCAAATTATGTTGCGCTTCAGATATCATAAGTTTGCATGGGTCGCCGATATTGAGAAGGCCTTCCTGATGCTTCAACTCCATCGTGAAGACAGGGTCTCGACAAGATTTTTATGGCCACGGGACCCAATGGATCTAGATTCGGAGTATCTGGTCTACAGGTTCAGAGTCGTGTTATTCGGGGCGACCTGTTCCCAGTTCCTTCTCAACGCTACTATCTTGCGTCATCTTGAGGAGGCTGGACTAGATCCTGACTTCAAGAATGAGATCAGGCAGGGGATCTATGTGGACAATCTTCAAGGCACCGGAGACAATGAAGATTTATTGCTCAAGAGATGCTGGGAGATCCGTGATATATTTGCCAAGGCTCATTTATACTTAAGAGAATGGGCCACTAATAGTGATCTTTTGAAAGGTCAATTTGCTTCTGACGGTGTAGCTACTGAGAATAGTGAGGTGAAGTTTTTACGCCACAAATGGGACACTACTACAGATTGTATATCCTTCTGTCTCACCCCATGCGGCAGTGAGCTTATGACCAAGCGAAACTGCTTAAGCTTGTCAGCAAGGTTGTTTGATCCCCTAGGTTTTTTGCTGCCTGTATCAATCCGTGCTCGTATGTTTTTACAGCAACTATGGCGGCTAAAACTAGATTGGGACACGCCCCTCCCGACTGAGTTACAAGATACTTGGCGGTTGATTCGGTCAGACCTTTCCACATGTTGCAAGGTCCAACTTAATCGTCAGGTTATTAGTGGTCAACCGGTGGATCTACATGCCTTTTCTGATGCTAGTAATAGTGCGTACGGTACTGCCATATACATATGCAATGGTAGTGAAGCGACGCTGGCTATAGCGAAGGCCAAAGTAGCCCCTATAAAGAAGATTACAGTTCCTAAATTAGAACTTACTGCATTGCTTCTGTCTGCTCGTCTAATAAAGTTTACACTGGATGCCTATGCAGACATACTACAAATTAATAACGTCTATGTCTGGAGCGACAGTCAAATAGCGCTTTCATGGGTACACAGCCAGAAAGAGTTATCTGTTTATGTTTCTAATCGCACTGATGAGATTCATGACTTAGTTCCTACAGCTACATTTCGCTATGTGAGCACCAGGGATAACCCCAGTGACATAATTTCCCGGGGGATCTCGGCACAGCAGTTTATGTCTTCTTCTATTTGGTGGCATGGACCTCCATGGCTTACATCTCCAACTGAATGGCCTCAGGATTTCAGGGAATGCATATCTGATCCTTCAAGTCGGCCCCAAGATGATGTGTTAAGTAGTTCGAATGTGAGTACTACACATCAGGATAACAAGTTGGTAGAGTGGGAACGTTACGGCAGCTATGATGAAGTAATACGGGTATTTGCATGGATATACCGTTTCATTAACAACATGAGAAGACGGGCTCACGGGTCTTTCCTTAGTGAAGATTCGAAGCATATCAGACTCCATGAATTGAGATCAGCAGAAGCGAAACTAATATGTTTAGTACAAAAGGAATCGTATCCTACTGAACATCAAATCCTGAGCAAGGAGTCAAAGGCCAAACCCTCAAACTTAATGAGGCAGCTAGGATTATATATGGAAGGAGGCATAATTAAGTGTAGAGGCAGGATACAAAAGGTGGACATTATTGATTCTGCATAATATCCTGTCCTCCTTAGCTCCTCTCATTTGATTACCAAAATGTTGATTCGCCAATGCCATCGGACCTGCCTACATTTTGGCGTAAATTATGTTCTGGCGTATATGCGACAACGTTGTTGGATCCCTAAGATGCGACAAGCAATTAAAGGGATCCACAATAGCTGTACTATCTGTAAAAGATTACAGGGTAAGCCTTACTCCCCAGTTGATCTACCTCCCTTGCCTGAGTTCAGGGTACAAAGGACTGAACCATTTCAGGTAACCGGGGTAGACTACACCGGAGCGATTCATGTTAGAGAATCGCCCGGTAATATCATAAAGGTATATGCCGTTCTATTCACATGTGCGGTAACCAGAGCGATTCATATTGAATTGATTGACGACCTATCCAGTGAGGGGTTTTTGCATACTCTAAGACGCTTTGCAGGCCGCAATGGTTTCCCTCAAATTATTATGAGCGATAATGCGACTTGTTTTGTCGGGGCCTCTAAATATCTCCAGAGTTTAATGGATGACCCGCAGGTTGTGGCTACCCTCACTGGAAAGGGTTGTCAGTGGAGATTTATACCAGCACGTGCACCATGGTTCGGGGCGATTTGGGAGAGAACTATCGGTATCGTCAAATCTGCCATGAAGAAGGTATTAGGAAGGGCACTGGTGACCAGACGGGAGTTGCAAACCATCTTAATAGAAATTGAGATGTCAGTCAACGACAGGCCCTTGACCTATACCTCGGCAGATGTTGATGACCTCTTACCCATTTCGCCTTCTATGCTAACACGTGGACGAACCCTTAATACCTTTCCTAGATCGTCCGTAAATGACGAAGATCTGCATGACCCTACGTTCGGCAATGCTGACGCCACACGTCGTCGCTTCCAGTATGTAAACAAGGTGTCCGACGATCTATGGAAACGGTGGACCCAAGAATATTTGCTGTCTCTTCGCGAGCGTCACTCTCATAAGATCAAAGGGACGAATCAACGATGGCCTCGTATCGGGGATATCGTCCTGATTCATGATGAGCGTCCTAGGTTATTTTGGAAGCTTGGGAGGATTATCGATTTGTTCCAGGGCATTGATGGTCTTATAAGGGTTGCTAGAATACGAACTTCGACTGGGGTTACTACTCGCCCAGTCGTAAGGTTATATCCCTTGGAGCAGGATGTAGAACTGCCGGATGATCCTGGCGTCTCTACTGATACCCCTCCGCGGGAGAGTGCTGGTGACCGTGCTCCTTAAGGTGGGGCAGCTGATGATGAGAAGGATGATCCTCCTCAGGCTTCAGGTGGCGCTCGTCCCAAAAGGACGGCTATGAGTTCCGTGGATCTTTGGAGATCAAAGATCAAACAAGGTGATCTTTGACTTCGATGTCCTTTTTTTTTTTCTCTGTATATAGCTCCTGTATATCATTTTTGGTGGCGGGCAATATGTCGGGAATAGGGAAATGATCCCGACAGGTTTTGGTCCAATAGGACATTTGAATTTGGCGGTATCGTATTGCTTGTACGATTTCGGCTAGTTCTTTGTGTATTGTAGTTTATTCTTAAGTTAGGTTAAATATTAACTGTAATGTATAAATATCTACATCAGCTCTAGATGTATTATGAAACCAAGTTATGGGTTATAATTATTATGAGCCGGCAGCCATATGTAATTTCGCGAAGCGATCGGACGCCGGCCCTTTAGTCTCTCAATCAACACCGTACAGCCAACATCTCCTCCCCCGGCTCTGACTCACACACAGTTTACCATGTGCTACAAATATTAATCTATAACAATATTAACTACAGTCCTACATCACCAGTCCTCTAAGCTAAGTTCATTGTATCGATATTGTATTATGTGAACATTCCTACATGTCATGCAATTGAACTAGCCGCGTGTGGGGGACTGGATTACACCCATCGAATACCTCGTTGGTAATTATATTATAACTATTTGTTGGGATATTTCATGTACCAGTGATATACAATTTAACCTCTTTATCTAAATTCCCGGCACCCTGTATAATAATAGAATGCTGGGTGTGAAAACCAAATGTTCTCCTTGAGATATGTTTTTGAGAAATATCTGGAGAAGGGACAAAAGTTGTAGGCTGCATTTATGAACTTGGAGAAAGCCTATGCCAGAGTTGATAGAGAAGGTTTGTGGAAAGTATTAACCCACTCAGTACCGGTGACGTCTTTTTTATCATATTCTGGCAACTAGTTGACGATTTCATTCAGTTTATAAAGGACTTCCAGCAATTAACAGGATTGGAATTATTTCACTTAATCCTTTTCACTACCACAGATCTTTCCTGAACTACACAAAATCGTCTATATACTGTATAGCTAGAATAAAACAAAATAAACGTCCCTGGTACTGAACGGCTTAAGAATATACAGGGTAGGTGGTAAGTTGCTGAATGTGTTGGAGAGCATGTATGAGGGTGCATGGTCGGGAGTGTGTGTGGAGAATGAACAGAGCGCATTCTTCGATCAGAATATTGTGTTAAAGCAAGAATGCGTGATGTCTCCATAGTTGTTCAGTATATATATGGATGGAGTCATGAAAAAATACAAGGGAGAGTAGTGGATACTGATGTAGCCCTGATAAGGGAAGGGAGTGCTGCTGTATACTGATGGTATAGTTTTATTTAATGATAATGAGTGGGAGTTGCAGGATCTAGTATATATGTGTGAAACTGTGTGAGAAAATTAACTTGAAGGTAAATGTAGGGAAAAGTAAATAAAGTTTTCCTCTTTGAAAGGGGTGCAGTCACAAACTGTGATGTTAAATGGTCAGGTTATGGAGAATGTCCGTATTTAAGCAGTGTGATGAATAAAGATGGAAGTATGAAGTGTTGGAGAGGGTAAACAAAAAAAGGGGAAAAGGTTTGTAGGAACGCTGATAGCGGTGACAAGGAATAGGGTGGTGAGCATGGAAGTAAAGAAGTCTTTGCATGATGATAAGGGAGTAAGCACGACATTTACATAGGAGAGTGAAGAAGCATCAAAGTTGTTGGAGAGATAAATCAAGAGTGAGAGGGGTGGATATCAGTTACTTCAGAAATACGGGTGGAGTTACATGGGGAGAAAGACAGACAAATGAGAAAGTACAAGAGCGTTGTGGTGTGGATGTGGATGTGTTGGAGAATGTAAAACGGAACACCTTGAGATAGTTCGGTCATGTGGAACGTATTGGGAGCAAGAAAATGACTATGAGAGTGCACAAGATTGAAGTGAAAGGGCATAGATTAAGAGCTGGACCGAGAGTGAGGTGGAAGGATGGAGTTGAGAGGTATATGAGTGAGGGTGGTGTTGGGTGGGAGGAGGTGGGTAGAGGTGTATGGAGGTGATTAATTCATGCCCATCCTTTCGTGGAGCAAAGGGTCGGGCAATAGATTGATATTCTATATATATAATCCTAATGCAATCTGTATGATACCTCTCTGGCACGTGGATTCTCAAATCACGCATTCAGGAAGGGTGTCACTAAAAGCACGGATACACAATTCGGGTATTTGATACGTAACCTGTTCAGTACCAGTGACGGCAGAGAGCCGTCAGTAGATAAATCACTCCCAAGTCCCAGCAACGGCAGAGAGCCGTCAGTAATATAATTACGATCCTTGTAACTGCCAGTATCAGGCAGTGCCTGGTACCACGACCGTTTGAGCACTGCTCTAAAGTTGGCAACACTTCTCGGCTTATATCCAAGCATCTATAGGCTGGAAGAGGCATTATTCCTCGATCTTTTGAGGTGGGAGGTTATTATATCTTGTCATTTTGGCCACATTGCTTGGGACTTGGGGGAAATGGTACAGTAGGGGTTAAGAAATCAATTGAATCAAAACTGAATACTCTATTTACATATATATTGGGATATGATAAGCTTTGTCAGCGGCACGGTGAATGAAAACCTTTGCAACACTGGCTTGATTCAACTTTCATCCTCGCAGAAGTAGTAGAGAGAGGTTCGGGCCTCAGTCTGTCTGTGCCAGTCAAATGCTGAGCTGCTTTCGTCCTCTTTAACACCTTACGAGCGGCCTATGCGGTTTATTTATGTGTACCGCACAGCGGGGTGTTTTTAGCCAAAATAGGGCTGTTTACGTGATCATTTTCATGCCTAAATAAGACCCCGAACGTAAAACAAGTACCTATCCCTGAAAGGGCATAAACAGAGCTTTCGAATGACACCATAACGATCCTTGTATGATGGATAGTTTTCTTGCAATAACCGTGCAACGCGAGTGCAAAAAGCAGGTAATTCGGTACTTTCAGTACATAATTGAGTATGTAGCGAGTGAGAGAGGGAGGAGGGAGCTGAGATTTGTGTCAGTAGGTTCGCCGCGGTGGTCTGGAATATTACGCTCGCTAGTCTCCTGCCACCACTTGTCTCTCTCTCTCAGCCACATTACGTGCTGAAATTGCCACTCGAGTTATGTCGAGCGCCGCCACATAGTCCAGCTTTATTTAACTCGACTTATGTTGCTCGCCGCTAAATAAGGGTTAAATATGGGAAATTGCGTCTCGTCAACAGGTAAGTGTATCTAAAATACCTTATGATGGGGTCGTGTATCTTAGAATAGTTTTTTTTTTATTATAGATATGTAGTGAAGTACACCCTCCCTCAATAGCGCCTCTTTTGTTGTTTTTGTTTTCCTCTATACCAGGGTCCAGGGTTAGTGATGAGTTGAATCAGTTCATTCGTATTGAAATCTCGATTATGAGCAAATGAGGTGAAACAGTGGATGTATTATATTTAATATATAGACATCCTGAGCCTATATTAACTCATAAATTGCGAAGCTATGGTAGTTTAAACCTTCCCGCCAAGCGAAGGCATTTGGTTCTATTCTGACGATAATCGTCACATGTAAAATATATATAATTATTACTTATCCATATGCACCTATTTTGCTTTTAATATGAACATATGAACATTCAAGAGCAATAAAAGAAGTGGGAATAGCATTTGGGGGGTGAAAAAGATGTATAATTGCCGCAAGGTCGTACCATGAGCCGAGAGCAGGGGGGGTGTATATGTTCCCTCTCCAAGCTCTCGATTGACACTGATGAGACTGAGTAGAAGTCTCTGTGTTGCAAGGATCGGATCTCTAGCTAGCTCACCTGTGTTAAAGAGACCGGGAGGGGGAAATTCCTGCCGAAAATTACCCGATAAAAGTGGGAATAAGAGGAATAATAGCCGATAATTGAGGAGGGGAGGAAGAGGGGGCGTGCACATGTGTAGGAGTGGTAGAGAGTAATGGAGGGAAATTATCTCACCTAGTCACAAATTGCTTTGTTTTGAGTGTCACTGGGGTGTTTTCTATTGTTTTTTTTTATGCTCTTGATCTATTGAGGATGGTCGCAGTGCACCAGAAAAACCTCTATTGAGGACGGTCGCCGTTTTTGGGTTAAAACATATAGCATAGGGGCAATGAAGATAGATACTATACAGTAAATTATAAACATCAGATGATGAGATAAATACATTTTGTATGTGTGTGTGTTGCCACACAAAAGTCCCTCTTGTCATTATAAGGGTCCATTTGACCCTAATAATGACCCATATGATTTTCCAGCATAGCATCTTATTTTCAGTTAAACATAATTAGGCAGATGGTCATGCCATAGGAACTAATAGAAGCTAAATATGGTAAAGATACAATTTAAGCGATCACACACATACTTGGCTTACTAAGTTGGTATCAGTACAATATGCAAAATTTAGTGTGTGTGTGTGTGTTGCCGAAAAATCCCCCTTTTCAATATAAGGGTCAAATTGTACTTATTACAACACTTTTTCCTATCCCTTTCATTTAGAGGGAAACTGAAAATATAATGGCGAGGATAGCAAAACAAATGCTGAATCTAAAAGGCCATAGCTGCAGAAAATGTCAAAAAGCCTATGCGTATGGAACATTTATATGTAGAACGGTATACACTTTACACATTTATATGTAGAACGGTATACACTTTACACATTTATATGTAGAACGGTATACACTTTACACATTTATATGTAGAACGGTATACACTTTACACATTTATATGTAGAACGGTATACACTTTCATTTATATGTAGAACGGTATACACTTTCATTTATATGTAGAACGGTATACACTTTCATTTATATGTAGAACGGTATACACTTTCATTTATATGTAGAACGGTATACACTTTCATTTATATGTAGAACGGTATACACTTTCATTTATATGTAGAACGGTATACACGTTCATTTATATGTAGAACGGTATACACTTTCATTTATATGTAGAACGGTATACACGTTCATTTATATGTAGAACGGTATACACTTTCATTTATATGTAGAACGGTATACACTTTCATTTATATGTAGAACGGTATACACTTTCATTTATATGTAGAACGGTATACACTTTCATTTATATGTAGAACGGTATACACTTTCATTTCTGGAAGTATCTAAAATTTACGAGTCACCCTGTATACAGCCGCTAACAACAATGATCAAAGACATATCCACAAACCAAAAGTCATCACACATACTGTATTATACAGTCACTAACAATAAGTAGGCTACTGTACCTCGGAGATAAACATAACATATCACACAAATCATCACACATACTGTATATACAGTCACTAACAATCATCACACATACTATATATACAGTCACTAACAATAAGTAGGCTACTGTACCTCGGAGATAAATATAACATATCACACAAACATACATTCACTAGAATATACTCGCTTTAACAATATTCACTTATTTACACTACTTTTGTCTATAATGTTTGCCAACACCTCCGCAACATTACACATTATATATTATAGTATACACAAATACACTGCCATCAACATTATATATTATAGTATACACAAATACACTGCCATCAACAAAATAATGCAGGTCTACTTACACCATCAATGATACAAAATAACACACCGACAGATAAATTAGGACAGACAAACACGCATCCGTAATAATACCCTCACAATCACCTCCAATAACACCAATTTACATACGCCTAAACATACTACCACTAACATTACCTTATTACCACCCATCTCGACTAGCATTAATATCACTTTGTCTGTATTATGTCAAAGTTGTTGTGTGGCAGAATAAGTGAAGTTACAGCATCGTCTTTCAATAGCCGGTAAATTCTAACCATAGCTCTTTGTACCGATTTCATATCATCCTTCAAGTAGTTACTTCAAAATGAATGGAGCAAATCACTGCATGTCTTGGGTTGATTGTGTGTACGTCGTCAACAGGCATTTATCCACAAGTTTCTGAATTCTTCATTTTTTTGGAAATCGAAAAAAAAAAACGAATTTTGTCCGATGTTTTTGCATGTTCTTTGTTTCTAATGCACCCAGACACAGAACAATTGTTCAGCACAATGATCCATATAACTGACCACTGAGGCCTATAAACTAAAAATGCCATATTAATATATAGTGTACGGCAACATGAATTCTCTCAGTGTTCAGGTTAATCCTTTTGAGTTGAGCCTGAGCGTGAGCAGATACCGTCATTTGACAGACAATAATCGACCATCGACTGCTCTCACCTGCGCACCGGCAGACCTTGTGTATACAGTATAGACCTTGTTGTCGATAGAGCCCAAGAACTTTCAGTCTGTACTTCTCACTTCTCAGCTTGTTCTTCCTCTGTCCAATTGCTGTTATTTCCTACTCTACTCCAGCCATCTGGTCTGGTCTGGTCTATATTTTCGCCATATACTTTTAAGATGTCATGGTAAAAGTCAAGGAGTTTGGTCAGACCTAAGTGCTTATTTCGGAAACCATGTTATAAGTTTGTTAGTTTCGAAATGGCATACAATTTTATTTCAGACTATTGTTTCGAGCAGCTTGCATATAATTGAGGTGAGGCATATTGTGCGATAGTTGCCGGGCAGACTTTAATTCCTTTGATAATATTGGGTGTTACGTTTTTCCATTCTTTGAGAACTTCATTGTTTTGTATCGATTTGTTAAAGAGAAGGGTTAGTGGTTTACGAAATTTAACCTTATACTTCTTGAATGACTTTTGACGAATATTTGTTGGGTCCAGGGGAATTGTTGGATTTTAGTATTTACCCGAGAAGTGCAATAGAACTCGCGGAAGTATGTGTATAGCGAATGTGATAGGCCTCTCAGAAGCAATTAAGACCCTGAGAACAAATTTAAAAATGCTCCAAGGGCTCTCAAAACAAAGGAATATGTCATTAGGTGAGATAATTCCTCTCTAGTACTTCCTACCACTCATCCACATGTTTCTCCCCCTCCCCTTTCCGTCCTTCCCCCCCTTTCCCCCTCCACCCTCCCTCCTCAATTATCACCAATTTTCCTCTTATTTTCATATTTTATTAGTTATTTTTCGCACAAATTTATCTCCCTCGGTTACGTAGCACAAGTGAGTTACATAAGAGACTTTATATATCACTGAGAATCTCGCTTGCCTCAGTATAGAGCTAGAGCTTGTAGAGGGAGGGTATATGTCTCGCAGCCTCCTGCCTGTGGTTACGACTGGGCGGTGAATATTTTAGTTTTTCACCACCCAAATGCTTTCCCCACTTATTTTATCACTCATCAATGTTCATATATTCATCATATAAATAAACTAAATGCATATTAACCCTTATTTAGCGGGTGGTAAGGTATTTTACACTGTACCGCTCAGCGGGCATAATCCCGAAATATTCGCTCAATTTCACTCGCCCTAGCGCCGTTACTATGGCTCCAATGCGAACGAAACTATCATTTTTGGAAAGAGCAACTCTTCGTCTCCCCATATAAGTCTATGAATGGATGTTATGAATGAGTGTGGAGGGTGGAAAGAGGTGAGGAAGAGGAGGTACTTTTTGGTCTATTTCCCGGGCGGGTTCGGTTGCGTTCGCTTTGGCCTGACTTCGGCCTCTCGCGCGTCTACTATTCCTTCGGTAATCGGTCTTATTTTTCTCTTATTTCTCCTTATTTCTGTATTCTCTCTCTCTCTCTCTCTCTTTCTTTCTCTCTCTCTCACTCCTGTCTGTCTGTCTGTCTCTCTCTCTCTCTCTCTCTGGCTCGCTCGCTTTCCCTCTCTCGCGCGCTCTGTCTCTCTCTCTCTTCCTCATCCGTATATGTAATTCTCATTATTATTTTCTCTAATCTCTCTCACTCCTCCTGTCTGTCTGTCTGTCTCTCTGGCTCGCTCGCTTTCCCTCTCTTGTGCTCCCTTTCTCTCTTCCTCATCCGTATAATTATGTATTTCTCATTATTATTTTCTCTAACTAATCCCTCTATTTCATTTATTTGCATGTAATATTTCCGTATTATTATATCTTTTTCACTCTTTCTTCAGTTCAGTTTCTGTATTCTCTCTATACGGTGGGAATGGTATTTCGTATGAGGGATGTGCAGCACAAATATTCAATCTTTCGTTGTTTGGTTGTTTGTATTACCGTAAGAAATTTACTGAACGCCTGCAAATAATACGCTATAAAATGCTTGCAATCAAACTCTCAAGCAATTTCAAGGTCACATGCAATTATAAATGTAGGCTATAGGTAGACCCAGAGAGGAAGAGACAAGAGAGAGAGAGAGTGTCGTGATAATATAACAATGTTACATATGTATCATATATATATGAAAAAATAATATATACGGTAGGCCTACATCTGTTCCCCACAATCATATAATGCCAAACACAAATATTCAATCTTTCATTGTTTGTATTACCGTAAGAAATGTACTGAACGCCTGCAAATAATACGCTATAAAATGCTTGCAATCTCACTATTTTCTCTAATCTCTCTCACTCCTGTATCTCTCTCTCTCTCTCTCTCTCTCTCTCTCTCTCTCTCTCTCTCTCTCTGGCTCGCTCGCTTCCCCTCTTCCTCATCCGTATTATGTATTTCTCATTATTATTTTCTCTAACTAATCCCTCTATTTCATTTATTTGCTTGTAATATTTCTGTATTATTATATCTTTTTCACTCTTTCTTCAGTTAAATTTCTGCATTCTCTCTCTCTCTCTCTCTCTCTCTCTGTTTCGCTTGCTTTGCAGGAATTTTGTTTTTGTTTTATATATAATATATAATAATTTACTTATCATTACTTACTATATCGTATAAACAATAGTAGGTAGCCAACTTACCATAATACCGATACACCAAACCGATCCGCATGCGGTTTTGTTTATCACCTGTGTACTAAAGTGCCACCATTATCGATTTTCTTGGAGCGGGAGGGTTACCAATTGAAGTTAAATCCGCTAGCATATATTGTTAGATGTAAGACATGATAAATACCACTAGAAATATGAATTGGCAAAATCCATATAATATCACTTCGAAATTGTTCTGAAATTTCAAAACAAAACCGCTAGTGTAAGTCATTGCTGCTAGATCGAAGTAAAGGTCTCTAGATCTAGCGGAAGTCGCTATACGTATTGGCAGTACTGCACACTCATTCATTTCATTCATTAATTTTCTATTGAGCTCGTCCTGGAATCTTTACGACTCTGAATCTTACGATTGCCGACGGTGATACGTTGTTGACATTGTTGTTGATGTTCCAGTGGAGGGATGAACAAAATATTGTCCTTGTCCAATAATAGCTATTTCATAGTCCCACAGGACTTATTTTGATATATTTATCAAATTTATTGAACGCCTGAAAATAATACGCTATAAAATGCTTGCAATCAAACTTTCAAGCAATTACAAGGTTACATGCAATTATAAAAAGGTATATTGTAGACCACAATCTTCGCCAAGCTTCGTTGTTGCTTGTATTATCGTGAGAAATGTACCATACACCCTGGTTATCGTGAGAAATTTACCGAACGCCTGCAAATAATACGCTATAAAATGCTTGCAATCAAACTCTCAAGCAATTTCAATGTCAAATGCAGTATAGGTAGACCCAGAGAGGAAGAGAATGACAGAGAGAGAGGGGAAGTCAAAAACATCTGCTAGGTGTGATTTCCCCTGAGAGGGAAGAGATTAGTTAGGGGCGTGCCCTGGCCTACATCAGACAAAGAGAGTACAAAGGAGTACAAACAAAGAGAGACAGAGAGAGAGAGAGAGAGTCGTGATAATATAAAAATGTTACACATGTATCATATATATGAAAACATAATATATACGGTAGGCCTACATCTGTTCCCCACAATCATATAATGCCAAGCACAAATATTCAATCTTTCGTTGTTTGTATTACCGTAAGAAATTTACCGAACGGCCTACAAAATACGCTATAAAATGCAAAGGAAATTTCTTGTAGAGTGCAATTTTGAGGACGTAATGTGCTCTGAGAGAGAGCGGAGCGGTGATTAGGAGCATAAATTACCTCAAGACCGCTCGCCACACAGGGAATTATATAAGGAAATTACCGTATTTTAGGGTTTTTCACTCGTGTTTTACGATCGTTGAAAGACAACCAGTGATCGTAAAAGGATGGTTCGGGTGTCATTGGAAAGCTCAATTTACGCACTTTCAGGATACATACTTGTATTACGCTCTGGGTCTTGTTTATGCATGAAAAAGAGCACGGAACAACCCCATTTAGGGTAAAAAAAAAAACCCGCTGGGCGGCACAGTGAAATATACTCCACCAGCCGCTCGTAAGGTGATAAAATGCTTGCAATCACATTTTCAAGCAATTATAAAATATAAATTGTACTTACCAACACCCACACCAGTATGTTCTTCGTCAGGAACGTCTCCAATTTGCTCAAGGGTCTGTCCAATATCAACCACAACATCCACCCCACGCAAATTATGCTTGGGGTGAAAGCCTATGATCGAGTTATTTTCGTCTTCCGAGTCATCCACACTACCAAAACTCTCACCCAGACCTTCGACGGTTTCATCCAACAGCTTATTAGAAAGTTCTGAAGAGTTCAGCATGATATCTAGTTCCTGGGTGGTAAGCCGGGCGTGGTTAGTAGGGTGGCGCGACGCACTAGGGATGGCGGCCACCGAATCGAACACGGGCAAATCTTGACCTTCCATTATGGCTGCTTGAGGGTCACTTAGTCACGGTCACGCAGTGGGGATGTGTGGGTGGGCCCTTGTAGTACACCGCCTGACCACCAAGTTTCGCTTTCCACCTAAATTAGGGCGGGAATACGCCCACGGACTTAAGTCCGACCCCGCCATTTAGTCCAATTTTTTCGTATCGGACTTAAGTCCGACCCCGCTAAATAAGGGTTAATAAGGAATAATGTTATATATGGCGAATATACAGTAACTAATTCAAAATATTTTTATATATGGCGAATATAACAAATTCTGTCAGAAATTAATGTAATTAATTCACATATAACTACGTTCGTCACAGGCCATTAGTGCGCTTGCCGGGTTAATATGGCATCGGAGATGTTTGAGTTTCTAATTTAAATGTTGCAAAGGCATTGCAGTTGTTTATTTTATCTGGCGGAATATGAGGAACAAAGGTGATGCCTTCCTCAGTAAACACAGACGTAAATAATCTATCGAGAGTACAATTCTTTTGAGTTACGTCATCAATTTGTTCCCCTCGTTCGTCAACTAGCAGGCCAATGTAACTACTTTGTTATATCTGATATGTCAATAGCTATAAAACTCTTTTGGATTTTACTTGCTGAGGGTCTCAATATTGTATTTGTATATTATATGTAATGTTTAAATTAATTAATTAATTAATTTGTTTATATATTTTATCATTATTTCCTTTTCAACGAAAATTTGTTAAATTTTACCTATGATCGTGACATTTGGTCAGGGAGAATGCTTCGTGGGCGAGTTTCTTTGCTGACAAACTATTTTTTATTTCTTTGTTCCACCATTTAGGTTTAATATTTTGATTTGAATGTCTGCTATAGACGGGTATGCAAGATTCTACAGCATTATTACAAATTTTAGTGAACGATCTCCATATGTTCTCAATGAAATTTGGGATTTCAATGTTTACCACAGCCAGTGGTTGGTTCTCCTCTAATTTCAATGACCAACCTTGTGAACAAGCTTAGATCTTTTCCCTAAAAGACTTATAATAATTAATTCAGCACCCTATTTGTATCCATGATTGCCTTGTAGATTGGCCCAACATCCTTTACTCCTTGCTAACCTCTAATCCTGTTGCTTTAATTTGTAAATTATTTCTTTCTTTTTGTCTCCTCTGGTCATACCTATCTATGTTACCCGTCTTATGTTTTCAGTGGAGCCATCTGATCCATCCAGTCGACCGCACTTGCGGCACTTTAACACCTTTGACTGGAAGGCTCTTCGGCAGTACTTCTTTACTTTCCCTTGGAATTATGTTTGTGAGGCAGGAGAGGCAACAGGACTTTTGCCGCCGACTGTACAGTACTTCTATTTAGCCGCATTATTTTTTACCTTTAGTGACATGAATTCAAACTATTTATTAGACCTTTTAGCCATATTAAACGACAATAGAGATATTAAGGTATTAGTCTAGCAAATGTAAGCATTTATTTACTATCTAGTGACATTCTAGCGACTTGTGAGAACGGATCTATCAGTATTTTGTCTTCTGTTTTGGTAACTCTTGGGTTAAAGACGTGGGATGGGTACAACATAATCGGATGGAGGTAAATCTGCTTTCATACTTATAATATAAGCTAATTTAGCAGTTGATTAAAACAGGACTGTTTGTAACATTAGCTACTTCGTCTGTTGAGCACATTCGTATTTTGTCAAAATGGTTTTTGTTTCAAGGGTCTCCTCTATTGGCGTCACACCCCATTTTCAAATAATAATATCTAGAATAGGTTTGCTTGTTATTTTAGAGAAGACAATTCTAATAAAACAAAGCTTGTGTGCATTATTTGCCATAATAACATAATTTGAAGAGTGGCAAACACAGGAAGTTATTTTGAGTGAGCTGTGTAAGAAGTGTAATGTATTGAACATATAGAGTGTACCTGGTAATATATCTGTCTGTGTGCTAGATTAGAGATTGCCAGATTAAAATTAAATGACAAAGTGAAAGGAATTTGGTGGGGAGAGTAGTTTTCAAGAAGATAGTGGGTGTTGTTAAACATACTTAATCAGTGCAGTAAAATAGTAACCATGCCTCAAAGAAGCAAACAGAAGGTGACATTCCAGAACGCATAGGCAATTTCGAGCAATTTCTAGGCTTTAACCCGTACAGCCCCAGCGACGCACCTGACGCGTCGGCGATGTATGTAAATCACAGCCCCAGAGACGCGCCTGGCGCGTCACCCTAATTGCGCCGACCGTAACCTCAGGTGTAGCCACTCAAGAGGGCTCAGATTTGTATGGGAACTGTGTACGTATCCCACGCAACCGTGCCGATGGTTGAAAACTCTCAAAGTCCACGTGCATGCGCGTGAGCGCGCAATAACCTGGTTTTTTGGGGTAATTGCCTTCAATTTTTTAATCTTGTAAAATACGTTTTCGGGGGCTCTGTAGGACCATTCTTTAAGCTTTTTGAGCGTTTATTTGTGGTTTTTCCTTCATTCCTAGCCCATTCGCTATTGTTTCTGGAATAAAACCATTTTTTGAAAACCGGCCGGGTTCTGGTGAACAAACATTACAAAACTAGCCGGGGCTGGACGGGTTAAAAGTCTGTAAAAGCCGTAGAAATAGAGTGTTAGTGGCTGGGAGCGTGAGGGACATCTGTCCGACCCTCAGAGCAGCCAGCCACTCACTGAGGTAGACTGTGGTCTCGCGCGGCTGTCTCGACAGTGTTGCCGAGCGAGCGAGAGCTAATAATTAGCAAGTTTTCCCGAATGTCTATGGCAACGCTGGGGGTGAACCCTGCCACCTACGAAGCTCGTTTTGGTGTCTATTTTCGCCTAGTTTTCGGCAGAATACAGTTTTATTTAATGCAGATACTTGATTTATCATTCACGAGTGCCTGAATATGCGCTAAATAGCGCAAATAAGCCCGCAGCGTAAGGGTTAAGGGACTTACGTGCGGCTGTGCTTTGCCGAGGAACTCTTGCATCACCTGCCGATTTACGATAGTTGTCAAGTACTGCCTAATATCCCCACTGTTACAATTGTGCATAAAATGAATTCATCACTGATATTTGGTGAAGTAACAGGGTGGAATAAACCTGTAGGATGGCTTACCTACAGGGGAACAAGGAGAAAACAACAACAGAAGAGTACCCCATAGTACCAGGAATTCTCATTTTCTATGAATCAAGGAGCACTATATGTTAGTCACCCAGGCAATATGGGAAGACTAGAGAACCAATCACCATTCAGCTCTCAAACTCCCTCCACCAATCACCAGCCGGCATTCGCCCAGCCATCAGAGTTGCATTCTGATGAGCACATGGTTATGTAAATACCACACCAAAGGACCCGAGTGCTATCGGGATAAGTGGACTTAGTAGGTCCTGTATTATGTTATCATTCCATATAACCATCAACCACAGTGATAAGATAAAGAATAATTGAGTTATCACAAGTATCAACAATAAGCCTCAATTATAACATAATCACCAGAGTTACGATTATGTCTTTACTAGACTCAGTGCCTCTCATCTGAATACTAAATATAATACCTATTATCATTATGTATCATATAACACCTACCTTGTATGTTTAAGTTAAGTATTAACCTCACCAACTGTATCACACCGATTCCCCATATCCTTATAGCATTGAGTGCCTGTAAGTTGAAGCTAAGAAATAACCTGAACATAGCCTCACTTAAATTATGGAAAGGTAGAGAAAGTAAGCAAGACATTCACTGAGGTAATGCCCCTAACTCTGAAAAGAACGGGACATCCATCAGCAGTGAATAATTGACTAGCCCTTCCCCCTGCCCTGAGAGTGTGCTAAGCCTGCTGAAGTACCTGCTGAAGTCTGGACCCTGAAGTCCTGTTTGTCAGAAGCAATTCCTCCTGAAGTGCTGCCCTACGGACCTATGTTCAACGTCGTCCAGACTTCCTCTCAGCTCTCTACCCTCCCCCATTACCCTAAGTGTTTCTGAGTATCTTACATTGTGATTATTGCTGTGAAGGTAAGGTTAAAGTATGTGAATATTACAGTGCTTAATTAATTATCTATAGATCTGTGTCCAAGATCCTTATTCATTGCGTATGTGTAAATAGCTCAGAATTTGTAGTAATCGTTATCTAGATCCGTGCCTAAGATCTAAGTGTTCATCTTTGATATATATCTCCTAGAACGTACCACGCATACGTTACATACTTGTGTTCATAAAACGCACTTAACTAAATACTCACAGACTTTCCTTGTATATGTCCAATTCTATAATGTATGTTACAAGTTGAAGTCGAAGTGTATAACGTGTAATTATTCCCTTAATTAAATAAGAACCTGTTACCTAGAACCTACGCTCAATTTCATATTTTTTTTATCTCAGTCCCCCCTTGTGAAGATTTTTTTATTAATTGTCAAATATACTTTCTTCCCGAAATCCTAAATTTACGCTCGTTTGTTTAAGCGTTATTTCCATTATTATATGAACCGTATTTATGTTCATTTGATTATTGATGTAGATAATTTTGATTCTTATCGTCTAGGAATTCTAGTCTTGCATAGATCGATTATCTAATTATTCATCAATCCGAATACACCGCTATTTGTGTGAATTCTTGATAGGAATCTGCTAACTCGTTCAGACCTCCTTTTATGCCTTATTAGGTGTTTCCATTAGCACAACTTCGTCATGTGCGCCATTTTCACACTGCTATTTGTGTGAATTCTTGATAGGAATCTGCTAACTCGTTCAGATCTCCTTTTATGCCTTATTAGGTATTTCCATTAGTACAACTTCATTGTGTGCGTCATTTTCCTATTATTAGTATTATACTAATCATTCGTACACGCTAATTTTATTTACGTGTTGCTTTACATTGGTTGACTACGTTAGTTCTGTCGACCATATTATTGTTTGATTCCGTTCAAGGGATATTAAACCTTTGAATATTCACCAGTAGAGATAAATAATTAAATCTGAATTCCTCGACTCGAGTCAATATTGTTGCATATAATCGATTGAAGGAATATATGTTCAGATCATAATTTACTCAAATTAATTTAATAGTAGATTGAATTGTAAAAGTAATTCAACATATCCTTCCCATTAATTTCAATTCATTCTCACAAATACAAAGTTCATCATAGCACAAATAGTAAATAAAATTCCCAAGACCGCAGTAACTTGAATGACCTGAGCTATTTACCTGGTCATTAGCCACCCCTACCCGGGTTGATTTACCTGCCCACGAGCACCCCTCCTTCCCCCGTGAGCGTTGCTCGAACCAACCGTGCCTGCACTTGTTTACCATCTCAACTCACCTAATTTTCTCCTACACGGGGAAACTTGTGTTCTAAAGAATAAAAATATGTTAGACACTCGACTCACATAAATATTATTATCAAGGGTTGATTCTATATATAACATGTTTATCTTATAATTGCATATTTCCCTTATAATACTATCTCTTGATTCACGCGCATTGTATGTTATTGCTAGACCTTGGTGTGTGATAAATGTTTATAAATTGTTCACTTGCTGTTCTTTATAATAGCTAAGTAAGTCTCCACCCACACTTTAGGCCTAGATAGATGCGTGAATCACTTATCAATTGTTTAGGTCAACTATATTCACACGCTTACTATTCCCCAATAATAGTTAAGTGGTGTATTGATCCCTATATATGTCAATTGAATAAATAAGAAGTATATAACTTACATGTGCGTATTTATTGTGTTCTGTAGCACCTGATTGAGTAACTATTTGTGAATAAGAACGTGTTAGATGTGTTCCTGTTGAGGATATTTACGGTCTATAAGTCCAGAATTGGATTTTAGTAAAGACTATATCACGGATTATAAATATTATAACCCGACATAACATTTGTTATTGATAAATACGTTCAATGAATTGACATAGCAATATTTGCTACATAAATCATGTGAAAAAAGGTGAGGTTTTAATTTAAGCATTTAACTTCTTACTCCCTACTTAATCCATTAACGAGCATTATTCTAAGGTGCTATATTCTATATAAATCTCTCTCTCTCTTTCTCTTTCTCTCTCTCTCTCTCTCCTTTTTTGTTTAAACCCCTAAGATATAGTAGCGATAAAATACCTTTCCAACACTTTACTTTTACGGTAAATTATACCGCACATCAAGAAGCATTTTTTTCCTGAAAGTCGAGTGGAGATTATTATTATTATTATTATTATTATTATTATTATTATTATTATTTTATCTTTTTGAGACAAACTATTTTCCCTTCGTACGAAGTCATCAGAGCGCAGGATTGTAATCAGTCCTGTCTATTCATCTTCTATAATTATACAGGATATATATATATATATATATATATATATATATATATATATATATATACAGTATATACACATATATATATATATATATATATATATATATATATATATAATATATATTTATATATATATTGTAACATCCGTACCGACCGGATGTCATGTGGCCAGACCAACCTGTTGAACGTGACTTTACAATTACCTCGTGGCAACAACTCGACTTGCTAGAGAGAGAGAGAGAGAGAGAGAAACCAGCCAAATTTGTGTGGACGTGGAGGGGCAAACTACCGGACGAGACAGAACCAGCCCCCTTCTCCCTACTGCCCCATCCACTCACGGGGCCTCGTTCACCTGCTTCTCACCTGTAACTGGTCGACGTGTTTCCTGCCTTCTTACTGGTCCCGGCACCTGCTTCCTACCTCCTGATTGGTTAGCTAGGTCCAGGGAACGATATATAAGACGGGGATTTGATAATTCAAACTACTACATTTCTAGCTGGGGAACACGAGCAGTGTGGTGGGGAGACGAGACAGACTTTAACCCTTAACTGGCGGCGTGCAACTTATGTAGAGTGAAATAAATATGGACTATGTGGTGGTGCACAACTTATGTCGACCGCCATTTTCAGCACGTAATGTTGCTGAGAGAGAGAGCTGAGCGGTGGGACGAGCATAGCAACCCTATGACCGCTCCCCACCACCGCGGTGGACCTACTGAACTGAATCCCACCCTTCCCTCCCCTCTCACACTCGCTACACAGGGAATTATGTACGGAAATGACTAATTATAGGGTTTTTGCACTCGTGTTGCACGATCGTTGCCAGAGAACCAGTGGTCGTACAAGGATGGTTCGGGTGTCATTGGAAAGCTCTGTTTACGCCCTTTCAGGGATAGATACTTGTTTTACGCTCTGGGTCTTATTTAGGCATGAAAATGATCACGTAAATAACCTTATTTAGGGTAAAACAAAAAAACGCTGTGCGGTACGGTCAAATAGACCGCCTAGGCCGCCAATAAGGTGTTAAAGGCTTGTATATTATTATGTGTTAAGTTGCGTCCGGGAGCAACCTCTTACACGTTAGTTAGGGATTATTTGTGACTATTAACCCTCTCACTACCATATGACGCAGAGGTTGCCAGATTAGCAATAATATATAGAGTTCTCTCACTCTTATAATTACCTCTCCAAAATTAGTTTTCTGCCCACAGCTAACTCAAAGACAACTGCAGAGGTTGAAGTAACTAAACTAAAGGTTTCTAAATACCCCTGATGGAAACAAAGGCTTTAAAGTATCCCTAATAGGCTCAAAATTGCATCAAGGACGTGAGAGGGTTAATTAACCAGAGGTAAGTCGAAAACATACACTCATTTGCTTTAAGATTTTGTGATTGGAGAAATCATTTTACTTTACTGTTTAATTTACCTGGAGAAATCATATATGTTTAATTTACTTGGAGAAATCATATATGTTTAATTTACTTGGAGAAATCATATATGTTTAATTTACTTGGAGAAATCATATATGTTTAATTTACTTGGAGAAATCATATATGTTTAATTTACTTGGAGAAATCATATATGTTTAATTTACTTGGAGAAATCATATATGTTTAATTTACTTGGTTTATTTTAATCATATAGGTTGGATTGGAGAATCCTATGTTTAATTTAATTGAAGAGATATATATTTTGAATTACTGTTTAATTTTGGTGATTAGAATTAATATTTGATTCAGAGATGATTTGTGATTGAATATTCTACTTTTCATATTAACGATTAACTAACTTGATGTAAAGCCATTGTTATTCATAATTAAGGATTAAGCCTTGTATAAGTTAAAATACTTACCTGACTATTATTCTTTAATTTGTACTTTAGTGAAATCAGAACGTATGCAAAACGATCCTGAAACTCCATCATTAACTTTCATTGCTTATTATTTTGATTAATTGTAAAATACCTTATTTACGTTTATAAATATAATTCCCTTTTATATGTGACTATATAATATTTCCTTACCATTTTTATTTAGTCAAATGTCTTTCAGTAATGAGAATAAATAAGATAAAATACTAAAGGAGAATAATAATAATAAACTAAGAATAACGAGATAACATAGAAAGAGTAAAACATTCTTTAGAGGGTTAACAAACTTAAATTAATTATATATAAAATATCTTAATACTTTGCTGATAATCAAGATTAATTGAGATATTCTAGTGTCTTAAAACTTTGCTTACATACAGAACTTTTGTATTCGTAATTAATAGCCTTTCTATTATTAAAACATTCAATGTAACTTTAACACCTTACGAGCGGGTGGTGGAGTATATTTCACTGTGCCGCTCAGCGTTTTTTTTTTTACCATAAATGGGGTTGTTTCCGTGCTCTTTTTCATGCATAAGCAAGACCCAGACCGTAATACAAGTATATATCCCTGAAAGGGCGTAAATTGGGCTTTCCAATGACACCCGAACCATCCTTCTACAATCACTGGTTGTCTTGCAACGATCGTGCAACCGAAGGGCAAAATCGCTAAAATACGGTAATTTCTTTATATAATTACGTATGTAGCGAGGGAGTGAGGGTGGATGTAAGTCGAGTAAATCTCAGTAGATCCACGGCAGCCGTGGCGAGCGGTCATGAGGTAGCCCATGCTCCTCCAGTCACTCGTCTCTCTCTCAGAGCCAATATTGCGCCAAAATTGCACTCGGACTTAAGTCGGGCCCCACATAGTCCACATAGTCCAAATTTTTCGATACGGACTTAAGTCGGGCCACGATCTTTAAGGGTTAAATAGTTTACTGATTAAATATAATTGAAGTGTATCAGAGTATAAAGGATAACTGTCCCAACAAGTGAGGGAAAGCAAGTGACAACAGAACTAACTTTAATATTTTACGTTCTTTTGGACTTCAGCTGTTTAGCTACACTTACATATTAAATGTTCTGTCTTTATTTAATTAGTTAACCACTTCTAAATCAAGATATGTAACAGATTAACTAGCGACCTCGCCAGGATTCGTTTTGTATAAGTTTTACTTAGTTTATATCATATCATAATCATGCCTGAAATTATTAATAAGGAAGATGTTAAGAATTTCTTAGAATCGTCACCCGTTGCCGATGACATCGATCACTTGTCCAAGGCAGAGTTAATAGTACTCTAGCCTCGTATCTTGAGCTAACTGTCTCTGACATGTCAAAACCTGAAATAGCACAGATCATAAAGTCAGAATTATTTGGGATTCACGAGGGCGGTGAGCATAACGGAGATGAGGGCGGTGAGCATGACGGAGCCGAGGGCGGTGAGTCAAATGGAGCGGCTGGTGGCGGACTCGGTAATGGGATACAGATGCGGTTTGGTGATCATTTGCCAGAGGGATTTACCCCTGAGCAATATCTTGATTTAACTAGGTTAAATACTGCCCAGGCAGACGCTCAGCTGCAAACACAGGCACAACAAACTCAGCTACAGCTAGATCATGAATATCGCATGGCCCAATTAACTGCTCAAACCGAGGCCAAAAACCATGTGCTTGCTCTCCCTCCGGGATTAACCATGACTAGTATGATTCCCCCGTTCACCGAAGACAATGTTCAAGACTTTTTTGTGTTGTTCGAGGAGGTTGCTACAGGTATGGGGTGGACAAGGGATCGATGGCCATTTATGTTGCAAACGGTGTTGACAGGACAAGGTCAGGAAACTTGCATATCAGTAGAGTCTGAGGTTCAGCAAGACTATGACCTTCTCAAAGCAGACATTCTTAAAAGCTACAAACTGCTACCTGAAACATATAGACAGACTTTCAGAAAGACTCATAAAAAGTTCGAGGAAACTCATACAGTGTTTGCCAAGACCATGAACAAAGCTTTAATTAACTGGCTAATAAGTAAGAAAGTCACTGAGTTTAAGGGTCTGAAAGAGTTAATCATGCTTGAGAACTTCCTATGGAAGGTAGACTCACCAGTAGCCTTTCATTTGAGAGGGAAAAAGGTAGAAACTCTTGCCGAAGCTGCAGACATGGCTGATACTTATGTACTAAACAACAAATTTCGTGGGAAAAAGCCCTATGATAATAATAAGTTCTCCAATCACAAATCTGATCAATCTAGTCACTCGCAAAATCCTGTAACGTCTCCCCACGTAAGCCAAACCAAAAATGACTCCTGGTAATGGTAACAGAGGTGGGGCCCAAACCAATAATAATAATGCTTACAAGGGGAATGTATCTCCGAAAGTGTGTACCTATTGTGGCAAGAGAGGCCACTTAGCTAATCAGTGTTGGGCTAAGGAGAGAGCCGAGAGATCGGGGCCGACAGTAGCCGCAGTAACTGCCTCCCCAAATAACCAAAACCACCTAAATGTGCCTTTGATGCAGGACTCCCGACAGAAGGAGTACCTAGCTGCTAACTTAAATCAGACAGGAAATGGTGTAGTAGCGTGTGTGGTACAACCCGCAACGGTTAAGCCTGTCTTAGTGTCCCCAACCGTTCAAGATAGCTACCGTCCCTTTATTTCATCTGGATGTGTGAAAATAAATGGTTGTGTACATGAGGTAAAAATCTTAAGAGATACTGGTTCTACTAGCACCCTCATGGTGAATCCTTATTCTGAATGCCCAACTGGCGAATCAGTAATAATGAGAGGTGCTGGAGGTCAGTTTTCTGCTAACTTGGTGAATGGTGAGATTGAGTGTATTTGCTGAAGGGTGAAGCCTGTATAGCTTTGTGTAGGCCTCAGGACATCCCTGTGCCTGGGGTAACACTCCTTCTGGGGAATGATGTGGCTGGTGAGAGGGTCCGACCAGACCCCATTTTGTCACTTTCCCCTGTTGACGAGCCACTAACCGGTGAGCTCGAGAAGGAGATGCCAAAGGTTTACCCAGTGTGTGCTGTCACTCGCTCTATGGCCCAAGTAGCAGTTCCCTCAGATATAATTGTACCACCTGTGAAGGTAGATAGAAGGGATGTAAGAGTAGTGAATGATGCTCTAACTGTACCTGATGTGGAGACTGAAGTAGATCTGTCTGACACCTTCATGGCTAACCTTGAGCCGAATGATCATGAAACCCCTCCTAATTTTCCTAGTGGCCTGGTAGAGTTGCAGCGAGATGACAGGGAGTGTAAGGAGTTAGCTGCCAGTGCCGTGAGTGAAGAGGAGAGTGAAAAGTGTGACGCCAGCAGCTTGGCAGAACGGCACGTGGGCTCAGCCGCTCGCTTGGCCACTCGCTAGCACTCGCCAGGGCAGTGTATTTGGCTACAGTCTATCTACAATGTTGTACTTTCTTTCTTGTGAATCGTCATGTCACAGGCAGTACAGAAGTAGTCTTTATTTTCGCCTGTTACAATGCATTGTATTTTATATCATCAGTTGTAAGTTTAATGTATAAGACTGAATGATACAGCTAGAGAGTGTGAGTGAGTAAGTGCAGGAGACAGAGGGCACTCGCGGAGGGTTACACGTTTCCTCGGTGACGTCATGCCACGGCCGGGCCCTCTGAGTGGCTGGACGCCTCACCACCCCTCCCGCCGCGTCAGGAGGTAGTTCCCCCGCACTTCCCTGCTGCCTTGTGCCTTCCTTGCTCAGAGCTTGCTTGACCAGCATACCCCTAACATATCCCTTGCCACCTATCCCCGACTTCTACCTATAGAGTACTTTCTCTCTCTCTCAACTTCTTACCTCTCATTCTTCCTCTCTATTTATTATCATAACTCCCCTTTGGTTCTTCACGATTTCATATATCGGCCATCGTATTATATGCTGAAGCTCCCAGATATTATATGTTTAGTTAGGCATTTTGGAGGGGTTTCCATTTTGTCTGTAGAGGTTCGACACACTCACGGTGTCTCCCTGCCTATTTCTTGGCTGTCTGCTGGGCTATTTAATGCTAGACTGGGGTAAGGCTACTTGTGTTGTGATTTCCGATGTGTAACAGGTTTTGTTTAACCTGTACAATCGCAACGGAGACGTGGGAAGCCTAGGTGGTCTTTCTGACTGTGTACCTTGTGAGTTTAGCACTGTGCTGCGAGTGAGGGCTTTTGCCTCTGCCACCCAGCACTGTGCTAACTCGTTTTGTTTTGACTTTGAGAGGGTCGCCAGGAGAGAACCAGATACTAGCGATCTGGATCTCTCAAGAGAGCACCCCGTCAATTAACGTAATTTGGCCGCACAGTCTTAAGGACCTCGCTAGGCTACGAGCCACTTGCTCAGCCATTGTTTCCTAGCCTATGACATCCCAGCTAGACTTTATTAGCCTAGTAGACACCCATTTAGAATTATAAACTCTTATGTTGTGTATGCAGCATTCTTATTCACGTTGACCGTAAGCCTTGGTTGTTGTTGAGTTGCACAACCTGAGCAGGCTTTTTGAGTTGCCTGACTAAGTACTTCTTTTGTTGTTGGAGATAATACTGCTGTGCATTTATCGTTATTCCCGTGTCACTTGACACTGTCTGTCTCTACACTTGTCCTATATTGACCCTGCTTTATATAACAGTTCAAAATCCGATACGATCATCTTACCCCAGCATCAGACTTTCTTCAGAAGATTCCTGCTCGATGCTTTGGGACTTTCGTTCACTTTCTTTAATATAGGAGTGACAGTTCATTATTGTTTAGAGTAACTTTAAATATACCTTCTTCTAGTTTGCATTAAATCACTGCAGTGATTTAATTAAGATCTCTATCTTTTCCTTGTATACCTTATTAACGTAATTGTATGTTGTTGTGATCAGGCTGTATCAGAGATCATCAGCCTGTAGTAGTAGTGCACTTATACTGAGTTATAGGATACCCCGTTATCGCAGATTTAACTCTGGAAGGTATAGGTGTTTTTTGTGTGCCGGCATTATAAGTTTGAGGGTTGGATCTAGTGTTACCGTTGTGGCTGTGTGCCTTTCTAGTCCAATGATTAAGAGCCCTTGTTTTATACGAGCCCCGGTCGTAACAAAAGGAGAAGGGTGAATGCTTCTACATGAAGAAAGGAGTTTTGTGGCATAGGTGGAGACCGCCACATAAACCTATTGATGACGGGGCATGGGACGTACATCAGGTAGTTGTTCCTAAACCTTGCCGTAGATATATACTAGAAATGGCCCATAGTATACCCCTAGCAGGGCAGCTACAGTAGGTGTGAGGAAAACCTTAGATCGCATTAGAGCCCATTTTCACTGGCCAGGAATGCGTGCAGATGTAGTGGAGTTCTGTAGAGTGTGTCACACCTGCCAGATGACAGGTAAACCTTATCAAAAGGTGCCTGCACACCCTCTGGTGCCCTTACCAGTGTTCGAGAACCCTTTCACTCGAGTGGTAGTGGATATCGTTGGCCCATTGCCAAAGACATCCCAGGGACATATATATTTGTTAACTATAATGGACATGGCAACTCGATACCCAGAAGCTATACCTTTAAGAAATACTTCAGCTCAAACAGTTATTAAGGAACTGCTCAAATTCTTCACCAGAATGGGTTCCCCCCATGAGGTGCAGAGTGATCAAGGTACTAATTTAACTTCCAATGTATTTCAGCAATCCCTGAAGGAATTGGGTATCGACCATGTGAAGTCCAGCTCCTACCAACCAAAGAGTCAAGGGGTCCTCGAACGATACCATCAAACCCTAAAGTCTATGTTAAGAAAATATTGTGAGGAAACTTGAGGTGATTGGGACAAGGGGGTACCTTTTCTGTTGTTTGCCACCCGTGAGGTTCTAACTGAATCTCTGGGTTTTTCACCTAATGAACTAGTTTTCAGTCACCAGGTATGTGGCCCTTTGCAGCTATTACAGGACAGCCTAGTTGGTCAGGAAGGGAAACAAAATCTCCTCAGGTATGTGTCAGAGTTCAAAACCCGGCTGAGATCTTCGTGCGAGTTTGCAGCACAAAATCTAAGAGTAGCTAAAGATACCATGAAAGTATGGTACGATAAAAGAGCCCGTGTGAGAGAGTTTCAGCCCAGTGATGAGGTCTTGGTTCTCATTCCCCTTTTCGGCCAACCTTTATCAGCAAAATTTAGAGGAACATATAAAGTACTAAAAAGGGTGAGTGTTACTGACAGGAGGAAGCCTAAGCAAGTATTTCACATAAATATGTTAAAACCCTATCATAGGTCCCCTGATTCCTCTCCTCCAGATTCTCCTACTGTGGCAGTAATAAGGACCTGTGGACATCCTGGTGCGGGTGATGTTTGTAGTTCTTACCCACAGATCCCGCAGCAGACTGTCCCAGATCCTGAAGGTATCGATTTTGACTTGTCTTGTGGTCTATCCAACTTTAAATATAATTCAGTAGCCTGGGGGGAATTACCAACACAATTATGTCATCTTCCCTCAGAGAAACCTAAAGAACTAATCAATGTTTTATCACAGTCTCCCAGTGTGTTCCGTGATACTCCAGGGCTCACCTCGTTGGCCGTGCATGACATAGATGTCGGGGATGGAGCACCCATCAAATTATCCCCATACCGTGTCTCACCACAGCGCAGGAGTATTCTGCAAGTTGAATTAGATTTCATGTTGTCCAATGCCATAATGTCCAAGGCCGCATCATACAGAACTCGAATCCACCAGAACCCACTGGAATCGAACTTTTCACCGGAATTGACGAGAATTACGCGGCCTTTATCGAGTGTGACTTCAGAGTAGAATGCGACCCGTCAATGACCGGAATGTAACTCGAACGTAACTCGATGGACTCGAATGTAACCCAAATATGAGTCGATGTTAACCAGTAAGTGACTCGAAGGAAACCGGATGTGGAAAGAAGACTATTCGATCCCAAGTCGAATGCAACTCGAATGACCAGAATGAGACCGGAATGTCAGTATATCATGACCAGAATTACATGAAGTTAAGTCAAACGTAAGTGGAACTAAGTTGAACGTAACTCGAACGTAAGTGGAACGTGACTCGAATAGGCAGAAGGTGACTCGATGAGGAACCTTTGAGTATATAAAGGGAGGATTGGTTCACAGGCACACCAGTAGTAACAGGGCACTCACCACGGCAACATAAGCACTTTCAATCACATACACACATACACGTACACGAGGGGAGGGGGGGGGGGTTGAGATAGGGTTTTTCTGGACCCCTTCTCCCTCATGTTTAGCCCCATTATTTTTTGAGATGTTATGACGTTCATTCCATTAGTTTGGCGGTTATAAAAAAAATTGCCCTATTTCTTTGTTAATATTAAGACCTTTCGTGCCATTTAGGCATAGGTTTATTTCCTGGCGAGCGATAGCGAGCCTGTAACTTTAGGAGGAACTGGCCATCGGCTGGGACACTTTTCTACCGAAAAATGTACAAATTAATCTCGAATTGAGTGTGTTTTTTAAACTTTGATGGATGTCTAGCGAAGAAAGTAAAAACAAAAAAATATATATAGGCTAAATAAAAAATAGACCAAAAAGTAACCCTACCCCCTTAACTCACACAGATGGGGTGAAGGAAGAACACTTTTCATTGGTAGACACAACTGAGGGGAAGCCGGAGTTAAGGTGTGGAGAGTTAGATGAGTAAGTTTGATTCCAGGTACTACTTGAAATACAATGGCCTCGTATAGGGCCGATTTTATATTTTATTTTATTTATTATTATTTGTTTTTTGTTTTTTCAATCCGTTATATATTTGGGGCCGCACCTAGTCGAGTTATATTCTGGTTGTATTCCAGTTACCTTCTAGTTGGATTCCACTTGTATTCTAGTACTTCTAGTCATGTTCGAGTCGACATCCAGTGTACACTCGATACATCAAGCAAGTATGCAGTCATATTCTAGTCGGCATCCAGTTGTATTCTTCTTAATTCGGGTTATATTCAACTCTCATTCCATTACATTCAATTTTAAAGTGGAATAATCAACTTGTCATCCAGTTGACTTCCGGTCATTATCGAGTGGCATCGAGTTACATTCAAGTAATTCGAGTCGGCATCGACTACAAAAATTATATCAGAACATGACCAGAATAGGTAGAATGCGACTCTAATGCGACTCAAATGCGACCAGGATACGACTAGAATGTAACTCGATAATTTTTAACGGTTTTTGCACTCGATAAATCGTAGAAAGTTAACGCATGCACTAACTTTTTGCTCACTCACTCGATCAATCGAGTGACGACTAGAACATTACTCGAAACACAAGAATAGACAAGAATCTAACCAGAACATGTACAAGAATAGACTAGAATCGGGAAGAAGTGGCTAAAATTTGAATTTTTGAATTCATTCCGGTGGGTTCTGGTGGATTCGAGTTCTGTATGACGTGGCCTTAAGAGCCTTAAGCCAGTTGAGTAGTCCGGTCACACTTGTGCCTAAGCCAGACGGGAGTTATAGATTTTGTATGGACTACAGACAAGTCAATGCTGTAACAAAGAATGATACTTATCCACTGCCACGGATTGATGATTGTATTGACCAGATTGGCACTGCCAGTTTTATAAGTAAAATTTACCTTATGAAAGGATATTGGCAAGTACCTCTAACACCCAGAGCAAGGGAGATTTCATGTTTGTGGTAAACAATCAAGCCTTCTGCTGTGAAGTAATGCCTTATGGCCTGAAAAACGCTCCAGCTACCTTTCAGTGCCTCATGAATCAGGTGACTGAAGGGGTACCTGGGTGTGTGGTGTACATTGACGATATCCTTCTTTTTTCCCATACATGGGAAGAACATCTCAAACAAATCAGACTGCTTTTTGCTAACCTTGCTGAAGCAAATCTTGTAGTGAACTTTAAAAAGTGCACTTTCATTAAGAGTACTGTCCAATATCTTGGGTATATAGTAGGACAGGGTCAGGTTGCACCTCCTCATGCGAAAGTAGAGTCAATTTCTAATTTCCCAACACCTACCAATAAGAAAGAAATCCAAAGATACTTAGGGATGATTGGATACTACAGGAGGTTTATTATAAATTTTTCAAGGTTAACAGCACCTTTAACAGATCTTCTCCGAAAGGATGTGAAGTTTGAGTGGTCCTCCGATTGTGAGGAGGCTTTCAGTGCTACTAAATACATTCTCTCTAACTATCCTGTTCTCCGTGCCCCTGATTTCACCAGATCTTTCTCCCTAGCTGTTGATGCAAGTAATACTGGGGTCGGAGCAGTGTTACTCCAGGAGGATGACTGTAATGTACTGCATCCTGTTTGCTATTTTAGTAAAAAGTTAAATTCTGCTCAACGTAATTACTCTGTAATAGAAAAGGAGCTGTTAGCATTGATTTTGTCCCTCCAATAATTTAGTGTTTATGTTCAATCTGCCCCTGGTTCCATTACTGTATATACTGACCATCACCCATTAAAGTTTTTGCACAAGTTCCAAAACAAGAATCAGAGGCTGACACGGTGGAGCTTGTTGCTGCAGGAGTACGCCTTAGATGTCAAACACATCAAGGGGGTCTAGAATGTGTTGGCAGATTGTCTGTCAAGAGTCTGCAAATGTGTCTTATACTTTCCTCCTATTGAACTCTTTTCTAGCGGGGGAGGTGTAACATCCGTACCGACCGGATGTCATGTGGCCAGACCAACCTGTTGAACGTGACTTTACAATTACCTCGTGGCAACAACTCGACTTGCTAGAGAGAGAGAGAGAGAGAAACCAGCCAAGTTTGTGTGGACGTGGAGGGGCAAACTACCGGACGAGACAGAACAAGCCCCCCTTCTCCCTACTGCCCCATCCACTCACGGGGCCTCGTTCACCTGCTTCTCACCTGTAACTGGTCGACGTGTTTCCTGCCTTCTTACTGGTCCCGGCACCTGCTTCCTACCTCCTGATTGGTTAGCTAGGTCCAGGGAACGATATATAAGACGGGGTTTTGATAATTCAAACTACTACATTTCTAGCTGGGGAACACGAGCAGTGTGGTGGGGAGACGAGACAGACTTCAAAGGCTTGTATATTATTATGTGTTAAGTTGCGTCCGGGAGCGACCTCTTACACGTTAGTTAGGGATTATTTGTGACTATTAATTAACCAGAGGTATGTCGAAAACATACACTCATTTGCTTTAAGATTTTGTGATTGGAGAAATAATTTTACTTTACTGTTTAATTTACTTGGAGAAATCATATATGTTTAATTTACTTGGAGAAATCATATATGTTTAATTTACTTGGAGAAATCATATATGTTTAATTTACTTGGAGAAATCATATATGTTTAATTTACTTGGAGAAATCATATACCGGGTATGTTTAATTTACTTGGAGAAATCATATAGGTTGGATTGGAGAATCCTATGTTTAATTTAATTGGAGAGATATATATTTTGAATTACTGTTTAATTTTGGTGATTAGAATTAATGTTTGATTCAGAGATGATTTGTGATTGAATATTCTACTTTACATATTATGGCTAATTTAGATAAGTGGACTGTATATTATTATTATTGAAGAAACATTAACCATATAGAATATATAATTACCCTTAGATGAACTCAGCTGGTGATTGGAGGATGGCGGAAAATAGGCTAGCTAACTGGAAGTGGTTAGTATAGTAAACAAAGTATGAAAGAGGCTACAATAGGCTAGGATAGGCTAGATTTCTACGTTAAGTTGTGCTAAGTAACGAAGATGATGATGTAATGACTATATGGAGTATGAGATGAAAGTGAAGCGAAAACACCTGATTATGAAACTATAGGAAGAAGGCTTAGCGTGTGTAGCTGGGACGGAGGTTGGTTGGAGAGTGGCGAGCGCGTTATGTTCGTCTCTGTCGTGACATACCGCGCATGCGCATAACATATGGAAAATGTATCCCATCTTCTTTACAATGAGATACTTATAAACAATCTTAAATAATACAAAGATATATATATATATATGGGAATTATAATCCTACAATACTTTCCCATATACAACTATAGAATAATATATTCTACCCAATCATGGAACGCTCGACCAAGGTTATGGAAGCGTCCAACTTAAGACTACGGAAAGATACGTAACGCTACATCAACCCAGATTACGTAACATCGAGACTGTTCATACTAGTTTGAGTACACTAAGTATGGACATATTCCCACCAACAGAAACTATACAAAATTTACATGATTAGATTTGCCCGGAGGCAATCTTATCCCGCCAAGCTTGGGAGGATATCTGGGCTGCCTGTCGACGTGGGCGTTCGCCAGACGCGTCAACAGGCTGCGCCGAAGTAGAAGCTAGAGAGGGGACTTCAATGGATAACTGATCCGAGGGGGTGTCCTTGCGATCGAGGTCACCCTCAAGAGGATATAGTCGGACTGTTGGCCGTGTGATTACTCCAGTCCTGGTGCGAACCTTTGCTACCCGAACCTCACCATCACGACCTGGTAATAACTCCTCTATCCGACCCAATTTCCAAAATGCGCGCGGGCCCTCCTCATGGATGGTTACCACGTCCCCTACCCTAGGCCAATGACCTTTTAATGGTGTTAGTTTATTCCTTTGCGCTTCCCTTAAAGTCACCAGATATTCTGTTGACCAGCGATGCCAAATATCTCGCGATAATTTACGAATGTATTTGTAGCGGGCCGATATCACTTCCTCACTTATGTAGTCTGGATCTTCCATAGTATCCTCGTCATGCTCTTCAGGAAGATCCCGTAGTCTGTATCCACGTACCAGTACTGAGGGTGTGATTGGGGTAAGGTCTTCCAAATCACCAGAAGCATAGTATAGAGGGCGATCATTTACGGTGGCTTCAATATCCAAGAGAATGGTGTTGAGTTCCTCAATCGAGATGAGAGCTCTACCCAACACCTTCTTCAGACCCGCCTTCACGATGCCTATGGCTCTCTCCCATATGGCGCCAAACCAAGGCGCTCTGGCGGGAATGAAACGCCATTCGCATTTTACATCCGCTAGGCAGGTCTGAATCTTAGGATTGTTGCTCACTTCTTTGAGATATGTAGATGCCCATATGAAAGTCTTTGCATTGTCACTCAGCATGATACGTGGATATCCCTGTCTACTGCAGAATCTTCGGAAGGCATGTAGGAAGCTATCACAAGTGAGGTTGGTGACCAGTTCCAGGTGAATTGCCCTGGTAACAGCACAAGTGAAAAGTATCATATACACCTTAAGATTGGGTGAATCTTTCACAGGGATTGCTCCACTGTAGTCAACCCCGGTAACTTTGTAAGGGTCACCTGGGGTAGTTCGCAGGTTTGGTAAGGGAGGAATTCCGACGGGATCATAATGTGTTCCCTGTACTCTTCTACACTTTCAGCATTTGCGAAGGACTTTCTTGACCACCTGCCTGATTCTAGGCACCCACCATCGTTGTCTTACATAGGTGACTATATGACCAACCCCATAATGACAACAGAGTCGGTGACACCTATCGATGATAAGATGGGTGAAGGGATGATTGGGGGGCAGTAGTATTGGATACTTACTTGCCTCAGAGAGGGCTGCCAATCGTAATCTGCCTCCGCAATGTATCAAGTCCCCCTTCAAGTGTAAGCCCAATTGATTGATCAGGTTATTCCTAGACTTTGTTCCCTTAACCAGTAATTTATATTCCTGCGTATATATTTCTTGTTGACAGAGCTTATGTAATAATTGATCTGCAATTCTGATCTCCTTCACATTGAGGTAAGCACTACCTGTGGACGGTGTGCCTTTAATTTTTGCTTTTACATTTTCTACAAATCGTATCACCCATGCTGTAACACGTTGTAACTTTTCATAGCTGCTGAATCTATCCCACTCCCAAAACCGTGTGTCTTCGTCAGGCACCGAGTCAATTACCGGTGCCACAATAGCAGTGTGTTGCTCGCTCAAATCTATATTTTCTGGCCATTCGTTGGGATCATTAAGCCAGCATGGGCCAATGCAATCACTTGGATTCTCTTTGGTAGACACATACCGGAACTGTGCGGTTGGGAGCAGGGTACGAATTTCGTCGACACGGTTGGTGACGTACACTGGTAGCTTCTTACGGCTATGTAACCAGTAGAGCGTAATTTGGCTGTCACTCCATACAACTGTCTCCGAGACATTTAGCAAATTTTTAAAAGTTTCCTCTACAAAGTGAACGAGTCTAGCAGCCAACAGAACTGCAGTCAGCTCTAATTTTGGGATGGAAAGGGATTTGATCGGGGCGACTTTCGCCTTCGCTATGACGAGACGGCTGCCACTTGTGTCAACAAAGTATATGGCGGTGCCGTACGCGACCTTGCTAGCGTCTGAGAAGGCATGAATGGAAACAGGATGGTCCATGACAACTCTCCGAGAAAAATGAAAACCCTTACAGAGACGAAGATCCGAAATAATGTCATCCCACTCCTGAACCAGATCGCCAGTCAAAACTTCATCCCATCCTAACTTTATCCTCCATAATTGCTGAAGGAATAATCTCGATTTGATCGACACCGGTAGAACTATCCCCAAGGGGTCAAAAAGTTTAGCTGTCATACTCAAGCAAATTAGTTTTGTAATCTGCGAATATTGCGCGTACTGAACGCCGAATGAGAGGGTATCGGTGTCCGTTTTCCAAAACAACCCAAGCACTCTAACATGTTCCTGCTGTACAGCCGCCACACCATCCCGTTGCAGTACAGTCCGCAAAACAGAATTATTAGTCGCCCATTCACGCAAATGTAGATGGGCGTCATTCATAATCTCTCGGACTACAGCGTAGGTATCAACCAGGAAATCTTCTTCATTTCCTGTACCCAGTAAATTGTCTATATATAACCCTGACCGAATCTGATGAATAATCTGCGGATCTGCACTGACATAAGACAAATGTTTCAAAATGGTGGCGTTTAAAAGGAATTGGGAACAAGTCGCTCCAAATAAAACTGCCCGGAACCGGTAACAAATTAGGGGAGAATCCAGTTGCCTCGGATACTTGGGCCACATAAACCGCGTATAGTCCTGGTCGTCTTCATTGAGTCTTAACATGAGAAATGCCTTCTCAATATCAGACACCCAGGCATACTTACCGAGTCGAAACCGAAGCAAAACCTGCGCCAAATCTGGCACCAGTGAGGGTCCAGTGTACAGGCAGTCATTAAGACTAGGATGACGTTCACTCATCTTGGCGGAACAGTCGAAGACAATACGCACTGGCGTAGTTTTGCTCTCCTTGACTACACCATGATGAGCCAAGTAATGCCCGGTGTCTGATTTATCAAAAGGCACCTCTTCTATAAAACCCCGGGACACCTGTTCCTTTATGACTTTTGAGTATTCCTCGCAAAAGTCAGGCTCCTTGAGGAATCTTTTCTGAAGTCCCCGAAGACGGCCTATGGCCAAACCCTTGTTAGATGGCAGCTGATCCTTGGAATTGTTCCAGGGCAGTCTCACTTTATACTGTTGGCTGTCGGGATCGTAGGTAACGGTATCCTCGTACGACGATAGTGCTTGACGCTCAACCAGTGAATATTCCTTAGGGGTTATCCCGATATGATCTAATTCCCACAAAACATTTAAGTCATTTTTGCATGGTGGTATATTGCCAGTGGATATGTATTCGTCCATTGGTGTTACTGCTACTTTCAATACAGTAATTACTTCTGTGCTGGAGCTTGTAGGCTGTGTCACATATGAACCACTGATGGCGTACCCGTACTTGGTAGGAAGCAGAATTAGGCTACCTGACCTTTTATACCCAGGTCGCACTATATCGTAGTAATGATCCGCTCCGATGAGCAGCTCCAGCTGATCTGTGTCCGTTGCGTGAGGATCGGCTAATTTTATGCCTTTACTTTGTAAACTAACCAGTTTAGACTTTAGGTTAATTTCACCTTTATGGTCTGGCAATTCATCAACCACTATTGCATCTAGATGATGAAATTTACCTCTGTGTTTGTATTGCAGTGCCACAACTTTATATTCCCTAGAGGCCTGTTTCCCGGTAAATCCGTGAAGACATAACTCCTCAGTTCCTTTAGAAATGTAGGAAAGGGAGGATAGAACAGAAGACTTCACAAAGGTCCTCTGAGAACATTGGTCAAGTAGCGATCTGATTTTAACACAATTATTATCCTTACCCTTTACCAGCAGCTGTACGGTGGGCAAGATTACTGTATTTTTACCTGTGGCAACGGACATTGTAGTTGAAGTAGCAGCAGTATGCTCTCTCTTGGTGTTATCCTCCGCTGGTCTACTCTCTCTCTCCCTTGTTTTTGTGTACACAGGGAATGAAAGTGTTTGCCCTTACAAAACTTGCAGCTTCTTATGTTAGGATTAGTACAACCCGAATGGCCATGGTCTTTTGACAAGCACCCAGTGCAGAGACATAGTTGACGGGCTCTTTTAACTTTAAGAGGCCCTGTCTTATATTTCATACACTTGTACCATAAATGATTGGTGCCACTACACAGAACACAGTTGAATTTCCTGTACTCACTCCGGGCGGTAAATGTTGCCGTAGCCATGGGTGTACCCCCTACTCTGTCTTGACCCGCCATATTGTACACTTCAGCCTGGAGGTAATGAGTTAATTTCTTATAATCCAGGTTCGAGTCTCCCATTTCCCGTTTTATGGTTTCTTTTAGTGGTGATGGTAACTTATTGACAAGAGTCACCACACAAAATTCCTCCAGACAAATACCATGGCTAATGATTGACCTCATCACACTCTCTGTATTGGCATAGAAGTCCTTCAGGTCAGCTGTTTGGTGTTTGGGTGACACTAATTGATTGAATTTGGTAACATAAGCTGCCTTGATTCGATCTGGATGCCCATATGTCTCTTGCAGGAGCTCAATTGCTGGGGCATAGCTTGCACTTTCGATAATGAATCCTTCGACTAGCTTATGTGCATCACCCTGAAGCTGACCCTTTAGATAGGTGAAGCGTTGTATATCTGTTAGGTCGGGATTGTCATGGATGGTACACTTGAACATCTCCCAAAATCCCGACCACATGGTGGCATCACCTTCAAATTTTGGAAGAGTAAGATGTGGTAATTTGACTGCGGATTTCTTTGGCTCTTTCTTGACCTCTGTAATCAAGATCCCCTTCAGTGTGGCAACGATTACTTGTATGCCCTCCATATATAGGGTATCCTCTCTGATCACCTCGATATACTCGGCATCCTCGTATGTGTCGGCCAGGTCCTCCTGTGTGACCTCATACTTGTCAAGTTGCTTTTGAATACTGAGCAACCTGGCCTCCACCTGCACTCTAGACGCCGAATCAAGGAATTCGTCAATATCAGAGGTCAAGACCGTCAAAGAGCCCTTAAGTCCAGCCCGACGCTTTTGTACGCTTTTAGCCATGATTATACAGGAAGGAATTCTAATTACGTTAAATCAAACTAATAATGCCAGACCGAATAAGTTGCGGCTAACAATACAGTACTCCGAGAAATCAAATTAAATCGTGAGCCGAAAATAAAACACCCTCACAAAAATGCGGAATAAGAATTGTGCGCTATGTAGACAAGCAATCTGGAGCTTTTCAATTTAACTCCTTACGTAATAGTTATGAAATTATAGATTCATTACGCCATAAGTTAAGAAAAGTCGGGAGGGAAATTTAGTACAATACAGTATAGGCCAAAAGTCTCCAGATGTCAAAAAGAGCAGTACCGTTTAAAGTTATAATAAAGTAAAAAAGAGTGTGAGCCTATAGGGTAATTGAAACAGGCTAAACTCACTGGGTACCGCTAATTCTATATTATTAATTTAATAAATGTGAAAATTGTACACAAGAAAAATTCATCTCAAGAAGTCACAAGGAAAAAATGTTTTGAGTTGGATTAACACACACTCAGCCTATCCGCTATCATAGTACCCCGCCTCCAGGGCACACGACGAGAGAATAATTTAGAATGACATGTGAATCTAATAAAGAAGTTATTGGACAGTATAAATTTGATATAGAATTGAATAACCTTACCTTTTGAAATTATTATACAATACAGTATGGATGATTTTAATCTTAGTGCCAATCAAGTGTTATATAATTTGGGCCTAAAGGTTTTACAATCAAAATTTAATTAATATACTGTACCGATTTGAAGGCTTACTATTCCAGGCTATACTGATTGTGTTGATCAACTCTAACGTCATGGTGGGCAAACATCTCGTCGTATGACCTGGCAACCATGGCAAATTCGTCTTGCATAAAGCACCGACGACAGGTGGCCAAGATCTCCGAATAGAGACGCTTTGATGCCTCGTGCGTGAGGTGTACCCCGTCGGGACTGAAGTCAGCCTCAGTCCCCTCCGCAAATCCCTCTCGGACTGACCCCGCTCCTTATTTCGTTTCCTCCTATCACCAAGAAGGTCAAGTCGGGCTTCAGCTCTAAAAACTGACCCCAGGCTACTGTTGATCTCAAGGTGCTGACGCGGGCACCTGGGGCGGCCAGAGGAGTCACGGAAAAGAAAGGCCTGTGGACGGCTTGGTCCACGTACAAATCCCTGACGTAGGAGTGGCCCAAAATTGCCACCTTCCTAATTGGGCCTGGGTATGCAGGCCTATCAACCACCGCAGGATAATCTTCCCCTACCCCACCACCCGCGGCACCATGACGCCAAAAGCCCTGGGCCATGAGGGATAGACGAAAATACAGCACAAACAAAATATAACCACGTAGGCTAGGCCACCACCAACACAAAAAGGGGGGGGGGGGGGGGGGGGGCAAACTAGTGAAAGGTCGAAGGACCAATTATATGGCTAATTTAGATAAGTGGACTGTATATTATTATTATTGAAGAAACATTAACCATATAGAATATATAATTACCCTTAGATGAACTCAGCTGGTGATTGGAGGATGGTGGAAAATAGGCTAGATAACTGGAAGTGGTTAGTATAGTAAACAAAGTATGAAAGAGGCTACAATAGGCTAGGATAGGCTAGATTTCTACGTTAAGTTGTGCTAAGTAACGAAGATGATGATGTAATGACTATATGGAGTATGAGATGAAAGTGAAGCGAAAACACCTGATTATGAAACTATAGGAAGAAGGCTTAGCGTGTGTAGCTGGGACGGAGGTTGGTTGGAGAGTGGCGAGCGCGTTATGTTCGTCTCTGTCGTGACATACCGCGCATGCGCATAACATATGGAAAATGTATCCCATCTTCTTTACAATGAGATACTTATAAACAATCTTAAATAATACAAAGATATATATATATATATATGGGAATTATAATCCTACAATACTCGTAGGACTATAGAATAATATATTCTACCCAATCATGGAACGCTCGACCAAGGTTATGGAAGCGTCCAACTTAAGACTACGGAAAGATACGTAACGCTACATCAACCCAGATTACGTAACATCGAGACTGTTCATACTAGTTTGAGTACACTAAGTATGGACACATATTAACGATTAACTAACTTGATGTAAAGCTATTGTCATTCATAATTAAGGATTAAGCCTTGTATAAGTTAAATACTTACCTGCCTATTATTCTTTAATTTGTACTTTAGTGAAATCAGAACGTATGCAAGACGATCCTGAAACTCCATCATAACTTCCATTGCTTATTATATTGATTAATTGTAAAATACCTTATTTACGTTTATAAATATAATTCCCTTTTTTATGTGACTTTATAATATTTCCTTACCATTTTTATTTAGTCAAATGTCTTTCAGTAATAAGAATAAATAAGATAAAATACTAAAGGAGAATAATAATAATAAACTAAGAATAACGAGATAACATAGAAAGAGTAAAACATTCTTTAGAGGGTTAACAAACTTAAATTAATTATATATAAAATATCTTAATACTTTGCTGATAATCAAGATTAATTGAGATATTCTAGTGTCTTAAAACTTTGCTTACATAACTAACTTTTGTATTCTTAATTAATAGCCTTTCATATTAAAACATTCAATGTAACTTTAAATAGTTTACTGATTAAATATAATTGAAGTGTATCAGAGTATAAAGGATAACTGTCCCAACAAGCAACAAGCAACAAGCAACAAGGGAAATCAAGTGACAACAGAACTAACTTTGATATTTTACGTTCTTTTGGCCTTCAGCTGTTTTGCTACACTTACATATTAACTGTTCTGTCTTTATTTATTTAGTTAACCACTTCTAAATCAAGATACGTAACAATATATATATATATATATATATATATATATATATATATATATATATATACCGGTATATATGAGAAGGGATTTTAAAGAAATGTCAATGTTATTTTGCCTACAATTACACTAAGTCGATTAATTGTAAATGTCATATTTTAGGTTTCCCTAATACCGCGGAAACACTGCAAGCGGTTGCGAGCGGGGAGGGGGGGGGGGGGGGGGGGGGCGATCAACAGTGAGAAAACCAAAACCACTGTATCAAATTAATGGGGCCACCCTGGCTACAAAACAGAGCAGGAATGTGTGCGAAACTGCGCGGCCCAAAGCGAGAAGGGTTGACAGTCAACTTTTCTAGCTTGAATCGAGTAGTGTACCGTTTATTATGGATACTGAACGATTAATTATAGTAGTTTAACTCGCACTACCTATTTTGGAAGTATTCTATTTTTCAAAACAACGTGTAATCACATGGGTTTAGTCATTTAGAGTAGGTATTAACATGAATTCGACGCTACAAGACTTGTACAGTACAAGGTATTGATATGATAAATATTATCCTAACTACAGTATGGGAAAATACACTTGAAATTTACATTCAGTTGTACCTCTATTTGTCTATCTATACGTTTATACGTTTATAATATCTATATATCTAACTACATATATATGTATGTATATATATATATATATATATATATATATATATATATATATATATATATATATATATATATATATATATATATATATATATATATATATATACTTATAAAGTGTATATATATATATATATATCTATATATATATATATATGTATATATATATATATATATATATATATATATATATATATATATTGTGACAGACGGCGCAACCAGTCTGGAGATATAAACTACCCAGTTGGCGGAATTAAGCTCTCTACACTCACCCCACCAGGACCCCTCTGGACATACGGTTCGTTCCGTATGGAAGGGTCAAATAAGTGGGGGTGAGAGCTGTCTGATTGGCGCTGACATGACACGAGCAATATGATTGGAAGCGGCACCACTAGACTGAAACTTTCCATCACGTCATGATAATGGGGCTTGGTGATTCGCTAGAGACCAAATAGAATCTGTATTCGGGGTAGACTGGCGTTTGGAAATTAGTTGTATTCCTGACTCGGCTGAGATCGTGAGGGTGAGGAGAGGCGATAGAGGAGATAGTTCAGACATGGCAGTAACAGATAAGATTTATATTTTGATATTACTAAAGTGGTAATGGTGTTCAGTTTACCTGAAATTATTTAACTTGACTTAACTTTGAATTGTAACTCTAAGATACCGTACTTAACATGCGTGGTGTGGTCTTGCAGTTAAATTATGACAGGTTATAACTACCAGGTGTGTTGAGGTGAGCTTTCTGGCCACCTTGTGTTAGTTTGTATATTGTTCTGTGAATCTAGGAAGGTTAATAATGCGGTGTGACAATTGAGAAGTTTATTGGTGACTTTAATAATGAATAGTGAAACTAATTGTTTATTCATCAATTTGTCAAGCACAGTATATTTTGATACTTAAATAACTTGCAATGCGTCCTTTTTGTAATTTCCATTACCAATAGTGATACCTGATTAAGCTTTGACACTATTTAATGTTTGGCAAACTAGCGAGCAGTGGCCGATCGGATAATCATATACCGGTACGTCCTGGGTCTTATTTTGTTTTCTATTTTATATTCCTTTGTTTTGTACATACGTTATCTTTTTGTTTATTGGGATTATAAATAAATTTATTGTTGTTGAATTGATGACTTTAATATCTTTCCTTCTTCGATAGTACTTGTAAAGGATATAATAGTATAATGATACTGATGAATTATAAAATAATATGATTACCATAACTATTTATAATAAATAATACATTATCCAAGTAAATAAAAAATATCTAATACTTAAGAAATAATACTTGATAATAGTTAATCTCCATCTTAATTAATCTTAACCCGTTGGCTGCAGGAACCGTTCTGGATGAATCATCATAATACATAATAATAATAATAATATCTATTATATTAATTCATCATAATTAATTATAAATAATCATACTTATTATAATTAATCTAAATAATTATTAGTAAATTAAATATTATGATCTTCAAGTGATTCTGGAACTTATAACTTATCTAGCTAAGCTTCCTTTATAACTAGTACATAATCCTTGAGCTGTCTGATTTATTTGAAGTGAAAGGAAAACAAGTAACAACAGCCAGCCAAATTCTTACCAGAGACTGGAGAATCATAAAAACTCACTGTTACCACTCTAGTCAAGCGAGCCAACTGCTTCGTGGCCGCCAGGGTCGTAACAGACATTGGCGACCTCGTCAGGCTTGATTGTTCCGTGGATACGTTTGCTGCTAGTACTTAACACCTTACGAGCGGCCTATGCGGTTTATTTATGTGTACCGCACAGCGGGGTGTTTTTAGCCAAAATAGGGCTGTTTACGTGATCATTTTCATGCCTAAATAAGACCCAGAACGTAAAACAAGTACCTATCCCTGAAAGGGCATAAACAGAGCTTTCGAATGACACCATAACGATCCTTGTATGGTGGATAGTTTTCTTGCAATAACCGTGCAACGCGAGTGCAAAAAGCAGGTAATTCGGTACTTTCAGTACATAATTGAGTATGTAGCGAGTGAGAGAGGGAGGAGGGAGCTGAGATTTGTGTCAGTAGGTTCGCCGCGGTGGTCTGGAGCAGTCATACGCTCGCTAGTCTCTTGCCACCACTTGTCTCTCTCTCTCAGCCACATTACGTGCTGAAATTGCCACTCGACCTATGTCGAGCGCCGCCACATAGTCCAGCTTTATTTAACTCGACTTATGTTGCTCGCCGCTAAATAAGGGTTAAATATAGTTACGATCTTTAGCATTTTCATGTAAAGTTCATTATGATTATATTAATCAATTAGGAAGAAGCACAGAATATTATAGATTCAAAGCCCGCAGCTGAGGAGGTAGATCTCCTATCTAGGGACGAACTTTGGGTGCTCGCCTCGTATTTAACACCTTACGAGCGGCCTATGCGGTTTATTTATGTGTACCGCACAGCGGGGTGTTTTTAGCCAAAATAGGGCTGTTTACGTGATCATTTTCATGCCTAAATAAGACTCAGAACGTAAAACAAGTACCTATCCCTGAAAGGGCATAAACAGAGCTTTCGAATGACACCATAACGATCCTTGTATGATGGATAGTTTTCTTGCAATAACCGTGCAACGCGAGTGCAAAAAGCAGGTAATTCGGTACTTTCGGTACATAATTGAGTATGTAGCGAGTGAGAGAGGGAGGAGGGAGCTGAGATTTGTGTCAGTAGGTTCGCCGCGGTGGTCTGGAGCAGTCATACGCTCGCTAGTCTCCTGCCACCACTTGTCTCTCTCTCTCAGCCACATTACGTGCTGAAATTGCCACTCGAGTTATGTCGAGCGCCGCCACATAGTCCAGCTTTATTTAACTCGACTTATGTTGCTCGCCGCTAAATAAGGGTTAAACTTGCCATCCTCTGAAAGTTTAACAAAGGTCATGTAATCCAACTCTGTTAAGACGGAGATATTCGGGATACATGACACAAGCCACAAAACTGAGGGTGGGATGGTGGTGACTTAGTTGACTCTAGACGGCTTTATAGAGTCAGCTTATTGATGACTCGGATCGGAGTCATGAGGGGATATTTCCCCCTCCTGAGAATATGCCGCCAGGTTCTACTGAAGCAAGATATCTGGAGATCAAGCAGACCAAGACCATGAATGTCGAATGGCCCAGTTGGCTTCCCAGAGCACCACCAGTTCCTCAGTTTCCTCTCCCCTTCAGGGTTTAACAATGAGTAGTGTCATTCCCCCGTTTACCGATGATAATGTTACTGACTATTGTGTACTGTTTGAGGATGTTGCAAGGGGCATGAATTGGACCAGAGAGCAATGGCCCTTCATGCTCCAAACTGTTCTGACCGGGCAAGCCCGCACCATGTGTGTAGCAGTAGAACGGGATGTGAGACATGACTATGATCGCCTCAAAGCAGCCATTCTGAAGGCATACCAGTTGAGACCAGAAGCCTATAGGGAAAACTTCCGGAAGGTTCATAAGAATCCTGCCTGCTGTGTTCTAAAGGACTATGACAAAGTCTTTTAATAATTGGCTAAATAATAAATCTGTCTCTGATCTTGAGGGTCTTAAGGACCTGCTCTTGCTGGAAAACTTCTTGTGGAAAATTGAACCACAGGTGGCTTATCATTTGAGAAGTAAGAAAGTAGATAGTCTCACAGCTGCAGCTGCCATGGCTGATGATTATGTTCTGATTAATAAGTCCCGTGGTAAGAACACTTATGATAACCCCAATAGCAACAACTATAATCAAAACAGGAATCATGTTGCAAGTAAATCCACTCACTCTCCCAAGCCTGTTGTGTCGTCTTACTCTCGTAACCCTCAGGATGCTCCCCGAGTCAGGACTGCTCAAACCCATGGTTATGGGAATCAAGGTAATACTTATAGTAACAGAGGAACTGCCTCTCAGAAAATATGTACTTATTGTAGCAAAATTGGCCACTTGGCCTCGCAATGTTGGAACAAAGAGAGAGATGAAAAACAAAGAGAATCTGTGGCAGTGGTGTCGGATTCTCGTGGGAATGATATAAGTGAACCTCAGAGTGACAGTGAGAATGGTGTGGTGGTGTGTGTGATGCACTGTGCTGTAACCAAACCAGTAGTTAGCTTTCCACCAACTGTTTGCTCTTCTGACAGTTACCGCCCATTTGTTTTATCTGGTACAGTAAATATGGATAGTCGAGTGCAAGAGGTGAGAACTCTGAGTGATACAGGCGCCTCACGCACACTGCTGTTGAATCCTAACCCTGGTTTATGTCTAACTGATGACCATGTTGTGTTGAGGGGTGCTGGTGGACCTGTATCTGTTCCTTTTTTTTTTTTTTTTTCTATGTGATTGAGGGAGGCAAAAGGCAGAACTGCCTATAGCGAGTGCCTCCCCCATAGTTGAAAGAGTGACAGGGCCAAAATCAAGGGACGTTCGAGCCAAAATGACTGGACACACTGAGTTTGAAGCAATTTAAGTCATAGGAAGAGGGAAAGACTGATTCTTGGAGAGAGTTCCAGAGCTCAGCTGTTGAGTAGAAGAAAGTTTGAGAGTAACATTTCACTCTTGGGTTGGAGAGTTGCACAGAGTAGGGGTGGGATTGAGTAGCAAGACGGGTACCATGTGCCCTATGTAAAGGAGGTGGTATACACTGGGAAAGCTCTGAGGAACACTGATTATTATAGTAGTGATAGAATAGCGAGAGAGATGCAACATTGCGGCGGAGAGAGAGAGATTGCAGAGAGTTGGTGAGTGGACGGGAGTTAATGATACGAAAGGCCTTCCTTTCAACTTTGTCTAAGAGAGCGGTGTGAGAGGAACCTCCCTACACATGTGAACAATACTCAATACAAGGACGCACTATGCCCCTGTACAGAGCAAGAAGCTGTGCAGCTGTAAACAACCCCTAAGGGGGTTGAGCACACTCAGCTTCTGGGAGGCTGCCTTAGCAAGACTGGTAATATGGTCCTTCCAACTGAGAGCAGAAGAAAAAGAGACACCAAGAATATTGAGAGAAGATGAAGGATTGATTTTTGTATTGTTGAAGAATAAGGGATAGTCCGCTGGGAGTTCCTGCCGGGTAAAAAGATGGAGAAATTGGGTTTTGGAAGCATTAAAGTTAACAAGGTTTTCTCTGCCCCAATTGGAGATAGTATTTAGATCAAAATTTAAGAGTTCTATGGCTTCATTACGTTTGTCATTGAGGGATTGCTGGCTGGGGCGTTCTGAAAAACTAATGAAGTAGTGTAAGGTTGAGTCGTCTGCGTATGAATGGATGGGAATTGAGGTACAGTTGAGAAGATCATTTATAAAAATTAGAAATAGAATAGGAGATATGACAGAGCCCTGAGGAACACCGGAGTTTATAGGGTGAGGAAGTGAACGATGGCAGTCCACAACCGCGGCTATGGAATGGCTGGAAAGGAAATTAGAGACAAAGGCACAGATGGAGGGATAGAAACCGAAGGAGGGTAGTTTAGAAAGTAAAGATTTGTGCCAGACTCTATCGAAGGCTTTCAATATGTCTAGTGCAATACAAAAAGTCTCACCGAAGTCCCGAAAGGAGGATGACCAAGAGTTAGTAAGATATGAAAGAAGATCACCAGTAGAGCGACCCTTAAGGAAGCCATACTGCCGATCTGAGAGCAGATTATGAGAAGAGAAATGCTTAAGAAATTTGGAAGCAAGAATAGTTTCAAAAACTTTAGAAAGACAAGAGATGAGAGCAATTGGACGATAGTTGGAGGGTTGAGAGCTCATGTGGAACTAGAATGTGACATGTTCAAGGGTAAGGCCTGTGTAGGCCTGGCAGAGGAACTGCCTGTGCCAGGCGTTAGTCTCCTTTTGGGTAATGATTTGGTGGGGGATCGGGTAAAGCTTGACCCAGCCTTGTCATTCGCCCCTGTTGATGACCCATTAACCTGTATGCTCGAGAAGGAGATACCTGAGGCTTTCCCAGTGTGTGCAGTCACAAGGTCCATGGCCCAAATAGCAATCCCCTCTGAGCACAATTCCCCTCCTGATGTCCTCTGTAACTCCACCAGGGAGTGAGGATGGGATGAGTGGGGAGGTGAGAAATGAGGCTCTCGCCAAGTCTATTAATGTTCCAACTGAACAAAGGGTAGTGAATCTGTCTGACACCTTCATTGCTGACCTGGATATGAATGAATTCGGTAGTGACCTCCCCTCGAACAGTATTGGTGGCCTGGTGGAATTACAAAGTAAAGATGAAGAGTTTAAGGAATTGGCTGCTAGTGCTGTGAGTGAGGAGGAAAGTGAGAATGAGCTTGGCGAATGCTTGTACATGAAGAATGGTGTTTTGTGGCGAAGATGGAGACCGCCAAACAGACCCATAGATGGTGGGGCATGGGACATCCATCAGGTAGCTGTCCCAAAGCCTTGACGTCAAGCTATATTGGAAATGGCTCATGACATCCCGTTGGCGGGGCACTTGGGTGTGCAAAACACTCTTGAGTGCATCCGCACGCACTTCTACTGGGCAGGAATGTGAGCGGATGTGGCCCAGTTTTGTAGTGTATGCCACACTCGCCAAGTGACTGGTAAACCCAACCAGAAGGTACCTGTTAGTTCTCTGGTGACTTTGACAGTGTTTGAGAAACCTTTCACTCGGGTGGTGATTGATGTGGTAGGCCCATTACCTAAAACCTCCCAGGGACATAATTACTTGTTGACCATTATGGACATGGCAACCCGTTACCCGGAAGCCATACCCCTCCGCAACATCTCTTCCCCAGTCATTATAAAAGAGTTGTTAAAATTCTTCACAAGGATGGGTTTTCCCTTTGAAGTGCAGAGTGATCGAGGGACAAATTTTACATCCAATTTATTCCAGCAGTCCCTTAAGGACATCAAATCTACCTCCTACCACCCTGAGAGTCAGGGGGTTCTCGAACTCTACCATCAGACCTTGAAATCTATGTTAAGGAAATATTGTGAGGAGACTGGAGGTGACTGGGACAAGGGTGTGCACTTTTTCCTGTTCGCGACCCGTGAAGTCCCCACAGAATCACTCGGTTTTTCCCCTAACGAGTTGATCTTTGGTCACAACGTATGCGGTCCCTTACAACTGGTAAAGGATGACTTTGTCGGTCATGAGGGGGAACTGAATCTACTCAAATATGTCTCTGAATTCAGAACTCGATTAAGAACCTCTTGTGAGTTTGCGGCCCAGAATTTGGAGGTTGCACAAAATGCCATGAAGGTTTAGTATGATAAGCGGGCTCGAATTCGGGAATTTCAACCTGGGGATGAAGTCCTGGTTCTGCTCCCCTTATTTGGCCAACCCCTGGCTGCTAGGTTCCGTGGTCCCTACAACGTCATAAAACATGGTGTGACAGATTATGTTGTGGCTACTCCAGACAGGAAGAAGTCTCAACAGGTCTTTCACATCAACATGCTGAAGCCTTACCATCGCGCACTTGACTCTTCTCCCTCAGAATCTCCCTCAGTTGCTGTTCTTGATGTGGGTAACCTTGGGCACTCTGGTATGGGCGATTGAGAAGTGTTCATCTGCCCCATGCCAGACTGTCCCTGGTCCTGAGTATGTCAGTGTTGATCCCGAGATTGATGATGTCTTCAGTCATCTAACTCTAGGTAATCTAAGTACTTTTGGGGATAATTCTGTTGCCTGGAAGGAGTTGCCTAATCACCTGTGTCACCTTTCCCCTGATAAAGATAGTCAACTAATCAATGTTCTTTCACAGACTCGATGTGTGTTCCGGGATGTTCCAGGTCTCACTTCACTGGCTTCTCATGATGTTGATGTTGGGGATGCTGACCCAATAAAATTATCTCGCTACCGTGTCTCCCCTCAACGTTGCGGTAATTTGCAAGTAGAACTAGATTATATGCTTGATAATAAACTAATCACCAGAGCCATGAGTCAGTGGAGTAGCCCGGTCACCTTTGTTTCAAAGCCAGGTGGGAATATCGTTTGTGTATAGACTATAGGCGAGTCAACTCGGTAACAAAGACTGACACATACCCCTTACCAAGAATAGATGATTGTATAGATCAGATTGGCACAGCAAGTTTCATCACCAAAATCGATCTGATGAAAGGTTATTGGCAAGTCCCTCTCACCCCTAGGGCGAGAGAAATCTTGCTTTGTAGCAAATAACCAGGCCTTCTGTTGTGAGGTTATGCCCTATGGAATGAAAAATGCACCAGCCACATTCCAGTGTTTGATGAACCAACTGACTCAGGGCATACCTGGATGTGTGGTTTATATAGATGATATACTCCTTTTCAGTCATACATGGGAAACACATCTCCAACAGATAGCTTTGTTGTTTTCCTGCCTTGCTGAGGCTAACCTGGTTGTCAACTTAACTAAATGTGACTTTGTTAAAAAAAACATATAGTATGTTGAGCGGTACTTGAAAAGTAGACAGAATGGATAAAACACACCATCTGAGGAAGAACACTTTATTGACAATGTTTCGCAGATAGCTTCATCAGGTCACTAACAAATACTGATCAAGATAAAAAATAGTAGTGGAAGGGGGTTAGAGGGAAGTGGGGATAGGGCAAGAATAAGTTGGATTGAAGTAATTTTTAGTCAGAAAGAAAGGTTTCCAGGCTTAAGTGGAATTGCCTGAAGGTTTCCTGATTTAGCTGCTAAAGAGACAGGCCAGGGCAAGGTCGACAGGGGCGCGTTGGGGGAGGCTCCTCGCTGGCATGGGTATCATCTGCCATTTCCGACATTGTCTGTTCGAGGGGGGTTGTGAGCCTGGTAGTAATTAGTTTTCGTCATGCGAGTTGATACCTAGGAGGCCTTAAATATCCGTCATGGCAGGTGGCGGGGGAGGAGTGGGGATGGGGGGGCTTGGAGGGAGGAAGGAGGCAGAACTGGGAGGGCGCAGAATCATGGGGGGAGGGGAGGCGGAGACTAGATATGGGTTAAATACATCAGTAGGCACAAGCAAAATCAGACATACAAACATGTATACAGGGTAACAACTCTACTAGTACAAAATAATAATAATAATAATAATAATAATAATAATACAAATAATGATAATATTAATCGTAACAATTATAATGATAACAACAGTAATGATAGTGCTAATATAATTTATAGGGTACTAGCAATAAAGAACACGACGTATGTGTCGCTCTCTGTATAATGTTTGTGTACACATAGATGTATATGCATATCAATTCTTGCACATGTGTGCTGTTTTGTGACAAGTCTTGTTTGTGTAGATGTTCTATGCATTATTTATTCGTCTGTGTTTATGCAATCGCCTATGCATAAATATATATATGTGTGTGTGTGTGCATGTATAATTGTATATACAGTATGTATGTGTTTGTGTGTGTGTATATGTTTGTATGTAGGCTATGTGTGTGTATGTGTATTTTATGTGTGTGTATGTATGTGTATACCTGTATGTATGTATATGTATATATATACCGGTATATATATATATATATATATATATATATATATATATATATATATATATATATATATACAGTATATATATATATATATATATATATATATATATGTTTGTATATGTAAGTATGTATATGTATGTATGTGTGTATATATAAATATGTACTGTATGTGTGATAAGGGCAGGCTGAACCTTACACCCCCAATTCACCCTGTATAAGAGAGAATTTCATTGCACTATATGAAAAATTGAATGAGTCATTGACAAATTTTCAAATTTCCCCCAATTTTTTTATGGCGCATCCTACAAGCATCCCCTATAGCTGTCCGATCTCGTGTTCCCATATTAATTAATAGAAGGTGCTGAACAAAAATATATAATATATATTTTTTTTGGGTAGAGTAATTCTCGACATGCAACAGGTCGAATCTCGGAATTTTTCGGCGAAACGACCATTATTTCAATGTACAAGCATTGCTATATAGCCCAATTTATAGTGTGTAGGAGGGGAACAAATTTGAGCAATACAAAAAAAATTAGTTAGACTCGGAAGTGCCAATATATGATCTCTGGCAAATGAAATTCTTAGAATATCGATCATCCAAATGAAAATATGGGGAGAATGAATTAGTTTGGCCTCCTTTGGAACGTTTTCTATGGTACGCGCTCATAGAAAGCGGAGTTTATGGCAAACTAAATTAAAATTTCTTGAGAAATTTGACTACACAAACCATTACACATTTTTTTTCAAATTCAAATTCAAATAGTTTTATTGTTATATGACAAATATACATAATACAAGAATAAGTTATGTTAAAAGGTTATCACATAACAAAGAGGACTTGATACCTATTGGTATATATGTCCTGAAATACTACTATACTAAATACAAAATTGGAAGTAGTGGCGAATGAAGAAAAAAAAAGAGATATGCACCCAAACCCAAGTATAAAGAAAAATATTATAATTTTAACTAGCAGAAGTTTCTGCAGTATAAGTAAATAGTATACTTACATAAATCCAAAAATACCTAAACATACACACACATCTACATATCCGCATCCCACACACATTCACACATTCAAACTATCACACACATGTACACATAGTACACACTAAATTGCATGCAGATCAGACCATAGACAGACTCTAAACTTATATAAATAATATTTTTAACAAAATCCATGATATTGGGGCCCCCGGAGGGGGTGGCTAGGGAGGTCATATGGGTGTTTATGCCCTCATATGATTTATTTCTATTGCTTACAGAAGCCTTTTAGACAAAAGATACAAACAAATTTTTTTGATGGCTGAAGGCAAAAAAAATTGGGGGCGTGGGCGAACCCCCGCCCCGGGGGGTTATGGATGCGATATGGTTTTTTCCCTCCTATGCTATTCTCCTATGTTGAAAGAAGCATTTTAGAAAAGAACAACAAATTTTGAAATGTTGACTTCTGGGCTCAGCCGAGGTTCAGCCTCCCCTTTTTAACCCTCTCACATCCTTATGACGTAGAGGTTGCCAGATTAGATATAAGAAATAGATTACTCTCACTCTTATAATTACCTCTCCAAAATTAGTTTTCTGCCCACAGCTAACTCAAAGACAACTGCAGAGGTTGAAGTAAATAAACTAAAGGTTTATAAATACCCCGGAGGGTAATATAGGCTTTAACCCTCTCACCACGGAAGGGCTCTTGAACGCCCATAAAAAAGCATATAACAGGTACCCGGAAGGGCTCTTGAACGCCCAGTGGTTGAAAGCCTGTGAGCTTCGTGTGCGAGGCGTCGGTCCGACGCATGTAAACAACAGCCGGCTGGACCGACGCCCCGCATCTCCGGCCACAAGAAGGAGAGCGTCGCTTGTTCGTGTGTGCCTGTATGTTGTTGTTAAGTATCGAAAAGTAGTGTAAAGTGGCTGTTTTGGCCATAAAGTTATCTCCAATGAAATCATCATCACAGCTCAACCAGTTGACTTAGAGAGCTCTACTTAATGCCATTCTACAGGTAAATAACACAGCTACGCTTGGGGATGCGCGGCAATGCGGGAAGCAGTCTGATTAACGAATATACGGTAGCCTAGCCTAGACGTTTTTCGGCCAAAACACCCGGGTTTCGAGGAATATATATATAATACATAGCCGGGGCTGGAGGGTTAAAGTATCCCTAATAGGCTCAAAAATTGCGTCAGGACGTGAGAGGGTTAATAAGTCCAGATAGTTGCCATTGTATATTTAGCACACATGCGCGGCACTATGTGTACACCATACAGCCACACGTGTGTACCATTTCCGTGTTCTCACTTCCACATTTCTTGTGTATTTTATCCTTTTCCCTACAACACACCACTACGCCTCCCTATCTTCCAGGCGATTCTTGAATTTGGTTATGTCCAAGCACTATGTCATGCCCTCTCTCTTTACAGCTCTCTCTCTCTCTCTCTCTCTGAAGGGACCTCTACCCTTGCCAGTTTCCGCTTCTGTAGCTGTCACACTCTTTTGACTCGATATATTTTGCTCCTAGACACTTTTTAAACCCCAGTTCACACCTAGATGCCATCCACCCTAACCCTCCTCTGTCCATTCATTTACCCCCAATGAACCCCCCCTCCCCCCCCCCTTAATTGACCTCTCTCTCTCCTGCTCCCTCTCTCACTCGCTGACTCTCATTATCATGTGCATTATTATTATTATTATTATTATTATTATTATTAATAGTATTTTTATTATTAGTGTTATATATATTCTTATTCGTATTATTATTATTATCATTACCTGTGTTATGATGTTATTATTATTATCAATGTTATTGTTGTCAATAATATTATCTGCACTTCATATTTTACCTCTTTCCATTCTATCTCTCCCTCTCACTCTCTCGCGCGCTCTCTCTCTCCATTTAATCTACCTTTGAAGAACTCCGCCCTTCTTCTTTAAGCTTTTCACACCTACCTCCTAAATGCCCTAACCCTTCGTTTTCGTTTTTCAATTAAACTGATCTCTTCCCTACTCCCGCACCTAACCCTTCCTCTCTCTCTCTCTCTCAATATTACTATCATCACCATACTGTCTTTATTGAATTTTATTACATTTTATGATTATGATTATTATCATTTGTATTATAATTATTGTTAACACTCAACGAGCGGCTAGTTTTGTAACATCTACTACCTGCCAAGCGGGCAGATTTACCCTAAACGAGCTTCATTCCATGCTCTTTTTCATGCATAAAGAAGAGCCAGAGCGTAATACGATTATGTATCCGTGAAAGGGCGATAATTGAGCTTTCCAAGGACACCTGAACCAGCCTTGTACGACCACGGGTTCTCTTGCAACGATCGTGCAACACGAAGGGAAAATCCCTAAAATACAGTAATTTCCTCAGATTTTACCCTGTATTGCGGGACCAGGGATGTGGTGGGATATGATGAAACAGTCAGTGGCGGGACAATGTCCATGCCGAACGGTCAGAGCCCACCCGCGCTCCTCCCACCGCTCGGACTCTCTCTCAGAGCCGATTATGTTCTCAACATGGCATGCGACTAAAGCCGGGCCCCGCTCTTTAGGCCTTGGTTCTCTACTCCGACTATAGATGGGCGCCGCCAAAGAGTGGTTAATATTATTATTATCATTAAAGTAGAAAAGCCCTCCGCCAATCACCGCGCTCCCTTTTACTTGCTTGCACCGTCAGCTTATTTTGACGGCTCACGGCTGCAACATGCCACACCTGGCCCACCAGCCAATCAGCGGCCTCCATTGTCGGAGCGCGAAGCTGGACTTCTTACTTCACCTCAAAAGTCGCTCTCTTTCTCTTCCCGAGCAGTTCCTTCTGATTATCCACAAACTAATACCTCGGTGCCAGCCCTGTACTCCCGCAAACCACCAAAAGAGGTTTATAATCAGCTTCCTGGGACTTATTTTGAAGAGAAAAGAGAGGAGGTGAAGGAAGCCAGAATTCGGGGCGAGCTTGCCACCGCGCGTGCCAGCCAGCCAATCACAGCGCGGGAGAGCGGGGGGCAGGACTATAAAGGCTGCCGCGCACGGGCTACTGGGGTCACTCACCCCTCGGAACTCACCGGGTTACCACATTGCAACCCACTTGCTCTCTCTCGCCCGGGCACAACGGGGAACCAGGAACCCTCAACTAAAGCCACAACACAGACCACCCCTGACCTCTCCTCACTTTCGCCCACTCGGAGGATGCACCATCAGTATCCTGCCGCCTGTCGTCACGTCGCTAGCCTTCACACATACAGTCAAGCGCTTCAAGAGGGACGACAGAAGGTGGACGGAAGCAAGGATTTCCAGAAGAGCTACTGGCCAGCTCTAAGGTGGTAAAGCACAGTTCCAGAAACACACACACCTGATCCAGCATACATGAATATCATATATGAGAGACTAACCTGGTGGTTCCCATAAAAATGTATGTGTCATTCTAGGACAAGACTAAAGGAAACAAAATTTAGACTCCCCTGAATCCATAAAGATGATGATGTGTTATTAATTAGTTATTTTTGTTAGCAACGGCGCCATGCCGAAAGAGTTATTATATAGGATCTGATAGGAGATATTAAAGATTAAAGAGTAAAAGTGAAGAGGGGAGGGAAAGAATAATTCTTTTAGTAAATGAGGCAACCAATAAGTTCAAGGGGGAAACAGTTGTTTAGTTGCCTGATAGATCAGCTATAGCTAGGGAAGGACACTAGTCCATATGAATCATTCATTAAGTTGTGTAAAAGGAAACTATTGAGAAGGACACTAGTCCAATGTTAAATACGGGATTATTAAGTTTAAAAGGGACGCTGTATTCATAGAAATCGAGAGACTCCTAGAGGCAGTCTGGGAAAAGTGTTAGGGGTGCCTGTATAACAAAGAATTCCTCAGAAGTCATGTAAAGGAATATAATTGTGGAACTATTCTGTGTAGGCTTTTTGAGGCACGGTTCATCATTTGTTAGAACAGTTAATGATTTAGGTGAAAGGTAAACATAGCGTGTTTGTAATAGGGTTACATGAGGGTAAATTCGGAAGGTGTCATTGAGGTAAAGATTGTAAACCTATATTGTTGAAGTAACTGGGTGACGGAACCCAATAATATATATGAGAGGGAACTTGTAATCTCAGCCAGTAATTTGTACAATTTTATATAATTGTTGAGGTACTTGTGTAGTAACGACGGTTGTGTCAAAGGAGTAAATAGATTCTATGTATTGAGGAAATAGATTATATGTGTTATAGCCTTGGTCTTGAGAAAGGATACAGAAGGCTCAGTAAACGTGGGAAAACCTAAAGAGTAGAGGAAAGAATATAACTTTTGATTTAGTTAGGTAAAGAGCAAATGTTTCATTAGGCCCTGGTCTCCACAGAAGACACAGCAGGGCGCCGATTAAACTGTTTAGGATTAATCACTAATAACGGGTCATAGGATCGAAGCCGACTTGAGTCAACACCTGAATAGCGGGAATTCAGTTAGGGAGAACAGGAACTTTAGGGGTCCAAAGTGCAACCTATCGTGAATCGACGTAATATTCAATCCGTGTCTTGAACTCATCTCGGCCCGAGCCAAGAACCTCTTATTAGAGTAGTTAGGAAGTCTGTTACATAAAATATACAAACGTCTAAATGACTGTCGAATTATCCCCCGTAGTAGTAGTAGCGTAACAGACTTTAAATTAAACACTACAATCATTATTGTTATCTTTCATATTTAATTGTATCAAAGAAATATATGTATACATGCAGCCTGTGCAGCCATTAACACCTTACGAGCGGCCTAGGCAGTATATTTGACCGTGCCGCCCAGCGTTTTTTTTTTACCATAAATGGCGTTGTTTCCGTGCTCTTTTTCATGCATAAACAAGAGCCAGAGCGTAATACAAGTATGTATCCCTGAAAGGGCGTACATTGAGCTTTCCAATTACACCCGAACCATCCTTCTACGATCACTGGTTGTCTTGCAACGATCGTGCAACCGAAGGGCAAAATCGCTAAAATACGGTTATTTCTTTATATAATTACGTATGTAGCGAGGGAGTGAGGGTGGATGTATGTCGAGTACATCTCAGTCGGTCCACGGCGGCCGTGGCGAGCGGCCATGAGGTAACCCAGGCCCCTCCCGTCACTCGTCTCTCTCTCAGAGCCAATATTGCGCCAAAATTGCACACAGACTAAAGTCCACCCCCGCCACATAGTCCAAGTTTTTAGAGGCGGACTTAAGTCCGCCCCCGATGGTTAAGGGCTAAGAATGATCAATATGTATTTCGATCTCCTCTTTCCCATTAATATTATATAATATTATTCCTCTACACTTAACAGTTCCTACTACCCTCGCCGTCACACTCTTTTGACTCAAGATATTTGTCTTCTAAGACTCTTTATAAGCCCCAGTTCACACCTATACGCCATCCACCCTAACCCTCCCCTGTCCATTCAGGTACTGTCAATGCCCCCTTCGCCCCCCCTTAATTGACCTCCCTCTCTCCCTCTCTCTCTCTCATGCTCGCTCTCTCCCTTTTAATCTACCTTTGAAGAACTCCTCCCTTCTTCTTTAAGCTGTTCATTCCTTCCCACTAAATGCCCTAACCCCTCATTTTCGCTTTACAATTAAATTAATCTCTTCCCTACTCACGGCACTCCTCTCTCTCTCTCTTCGATTTTATCTATCTTTGAAGAACTCCTCCCTTCTTCTTTAAGCTTTTCACACCTACTTCCTAAATGCCCTAACCCCTCGTTTTCGTTTTACAATTAAACTAATCTCTTCCCTACTCTGCACCTAACCCTTCCTCTCTCTCTCTTTCTCTCTCTATCTATCTATCTATTTTTCGATCTATCCTTCCGTGTTCTCTATTGTTAGTACCACTATAAATTATATTAGCACTATCATCACTGTTTTTATCATTATAATTGTTACGATTAATATTATAATTATTTGTATTATTATTATTAATATTATTAGGGGTTCGAGCCCTGCGGGGAACCCCTATTGTAATCATTAAATCTTCTTATTCTTCCAAATTATTTTTCCACGCCGGTTTTTACGCATTAACTCCAGAACCGCTTTTTGGATTGGGATCAAACTTTCACACAAGGTGCGTTTTTTGTATTGGGCAACTTTTGATATGTTAAACATCCGAAATGGTGGCCAAACAGGTCCGTGGCAGCCAATTTCGCGAAAAATTTGAAACCTAAATACCATCTCTCCCACTCATAGGAAATGATTGGGCTTTGGCATATGGACTCCACTACTAATGCTCCGCAAATGTTATGGAAAAGGTTTTGCTTTGCACTTGGGTTTTTTTCGGCAAATCTTGAAAAAAACTCGAAATACACTTAAAAATCCATATCTTGAAAACTAAGTGGATGATCAAAGCCATGTTTGCGTAGTTGGGTGAGGCTTGCAATTCCGAACGTTTTGGTACCAAAAGAATCGAAATTGGTGGAATAGTTTGTCCGCAGCATTGAAAACTGTCTATTCTTAAATTACTTTAAAACCGTATTCGGTACCCACACAACGTTTCCAGTCTTCAGTCTATAGGCTTCCACATATCCCCTAGTTTTGCTTAATAACATAATGGATTAAACATTCAGATCCATAAAGTTGTTTAAATTTAACTCTCTCAAAATAGTTCGAGTCCCTACGAATTCCACCAATTATTTAGCCAACCTACCTATAGATACCTACCCTACCAAATGATAACGATAATAATTAACAAATATTTTTGGTGAATAGCAGAGTATTGGCTTAGGTTTTTAACAATTCCTCCCGTTGCCAAATGCTTAGTTTAATAACATTGTTCTGGACCATCAAAGTTTTGACAATTTTTGGTGTGGTGTGACTTACCTTCCCTCCTCCCTCATGCAGGGCGGTTCGTTCGTGGTCACCTTTTCGGGGATCATGGCGTCAAGCAATAGATAGACAGATAGATATTTACTATATATATATATATATATATATATATATATATATATATATATATATATATATATATATATATATATATACAGTATATACAGTATATATATATATATATATATATATATAATTATATACTGTATATATACTTTTTCTGTTGCACTAGACATATCGAAGGCCTTCGATAGAGTCTGGCACAAATCTTTAAATTTCCAAACTGCCCTCCTTCGGTTTCTGTCCCTCCATTTGTGCCTTTGTCTCTAATTTCCTTTCCGGCCGTTCCATAGCTGCGGTTGTGGACGGCCATCGCTCATTTCCTCATCCTATCAACTCCGGTGTTCCTCAGGGTTCTGTCCTATCTCCTATTCTCTTTTTAATTTTCATAAATGATCTTCTCAACTGTACATCCAGTCCCATCCATTCATATGCAGACGACTCTACTTTACACCACTCAATTAGTTTTCCAGAACGCCCCAGCCAGCAATCCCTCAAAAGTAAACGTAATGAAGCCATAAAATGCTTATCTTCTGATCTAGCTACTATTTCCAATTGGGGTAGAGAAAACCTTGTTGCATTTAATTAATGCTTCCAAAACTCAATTTATCCATCTTACTACCCTTCAGGAACCTCCGGAGGACTATCCCTTATTCTTCAACAATACAAAAATCAAACCTTCATCTTCCCTCAATGTTCTCGGTGCCACTTTTTCTTCTGCTCTCACTTGGAAAGACCATATTACCAGACTCGCTAAGGCAGCCTCCCAGAAGCTGGGTGTGCTCAACCGCCTCAAGTCGTTCTTTACACCCTGCGCAGCTTCTTGCTCTGTACAGGGGCACAGTGCGTCCTTGTATTTAGTATTGTTCACATGTGTGGGGAGGATCCTCTCACACTGCACTCCTAGATAAAGTAGAAAGGAAAGCCTTTTGTATCATTAACTCCCATCCACTCACCAAATCTCTGTAATCTCTCTCTCTTCGCCGCAATGTTGCATCTCTCTCGCTATTCTATCGCTACTACAATAATCAGTGTTCCTCGGAGCTTTCCCAGTGTATACCACCTCCTCTACGTAGGGTACGTAGTACCCGCCTTGCAACACAATTCCACCCCTACTCTGTGCAACTCTCCAACCCAAGAGTGAAACATTATTCTCAGACTTTCTTCTATTCAACTGCTGAGCTCTGGAACTCTCTCCCAGAATCAGTCTTTCCCTCTTCCTATGACTTAAATTGCTTTAAACTCCGTGTGTACAGGCATTTTAGCTCGACGTCCCTTGATTTCGGCTCTGTCACTCTTTGAAATCTGGGGGAGGCACTCGCTGCAGGCAGTTATGCCTTTTGTCTCCCTCATTCACATAGACAAAAAAAAAAAAAAAATATATATATATATATATATATACTGTATATATATCAGACACGCATGTTATGCATATGTTCTAAGAGGCTTATGGTATTATGAGGCTCTGTGAAGATTTGCTCATAGTTGAATATTTAATGCATACAAATTCGTTCTATTAATATCGAAGGTGGGTAAGTGAGAAGTTAGACAAATTATTTAGTATGCCATTACCAAAGTTCAAAGTAATTAATTGTTCTTCATAAAATAATTGACACTCCAACTACAAGTGTCTTTGTAATCCACCACCACCTTACCTTATCTTGCACTGCTGCTAGATTGTGCTCTATCGTTTGACGCCCACTACTTTTTATTTTGACCGCCTTATGCAATTTCTGTCTCGTGCTCGTCTCCACCTTCTCATTTTGACGTGTTTTCCTTAGCCTTGTATCTTTATTGAATTCGCCTAGCTTACCTATGCCATTTTAATCCTGAGTTGTAGTGCCACATAGCTACTCATGAGCTTGGTGCTATTCCTTATTATAATTATTAAATTACCCTCCCCCTATATGATTCTCGAGCTAGAAACACACGTTTCTTATTGAAGGGTGTCTCTGAGTCAATTGGCTACAACTTTAGGAGTAGGCCTATTATATGTTACATTAAAAAAACAGAAATCTAATAAGTTGTAATCATAATTCCACATAATGTTCAAAACACAACATATAATATTATTATGTTTTCATAGTAAAGTATTATTTTGGACACTCACTTCCCTCCACCCGCATTTGCTCCCACCTCGCCGCTGGTTCTCCCTCCCACTCCCTCCACCCCATACCTTTACCACCTACCCCCACAACATCATTGTTACCAGATAATTCATGGTCACTAATTGTGCTGCCCTCTATTGAGATCTTGGGCAGACCAAAGTTTTCTCTATTTCATCCGTTAGAGGTAATTTACATGTCTTGGAAAGAAGTGTGATGTGCTTGTTAAATATAGTGAAATTAATAGGAGGAAGAGGTGTTTGTGAGAGTTAGCTTGATTACTCTTTGTGTAGGTGAGGAACAAATGGAAACAGTGGGGGAAGCCAGGCAAATGAAACAGGAGCTGCTTGATTGGCGCTTGCAGTCTATCTATTGACAAATAGATAATAACGCGAAATAGAACCATGAGTACTGAAGGTGTTTGGATAAGATAAATTGGAATAGCTTTAGATGCCCACAGTGAATGACACGAATGTCTCGGTACCGCAGCTTGAAATGCGAGCGAGAGAGCCGATGGAGGAAAAGAGGGAATTATGCTTCTCGCTCTCTCTCTCTCTTTTTGTTTTCTTTTTTGTTAATGTCAGATTGGATGCATGCACCTTGACAGAAACAAAAGTGACTGATAGGAACGTTTGGGAGATGTAGCATGGGGTGGGAATATGTGCAGAAACGAATGGGAATATTTATGTGTTATCAAGGGCTAATTTTCGTTTTCATATTTTTTTCTATGTGAGTGAGGGAGACAAAAAGCAGAACTGCCTGTGATGAGTGCCTCCCCCAAAGTTAAAAGAGTGACAGGGCCAAAGTCAAGGGACGTTCGAGCCAAAATGCCTGGACACACGGATTTTGAAGCAATTTAAGTCATAGGATGAGAGAAAGACTGATTCTGGGAGAGAGTTCCAGCGCTCAGCTGTTGAATAGAAGACAGATTAAAAATAACTTTTCACTCTTGGGTTGTAGAGTTGCACAGAGTATGGGTGGGATTGTGTTATAAAACGGGTGCTGCATGCTCTATGAAGAGGGGGTGGTATACACTGAGAGAGCTCTGAGGAACACTCGTTATTGTAATAGCGGTAGAATAGTGAGAGAGATGCAACATTGCGGCGAAGAGAGAGAGAGACTACAGATAATTGGTGAGTGGATGTGAGTTAATGAGACAGAAGTGCTTTGTGAAAGGATCCACCCCACACGTGTGAATAACACTCAATACATGGACGCACCATGCCCCTGTACAGAACAAGAAGCTGGTGGTAGTTGAGCACCTCCAGCTTCTGGGAAGCTGTTTTAGCATGAGTGGTAATATGATCTTTCCAAGAGAGATCAGAAGAAAAAGAGACACCAAGAATATTAAGAGTAGATGAAGGGTGAATTTGCATGTTGTTGAAGAGTAAGTCATAGTTTTCTGGAAGGGGGCTACGAGAGTAGACAGATGGAGAAATTGAGTTTTGGAAGCATTGAAAGTAACAAGTTTTTTTCTGACCCAATTAGAGATAGTAGAGAGATCAGAAGATAGGTGCTTTAATTATGGCCTCCTTACATGAGTTTGGAGTTTCTGCTGTGAGTGATTTCGAGGAAGGCTAGTTTAATAGTGTAATATAGAGTCGTCGGTATATGAGTGAATGGGGCTGGAGGTGCAATTGAGAAGGTCGTTAATGAATAATAGGAAGAGAATTGGAGATAGGACAGAATCCTGAGGAACACCGGAGTTGATAGGTTGAGGAAGTGAACGGCGGCCGTCCACAACCGCAGCAATGGAACGCCCGGAAAGGAAATTAGAGACAAAGGCACAGATGGAGTGATAGAAACTGAAGGGGGCCAGTTTGGAAATGAGGGATTTGTGCCAGACTCAATCGAAGGCCTTCGATATGTCTAGCGCAACAGAAAAAGTCTCGCCGAAGTTCCGAATGAAGGATGACCAAGAGTTAGTAAGATAAGAAAGAAGATCACCAGTAGAGCGGCCCTTAAGGAAGCCATACTGGCGGTCTGAGATTAGGTTATGGGTAGATTAATGCTTAAGAAATGTTTAGGTAAGAATAGTTTCAAAAACTTTAGAAATGCAAGAAATGAGAGCAATTGGACTATAGTTGGAGGGTTGAAGAGCAGTCACCCTTCTTTGGGACAGGTTGAATGAGAGAGTTTGCCTAGCACGGAAGCGCAGTTTGTTAGTACAACAGGAGGGACACCATAAGGTCCGTAAGCCTTCTTAGTATAAGCCCCTAGAGGGTGGAAAGTACATCCTTAGAATAGATTATGATGTTAGGCATAGGTAGGAGAGAGGGGGGTGGAGAGGGAGGAATAACATCGGCATCATCCAAAGAGGAGTTATTAACAAAAGTGTTCAGCTCTGTCAGAAGAAGAAGTGACGGTACTGCCGTCAGTTTGTAAGAGAGGAGGGAAAGACGAAGAAGAAAAACATTTGGAGATGTTTTTGGCTAGATGCCAGAAGGCTTTGACAGAGCTAGAGTTGGATAGTTCAGTGCATTTATTATTGATGAAAGAATGTTTGGCGAGTCTAAGAACAGATTTGGCTTGATTCAGGGCAGAAACATAGGAAATATGAGATTCTTGAGTTTGAAGGCGACGGTACCATTTGAATGCATGCGTAAACCAAGATTTGTTGGAGTTAGACTGAGAGAAAGAAAATGGATGTATGCTTCCATGCCTGAGAGGATTACCTTGGTAATGCGTTCAGCACTCTCCGAGGGTTCCCGGCCACGGAAGCAGAAGTCATTCCATGGGAAATCAGAGAGATACTGCCGGAGAGCCTCCCAGTGACCCAGTCGGCAGCACTAAAGTGCCACAAGCTCCGCCAGCTAGGAGGATCAGATGGCCACCGGAGAGATAGAACAGGTGACAGAGATAAGTTTATGGGTGTAGGAGCCCAAAGGAGAGAAAAGATGTTGGGCCGATCTTCGAAGTGGTCCGGGATACAGGTGGGTTGCTGGACTAACTGCTCTAGGTTATTTAGGATAGAAAAGATGTAGGCTTCTTCACCATGATGGTCAGTGGAAGAAGAGGAGAACCATTGGTGGTGGTGAACGTTGAAATATCCTAATATGGAGATTTCTGTGAAAAGAGAGATGGATAGAATGTGTTCCACTATAGAAGTTAGATAGTCAAAGCATTTTGGATAGTCAGTAGAATTAGGGGAGAGATAACAGCACCTTTTTTAATTTTTTCTATGTGAATGAGGGAGACAAAAGGCATAACTGCCTGCAGCGAGTGCCTCCCCCAGATTTCAAAGAGTGACAGGGCCGATATCAAGGGACGTTCGAGCTAAAATGCCTAGACACACGGAGTTTGAAGCAATTTAAGTCATAGGAAGAGGGAAAGACTGATTCTGGGAGAGAGTTCCAGAGCTCAGCAGTTGAATAGAAGAAAGTCTGAGAATAGCGTTTCACTCTTGGGTTGGAGAGTTGCACAGAGCAGGGGTGGGATTGTGTTGCAAGGCGGATACTACGTACCCTACGTAGAGGAGGTGGTATACACTGGGAAAGCTCCGAGGAACACTGATTATTGTAGTAGCGATAGAATAGTGAGAGAGATGCAACATTGCGGCGAAGAGAGATAGATTGCAGAGAATTGGTGAGTGGACGGGAGTTAATGATACGAAAAGCTTTCCTTTCTACTTTATCTAGGAGTGCGGTGTGAGACGATCCTCCCCACACATGTGAACAATACTCAATACAAGGATGCACTGTGCCCCTGTAGCTGCACAGGGGTAAAGAACCCCTTGAGGCGGTTGAGCACACCCAGCTTCTGGGAGGCTGCCTTAGTTTAACTGGTAATATGGTCTTTCCAAGTGAGAGAAGAAGAAAAAGAGACACCAAGAACATTGAGGGAAGATGAAGGGTTGATTTTTGTATTGTTGAAGAATAAGGGATAGTCCTCTGGAGGTTCCTGACGGGTAGTAAGATGGATAAATTGAGTGTTGGAAGTATTAAATGTAACAAAGTTTTCTCTACCCCAATTGGAAATAGTAGCTAGATCAGAAGAAAAGAATTGTATGGCTTCATTACGTTTACTTTTGAGGGACTGCTGGCTGGGGCGTTCTGGAAAACTAATTGAGTGGTGTAAAGTAGAGTCGTCTGCATATGAATGGATGGGACTAGATGTACAGTTGAGAAGATAATTTATGAAAATTAGAAAGAGAATAGGAGATAGTACAGAACCCTGAGGAACACCGGAGTTGATAGGATGAGGAATTGAGTGATGGCCATCCAGAACCACAGCTATGGAATGGCCGGAAAGGAAAATAGAGACAAAGGCACAGATGGAGGGACAGAAACTGAAGGAGGGCAGTTTGGAAATTTATGATTTGTGCCAGACTCTATCGAAGGCTTTCGATATGTCTAGTGCAACAGAAAGAATCTCACCAAAGTCCCGAAAGTTGGATGACCAAGAGTTAGTAAGATATGAAAAAAGATCACCAGTAGAGCGACCCTTAACCCTTAAAGATCGGGAGCGGACTTAAGTCCGCTTCCAATTTGCAACAAGTTAGGAGCATTATTAAGGCTTTTAAAGGGTTAAAATCGAGTGCAAATGGCCGGGAGCGCAGCGGGCCAGATAGCCGACTCCCAGGGCTTACCGCCGCCCATTAACTTATGTTCCCTGTGTTCTCGAGAGTCCGGCAGTGTAGCCAGTAGTGAGCATAGCTGGGAAAAATATGCCGCTATACGCTAAACTCCCATGTTACTGGTACCACTGTATGAGAACCACAAGTGCTACGTAGCTCGTTCTGGTCTCATTTTGAAGCTTTTAGCGCCTAGTTTTTTGCTGAATAAATTTATGTTCATGCAGATACTTGATTTATCATTCAGGAGGGCCTGATTATGCCCAAATAAGCCAAAACCCCCCCCACTAGACAACGGTTAAGGAAGCCATACTGGCGATCTGTGAGATTATGAGAAGAGAAATGCTTAAGAAATTTGGAAGCAAGGATAGTTTCAAAAACTTTAGAGATGCAAGAGATGAGAGCAATTGGACGATAGTTGGAGGGTTGAGAGCGGTCACCCTTTTTTGGGACAGGTTGAATGAGAGCAAACTTCCAGCAAGAAGGAAAGACATTAGAGGAGAGACAGAGACAAAAGAGTTTGCCTAGGCAGGGGGTCAGCACGGAAGCACAGTTTTTAAGTATAACAGGAGGAACACCGTCCGGACCGTACGCCTTCTTAGTGTTAACCCCTGAGAGGGTAGAAAGTACATCTTTAGAAGAGATAAGGATATTAGGCATAAGTAGGAGAGAGGGGGGTGGAGAGGGAGGAATAGCACCGGAATCATCCAAGGTAGAGTTTCTGGCAAAAGTTTGAGCAAAGAGTTCAGCTTTGTCAGAGGAAGAAGTGATGGTTGTGCCATCAGAGTGGAAAAGGGGAGGGAAAGACGAGGACAAAAAGTTGTTGGAAAGGTTTTTGGCTAGATGCCAGAAAGCTTCGGAAGAGCTAGAGTTGGATAGTTCAGTGCATTTATTATTCATGAAAGAGTGCTTGGCAAGTCGAAGAACAGATTTGGGTTGATTCCGGGCAGAAGAATAGGAAGAATGAGATTCTTGAGTTTTAAGGCGTCGGTACCGTTTGAATCTTTCCTCTTTGTTGTGGACATCAGTAGAACAAGCGTGAGTAAACCAAGATTTTTTTGCATTAGACTATGAGAAAGAAAATGGGATGTACGCTTCTATGCCCGAGAGGATTACCTCGGTAATGCGTTCAGCACTCTCAGAGGGTCCTCGGCCATGGAAGCGGAAGTCATTCCATGGGAAATCAAAGAAGTACTGCCGGAGAGCCTCCCAGTCGGCAGCGCCAAAGTGCCACAAGCGCCGCCGGTTGGGAGGATCAGATGTCCTTACAGAAAAGGTAGGACAGGTGACAGAGATAAGTTTATGGTTGGAGGAGCCCAAAGGAGAGAAAAGATTGACAATATAAGAAGAAGGGTTAGAAGTCAGAAATAAGTCAATAATGGTGGGGCGATCTCAGAAGCGATCCGGGATACGGGTGGGTTGCTGGACCAGCTGCTCTAGGTAATTTATGATAGAAAAGACGTCGGCTTGTTCACCAGGTTTGTCAGTAGAGTGAGAGGGGAGCCATTGGCAGTGGTGAACGTTGAAATCTCCTAAGATGGAGATTTCAGAGAAGGGAGAGATAGATAGAATGTGTTCCACTTTAGAGTTTAGATAGTCGAAGAATTTGGGAAAGTCGGTAGAGTTAGGGGAAAGATAGACAGCACAGAAATATTTAGTATGAAAATGACAGGATAGTTTGAGCCATAAAGTTGAGAATTCAGAGGAGTCGAAATCGGGAACACGAGATCAAGTGAGTTTGTTGTGCACGTATGCACAACATCCACCATTGGCTTTGAAACTAGGATAGAGAAAGTAGTAGGATACAGAGAAGGGGCTGCTGGCAGTTGCTTCAGGCACCTGAGTTTCGGTGAGAAAAAGAAGATCAGGTTTGGAGGGGGAGAGATGGTGTTTGATAGAGTGAAAATTAGAGGAAAGGCCGCAAATATTGCAAAAGTTGATAGTAAGAGTGACAGGCCGTGGTCCAGAATTTTTAGATGGGTCGTCAGGGAAAGGTCGGGCATGTGTGGGGGCGTTAATTTAGTAGTGTAGAATGCGTTGATTCACGGGTTTAGTTTATATTAATAAGGGGTAAATAAAGCTGGTTTATGCTATACATTATATTGAGTTATAGAATACTATTTTATAATACTAAGTGTTAAGGTGTTAGTATTGAGTTTATAGGTCTCATAGTGTAGACTATCGTGTGGTTTCTGAGTTAGGCAGAGTGTCTAATCTTATCCAAGCGTAGGTTGATCGAGTTTCTGAGTTTAGACAGCAAGTGTAACAGTAAGTGCTTAAGTGATGTGGAGTAGAGTGGAGTAGGCTTAAGGCAGTGTCTGGTACTTGTCAGTGGCTGGTGGAGAGTGGGCTTAGGGCAGTGTCTAGCCTTAGCCAAGGTGTGAGATGGAGTGATCTATCAATCTACCTCTCTGCTAGAGGTAGGGTGTGTTTGCTGACTAAGCATTCATTAGCTAGGTAATGTGTAGAGTTGTGTGTACAATGTTTACTTCCTTTGCTGTCTTTTGTATGTTACTGTGACATTCTGTGGTGTCTAAGAGGGAGGATTGTTGGCAGTAAGTTTGCTTATATCTGTAAGTATAAACAATATAGGTAGTTATATCTCTGTGATGAGATTGACTTGGTGATATTAATGTGTAGTGATTGTGTGAGTAACTAAGGGTTAATGGATTAGTTGGTTACATATTATGGGTTATAATACATATTTATATAAATACTTTCAGTCTTTTATATAATGTTGATGGGACTTAAGGTGGGCTTATTAAGTGATTGAGTCTAGTTTACTTGCATATATATTTGAGTATAACATGCGTGTTACAGTAGAATCAAAGTTGGGAACACGAGAGAAAGCAAGATTGTTGCGAACATATACACAACATCCACCTTTGGCTTGAAACTGAGGATAGAGATAGTAGGATAATACAGAGAAGGGTTTGCTATCAGTACTCCCAGACAACTGAGTTTTGGTGAGAAAGAAAAAATCAGGGTTGGCAGAGGAGAGATGGTGTTCCACATAGTGAAAGTTAGAGGAAAGGCCACAAATGTTGTAGAAGTTAATTGTAAGAGTAGAAGGTAGTGGTCCAGGGCATTTTGGCGAGTCACTGCCAGGGGTCAGTCCAATGGGGTAATTTCTGGTCCCCCCCCCCCCCCCACCCCCCGGGGACTCTGAGGCGGCTCGTGGTTGCGTCTATTTTTTTGTACAAACATAGTGTAGTGTAGAAGGTGTTTGTAGTATAATGTAATTGTACATGATATTAATGATAGATTAAAATCCTCACAAAATGACGAAGAACGGGTGAAATTTGTAGAGCTACGACGCAAAGCCAAGAAGTTAATTAAGCAAAGTAAAAAGACCCTAGCGCTACATATTGCGAATCAAAGTAAAACAAACCCGAAAGAATTCTATAGTTATATCAGAAAGAAAAAAGTAGTTACTTCTACTGTTGGACCGTTAGTCGATGAAAATGGAGAATACACCAAAGACGAAGTACAAATGAGTAATGCCCTCAATACCTTCTTTGCATCAGTTTTTACAACAGAAGACCTCAGTGATATCCCTACACCATCGCCGATTCAGATTGATAATTCAGATGTTCTAAGCAATGTCACCGTTACAGAGAGAGAAGTATTGAATTGTTTAGATAAACTCAAGGTAAATCAAACGCCTGGACCTGATACAATCTCGCCTAGAGTTCTAAAGGAAGCTAAGGATGAGCTCTCCAAACCACTGACATTACTATTCAATAAATCCTTGCAGTCTGGAACTATGCTTGATCAGTGGAAGCTAGCCAACGTAACACCGATATTAAAAAAAGGCAGCAAATCCCTACCCAGTAACTATCGTCCAATTAGCTTAACCTCAGTTGTTTGTAAAATGCTAGAAACGGTCATAAGAGACAGACTCGTAAATCACTTAGAGGAAAATAACATACTTAAAGATACTCAACACGGCTTTCGTAAAAAACGTTCCTGTTTAACAAACCTCTTAGACTTCTTCCACGATATCCTCAACCTCTACGATGAGAGTAAAGCTGTAGATAATTATTATATACCTTAATTTTCAAAAGGCCTTTGACAAAGTTCCCCACAAACGTTTACTGCTAAAACTAAAAGCGCATGGAATATAAGACGGTGTGTTGAAATGGATAGAAATTTGGCTCAGCGACAGAAAGCAAAGAGTAGTCATAAACGGTAAGGCATCTAAATGGACCAATGTAAGTAGCGGGGTACCCCAGGGATCGGTACTAGGACCAATTATCTTTCTAATTTACATCAACGACATAGATGAGGGTCTCTCCTGTACAATCTCAAAATTTGCTGACGATACAAAAATTGCAAATAGCGTACTCTCAAAAGAATAAGTTGACGATATGCAACACAATCTAGATAAATTGTCATGTTGGGCCCAAATTTGGCAAATGAGTTTCAATGCGGATAAATGTAAAGTACTACATATCGGATAGCCTACCTAAATGAGAAAGCAAACTATTCGATGAATGGCACTCAGCTTAAGAATGTAAACAGAGAAACCGATCTGGGAGTAACAATATCGAGTAACCTAAAACCGAGTCAACAATGTTCAGAAGTTGTTAGGAAGGCAAACAAAATAATTGGCTTTATAGACAGGTCATTTGAGCATAAATCTAAAGAAGTTATCCTAACCCTTTACAATTCCTTAGTCCGCCCTCTTCTGGAATACTGCGTTCAATCCTGGTGCACTTATTACCAAAACGATATAAACAGGCTAGAACGAGTTCAACGTAGAGTTACCAAAATGATACCTAGCCTAAAGAACAAACCATACGAAGAGCGTCTTAGAGAATTAAATCTATTTCCTTTAACCCAGCGCATATTAAGAGGTGACTTAATTCAAGTGTTCAAAATCATTAAAGGCATTGACAATACGAACTGTAGTAAGTACTTCACTATCGACCAATCTAATTACATGCGGGGAAACGGTTGCAAAATTATTGGTAAATCTTTTAACTCACACGAATCTAAGAATTTCTTCTTCAATCGAGTTGTCAACTTGTGGAATGGGCTTCCCCGAGACGTTATAGACTGCAGCCCCGTTGATTCATTTAAACTCCGCCTAGACAAATATCTCGCATCAAACCCGCGACTGACTGCGTTTGTAAATTAATAACTTTATTTTATCCTCCCCTCAGTTACTAACCCATCTGTCCCCTACTAACTTCCTAATCCTGCCACGGACATTAGTTCCCTTTCCAATGTTCCCTCACCCACTCTAAACCACTGTTTGGACACTTGATCCTCAGTGTTTTGGAGGACAAGCAGCCTAGAAGGGTCACTAGATCTGTTGTTGCTTGATTTCCTTTGTACTCCTTTGTACTTTGTACTCCTTTGTACTCTACAGCAGATTATCTGTTTATATGTATTTGTGTTTCTTATTACTTTTTTAAAGATAACTCAAAACTACTGACTTGGAGAGAAGTAGTTTTTGTTATCACAATTTACCCGTTGAAATACAAATTGATTTGAAAAGTAAATAATAAATATCCATTATTGTATTGGGAATCAACCTCACCTTGAAGATATTCCATGTGCAATACTTAAAAAACAATTAATATAATCCAGTAATGTTACTCGGAGTATCTTGTTATTGTGAATACACCTTTTATTTACACTACTTTGTATAAGCGGAAATATGTAACTCTCCATAAACTTAATTGTTTAGTTAATAATGAACGGTCAAACTAAAAGCGGTCCAAACACCATAATGTTGTTATCCATAAGAACATAATAGTTCTTAAAGCTAGCACTTGCTAAGCCAGCTAAGGATAGCCCAATAAGTCCGATTAGGCGTATTTCCATTGGGGTCTTGTACTACTATCCCATCCCCTTGCTCATGAGGGATGGTAACGACTCGGTCTATCTATCTATATATATGCTCAGGCTTAATCCCCACTTTTCCTATTTTTTATTTGTATTTTCCTCTATTTTATTATTTATTTATTTTTTTGTATTTTCTTGGGGGTGGCCGACTTAAGACAGAGCAAAAACAGGAAAACACAAAACACAAGACAAAACAGCGAACAAACACAGACAAAACACAAAATTCACACACATCTACTGTAGGTCACCCAGGAGAATACCCAGAGACCAGGCTCACCAAGGTCGCTCCAGCACTACCCCAGCCCCCGACCACCCGGAGAGGGTCCGATCTCGGCAGGCAGACATGCAGCGGAGCCAAAGCCACAAGCCCGCCCACCACACTTCCAGGCGCACCCTCCATAATTATTAATCGTCTCCCCGGGCCAGGCGCCTGATGGACTATTATCTAGTCCAACTTGCGCCCGACCCCTTCCCCCAAATGACCACGTGTTCTATTCACAAGCATTCTCCATTCATTCCTGTTTATTACCACTTCCTTTGCCTGATCTATAGTCATTCCTCTATCATCCAAAGCTTGTCTTACACAGTCTCTCCATCTCAATGGGGGTCTTCCTGCCCTTCTATCTCCCCTTGTATCTGACTCATATTATCTCTTTGTAAACCTTTCAACTCCCATTCGTTCAACATGAACATACCAGCTCAGCACCCTTCTGTCCACTATGGCTGACAAATGTTCCTTCTGCCCCACTCTCCTACGTATCTCTTCATTCCTCAATCCGTCTCTACGGGTAACTCCACACATACTCCTCAAGCAGCTCATCTCCATCACATCCAGCTTTCTTCTCTCCTTTTTCTTCAGAGCCCATGTCTCAGCCCCATACATCACTGTTGGCACAACAATTCCCTGATACATTGCACTTTTTACTTTCATTCCGAGATTTCTCGTCTTCCACATACTTTCAATTGCTCCGAAAAGCTTCCTTCCTTCACACACTCTCTGTTTTACCTCCATTTCCATACCTCCACTCCTGCTTATTGATCCTCCTAGATATTTAAAACACTCTACTTGTTCCAATATTGCCCCATCCAGCCTCACATCTAGATTCACCCTACGATCACCCCTATTACACACCATTACTTTACTTTTATTGACGTTCACCTTCAGTTTCCTCTCCCACAAACCACTCCAATCTCTTTGACTACCCGCTGCAGTTTCTCCTCAGAATCCGCCACCAACGCTGTCATCAGCGAACAGCAACTGATTCAACTCCCAATCTCTACCATTCTTTCCTACTAAACCCAATCCTCTTCCCATAGTTCTCATTTTCACCTCCCTCACCACACCATCCATAAACATATTAAACAGCCATGGTGACAATACACAACCCTGTCGCAAACCTACCTTTACCTCACACCATTCACTCAACTCGCCATTTCCTACTCTAACACATGCTATGCTCCCTTCATAAAAACTCTTAACTGCTTCCAACAAATTTCCTCCAATTTCTCAGTACTTGACAAAAATATTTAATGCGCCAAGCGTGGGCGCAATCCTGGGCCTTCTGGGTGGAAGTCCAACACGCTAGTCACTACACCAGCGAGCCGCTGATAACATAAGAAAATGTGAGTCCGCAGAAAGCCGATTGGCCCACACAAGGGAGGTCCCTCTCACACCCAACCCCAATTACAAGGCCCAATTATAGGCCCAGCTCACCAATACCCTGGGGACCAACCTCACCAAAATGGTCAGAGGTCTGCAGAGCGCCGATTGGCCCACACCCGGCAGATTCCCCTCACACCAGTACAGTACAACCACATCATCTGTTGCAGAGGACTCAGGGTGTGTGGCATCAGCCATTCTCACCTGTCCTGGCCTGTCCTGGCCTCCCTCACCACTCACCTTCCCAGCAAACACCACTTACAATTACCAGCCAACGGTGGCAGTGACAACGTACACCACACTCACGACGTGTACTGCCCTCCAGTCCCCCGCCATACCCTCCACCCCAGGGAATAGTCTGCCTACTTATATGTTAAATGAACTGGCTTTATCATCCCCAACAGGCCCAAACCCAAACCCCATCCCAGCTGTTGAAGAGGTCGTCAACACCCCACCTAATAATAACAATGTAGACTGAAAAATTGTCAAGTGCCCTTTGATGTGCGTCGGCCAATGTTGTACTTTATTATATTCCAATGAAAATATAATCATAAATTGTAAATTAAATATGTGCTGTGATCGCTTCCATTGAAGCAATTGATAGACGTGTACAAAACATTAGAAAGTAATATCATTATTAATATGAAAAGTATTGTGTTGTTTTGAGCAACCAAAACAAATATTAACATTAATTTTTTGTATGGAAATTAAATTATTGTTTTATTTATTCACTATTTTAAGTATATGTTGATCCAAGTTCGTTCATATGTTCATTGCCATTCTTTAATAAATATTTTCATAAACTTAACTTGTTCCTGGAGAATTTTATTACCGAAAAATGTACAATTTGATCTCGATGGGGGGGCTTTGTGAATAATTATGTAAGCTAGATGAAGTTGTGCTTTATCTATAACTTTATCATGCTTACGTAAAATACCCACATGACCCCTCATTGACATACATGTGTACAATTTTTGGTCCAAAAATTGTCTAGTTCCAGTTTTGCTTCACGAAATACCATTATTTTGTTTTCTCATAAGCTCATCCTCATTTCACAAAGTGCCTTTTGAATTACCTGTATTATGTTTCTTCTTTTGTATTTTGCAGGTTTTGATTAAAAAATAAAATTAAATATTTGTTTTCAATGCTCCATTATACTAACCTTCGATAATTTTGTCTTGCCAAGGGATACGCCTTGCCTCTGAGTTGTAGTACTCCTTCAGGTATACTGACTTTCTTTCCGGCTGCTGACGAGGTGTTCTTAGCTAGTTCCTCGAGTGACAGCATTTCGCCATCCCGCTTCCACGTCCCTGGGTTGACGCAACGACGTTTGTGGTCTTCTTTGTCAACTCTGGCGATGTTGTGGATTCTGTACCGAACCCTGAGGAGGTTGTGGAGGCAGCAGATGGCCATTACAACTGACTCCACGTTCTTTGGTTTCAGCAGAATGGTGGTGAGGAGAATACGAAACATAGAATACAAGGAAAATATAATAAATAGTATGTACCAAGAAAAGAAATTCATAAATACAAATAATTAAATGGCTAAAGCATGAGAGTGAATGATATATAATATAAAAACAATAACTTTATAATAAAATGATAATGTATGTGATAAATATAGCAATTAACAGGGGTTAAATAGATTCATAAGTAATATCTAACAAACAGTACAAACAAATGAAATAGTAATAATTAAGTAATAAATACAAAAAACCCGTAATAATATGAATTGTATATATATATATATATATATATATATATATATATATATATATATATATATATATATAAATATATAAATATATACAGTATATATATATATATATATAATGATACATATAATGATATATATATATATATATATATATATATACTGCCAAACGCATTTTCAACAACTCAGTGTGCTCTAGAGAGGCGGTAGTTGTATATCCGTTCCTCCCGGGTCATGTTGCTGTGAAGGAACGGCTTCATCTCCAGGTGCGAAGTGATGAAGTAAGGGACAGGTAGATCCCCACCAGGTAGAGGCTCATCATATAAAAGACCCGCACGGCCCTCCTCCAGCGCATCATGCAGTAGGGTGCCTAGGAACACACCACGATCAGATGAACACCCATGGGCTCCAACATCAACATACAGAAATCGGTAGTCTGCGTCAACTAGGGCCATCAGTATTATTAAGTGGAATATTTTGTAATTGAAGTACTTGGAGCCGCCTTTGGGAGGACACTTGATGGCAATGTGTTTGCCATCCAGGGCTCCGACAGCGTGTTGAAAGTCCCAGTGGAGTGCAAATTTGACCACCACCGCTTTCCACTCCGCATGTGTCTTTGGGCATACAATCACCTCCTTCATATAATCGGCCACAGGTTTCAGGAACAAACTTGGAGATGGTGTTGGGCTCTACTCGGAATCCAAAGGAGAGGGTGCGGTATGTATCTCCAGAGGCCAGGAATCGAAGCGTAATTGCAAGCTGCAAACCTGGTTCCACACTGTCACAAAAGGAAGTATTATTCATAGAAATTCTAGGTCCAACATGAGCAAGCACCTCCCTGAACATGGAGACAGGCATCCTCAGGAATTTGTTGAAGGTAGCACTATCCTCCTCTGCCAACTCCACCATCAAGTGATGATAAATCCTGTGATCCTCTCGTCGCATAAGCCAAGATCGAATCCACCACCTCCTCCTTCTTGTATTTTTCTTGATCTTCCTTTCTCGTCTTTTTCTTATGAATGCCGCCAGGTACTCTATCTCTAAAAATTCTTGCTCCAATGACAAAACCAACTGGAGACGAACATTGGAGGTTGTAGGGAGTAGCTCAGTTCTCCAACAGTATTCCTCATAATCTTGAATGCACCACACAATCAAGCTTTGACACCCCAGCGCCTTACTGGGGTGTCAAAGCTTGATTGTGCGGTGCATTCAAGATTATGAGGAATACTGTTGGAGAACTGAGCTTGGCACAGCCTATTTATACCATGCAACCCTAATTACCAAATCGGCTGAGGTCGCACGTAGGATTCACGAGAAAAAGTATGTTGGACATTCGTCGGTCATTCGCCAAATTTGCGCAACATTCGCTGTGTTATCGCACCACTTTGCACAACATTCGCAAGACAATTGCATTGGCATTGCAATTGTCGCCATCACCTGTCGCAGCATTTGCTCTGATTCGCCTCTAGTTGTCGTACACAATTCGCTATTATTGCCTCGCAAGTCGCCGTCATCGCACGGTACTCATTCTTCTTTCGCACGGCCATCGCCTGTTTCGCCTGATTCGCTTCTTGGAAAACCCGGTTCGACGGCGAATACAGAAATAAGAAAAAAACATTTGCCTGGCATTCGCCGTTGCTAATTTGCCTAGTGGGATTCCGTCTTGAGAGTCATGATAAACTGAAGTAAGAATTAAAGAATGGTCAGTGGTGCTACTGTTGCCTATAATAGTTCTGGCAATGCAAATATTTCCAAGCCTCAATATTTCATGAAGTTAATGCTAAAAGCGCTTTTCTAAGCAATTTTCTTAGAACAATATTTTTCTCGCAATATTTCGGTGCTTTTTTACATTACTATCGGAAGCTAAAGTTTAAGTAAGAATATGTTTGGTGGCTTAAGACAAAATGTTCTGCAGTTGTCAAGCGTGAATTGCTGCAAAATATTGCCAGAAAAAGGGCTTGTGTGACACTGGCTAAGCTCTCAGTAATTGGTGGCGTATTGTTTATACTTTTTACTGGTCAGCATCAGACAGTGTTAAGCAATTCAAGAAGGATCTCTAGGAATCATAAGGGTAAATATTATTTCCATAGCTCCCTAAAGTTCCTCCAAAACTAAATAAAATCGTCTAATTAAAGCCAGAATATACTGTCATAACATGTCATAATCCTGGAGGGGTTATCTCTTTTGGTGTTGATGGTATGGATGGTATAGTGCAGTAAGTACTGAGTAATACCATAATGGGTGGTATAGTGCAGTAAGTACTGAGTAATACCATAATGGGTGGTGCACTTGTTAACTGTTGTGGTATTGATGGTATGGATGGTATAGTGCAGTAAGTACTGAGTAATACCATAATGGGTGGTGCACTTGTTAACTGTTGTGGTATTGATGGTATGGATGGTATAGTGCAGTAAGTACTGAGTAATACCATAATGGGTGGTGCACTTGTTAACTGTTGTGGTATTGATGGTATGGATGGTATAGTGCAGTAAGTACTGAGTAATACCATAATGGGTGGTATAGTGCAGTAAGTACTGAGTAATACCATAATGGGTGGTGCACTTGTTAACTGTTGTGGTATTGATGGTATGGATGGTATAGTGCAGTAAGTACTGAGTAATACCATAATGGGTGGTATAGTGCAGTAAGTACTGAGTAATACCATAATGGGTGGTGCACTTGTTAACTTTTGTGGTATTGATGGTATGGATGGTGTAGTGCAGTAAGTACTTAGTAATACCATGATGGGTGGTGCACTTGTTTTGTTTTTGTTTTTTTTCTATGTTAGTGAGGGAGGCAAAAGGCAAAACTGCCTGTAGCGAGTGCCTCCCCCAGAGTTGAAAGAGTGACAGGGCCCAAATCAAGGGACGTTAGAGCCGAAATGCCTTGACACACGTAGTTTGAAGCAATTTAAGTCATAGGAAGAGGGAAAGACTGATTCTGGGAGAGAGCTCCAGAGCTCAGCTGTTGAATAGAAGAAAGACTGAGAGTAACGTTTAACTCTTGGGTAGGAGAGTTGCACAGAGTAGGGGTGGGATTTTGTTGCAAGACGGGTACCACGAGCCCTAAGTAGAGGAGGTGGTATACACTGGGAGAGTTCTGAGGAACACTGATTATTATAGTAGCAATAGAATAGCGAGAGAGATGCAACAATGTGGCGGAGAGAGAGAGATTGCAGAGAGTTGGTGAGTTGACAGGAATTAATGATACGAAAAGTGTTCCTTTCTACTTTGTCCGGGAGTGCGGTGTGAGAGGATCCTCCCCCCACATGTGAACAATACTCAATATAAGGATGAACTGTGCCCCTGTACAGAGCAAGAAGCTGTGCAGGGGTATAGAACCCATTGAGGCGGTTAAGCACACCCAGCTTCTGGGGTGCTGCCTAAGCAAGACTGGTAATATGGTCCTTCCAAGTGAGAGCAGAAGAAAAAGAGACACCAAGAATATTGAGAGAAGATGAAGGATTGATTTTTGTATTGTTGACGTATAAGGGAAAGTCCTCTGGGAGTTCCGGACGGGTAGTAAAATGGAGAAATTGGGTTTTGGAAGCATTAATGGCAACAAGGTTTTCTCTGCCCCAATTGGAAATAGTAGTTAGATCAGAAGATAAGTGTTCTATGGCTTCATTACGTTTGTTTTTGAGGGATTGCTGGCTGGGGCGTTCTGGAAAACTAATTGAGTAGTGTAAGGTAGAGTCTTCTGCGAATGAATGGATGGGACTGAAGGTACAGTTGAGAAGATTATATGAAAATTAGAAAGAGAATGGGAGATAGGAAAGAGCCCTGAGGAACACCGGAGTTGATAGGATGAGGAAGTGAGCGATGGCCGTCCACAACCGCAGCTATGGAATGGCCGGAAAGGAAATTAGAGACAAAAGCACTGATGGAGGGATAGAAACCAAAGGAGGTTAGTTTAGAAATTAAAGATTTGTGCCAGACTCTATCGAAGGCCTTCGATATGTCTAGTGCAATTGAAAAGATCTCACCGAAGTCCCGAAAGGAGGATGACCAAGAGTTAGTAAGATATAAAAGAAGATCACCATTTGAGCGACCCTTTAAGGAAGCTATACTGGCAATCTGAGAGTAGATTATAAGAAGAGAAATGCTTAACCCTTAAAGATCGGGACCCGACTTAAGTCCGAATCGAAAAATTTCGACTATGTGGCGGGGCCCAATTTTGGCGCAATATTGGCTCTGAGAGAGAGACAAATGACTGGAGGAGCATGGGTTACCTCATGACCGCTCGCCACGGCCGCCGTGGACCTACTGAGATTTACTCCACTTACATCCACCCTCACTCCCTCGCTACATACTTAATTATATAAAGAAATTACCGTATTTTAGCGAATTTGCCCTTCGGTTGCACGAACGTTGCAAGACAACCAGTGATCGTAGAAGGATGGTTCGGGTCTCATTGGAAAGCTCAATTTACGCCCTTTCAGGGATACATACTTGTATTACGCTCTGGGTCTTGTTTATGCATGAAAAAGAGCACGGAACAACCCCATTTATGGTAAAAAAAAACCCGCTGTGCGGCACGTCAAATATACCACCTAACCCGATAAATAAGGGTTAAGAAATTGGGAAGCAAGAATAGTTTCAAAAACTTTAGAGATAGAAGATATGAGAGCAATTGGACGATAGTTGGAGGGTTGAGAGCGGTACCCTTCTTTTGGACAGGTTGAATGAGAGGAAACTTCCAGCAAGAAGGGAAGACGTTAGAGGAGAGACAGAGACAAAAGAGTTTGCCTAGGCAGGGACTCAGCACGGAAGCACATTTTTTTAGTACAACAGGAGGAACACCGCCCGGACTGTACGCCTTCTTAGAATTAAGCCCAGATAGGGTAGAAAGTACATCTTTAGAAGAAATTAGGATATTAGGCATAAGTAGGAGAGAGGGAGGAACAGCACCGGAATCATCCAAGATGGAGTTTCTAGCAAAGGTTTGAGCGAAGAGTTCAGCTTTGTCAGAGGAAGAAGTGATGGTTATGCCATCAGAGTGGAAAAGGGGAGGGAAAGACGAGGAAAAAAGTGTTGGAGAGGTTTTGGCTAGATGCCAGAAAGCTTGAGAAAAGCTAGAGTTGGAGAGTTCAGTTCATTTATTATTGATGAAAGAATGCTTGTCAAGTCAAAGAACAGATTTGGCTTGATTCCAGGCAGAAATATAGGAAGAATAAGACTCATGAGTTTTTAGGCATCGATCCTTCCTCCTTGTTGCGGACAGCAGTGGAACAAGCGTGAGTAAACCAAGATTTCTTTACATTAGGCTGAGCGAAAGAAAATTAAATGTATGCTTCCATGCCCGAGATGATTACCTCGATAATGCGTTCTTGGTCTGCCTTTCCCTCTCTCTTCTTCCACCTGACTCTCATACCCTCTCTTAGTCATTCGCTTGCTTACCAAACGTTCCATATGGCCAAAACATCTCAAGATGTTTCTTTTTATGCTTTCCAGCACATGCACATGCACATCCACATCACACCGTTCTCGTACTTTCTCATTCATATGTCTATCCTTCCATGTAACTCCACATGCACTTCTCAAGTAACTAATTTCCACCCCTCTCACTCTTGATTTATGTCTCTCCAACAACATCCATGCTTCTCTCCTGTACGTCAATGTCAGGATTACCACACTATCATGCAAGGACTTAACTTCCATGCTGACCACCCTATTCCTTGTTACTGCTTTCAGCTTTCCTACAACCCTCTTCCCCTGTTGCACCCTCTCCCACACTTCATCCTCCTGTTATGACTGACAGTATGTAGAGGCTTCTAGTCCTTGGATTAACACAGACCCAATGAATAATCAGCACCTCTGTAGCCTCAACTCGTAACACAACCTATAGCAACAGAACAGAGCTCATATGCAACTTTCAGGCTCTCTGGGAACCAAAGGTGCAGACAATCCCCCAACTGATTCCGTTATGCAAACAATGCAATTAACTGCAACCCCTAGTTGTGATGAAAAGATATCTTGAGCCACAACTATCATCAAACCTCAGTACCGAGATGGCAATACTGAGGATGATCCTTCCTAAGCTGCACAAAGAAGAGAAAGCTCTGATATAATTTACATTAATTCAATTACGGTAAATACAAGCCAATAAATTCAAATGAATACCATAATAATGAAGCAAGTAGTATCAAGCAAAATAAATTAATCAAGGATCAAACAAGCACTGGTCAACCACCAAGACGTGAAGACGTAATTCTTCCGTCCCCCTAGACTCATAAGAAAGGGACGTTAGTACAGAGCTCTTCACGAAAGTCCTCTGTGAGCACTAATCAAGTAGCGATCTGACCTTTACGGTTTTCTTGTACCTACCCTTCAGAGGCACCTGAACTGTGGTTAGGATCTTCTGTTTGTTTACTCATACTTATGGACATTGTTGTTGAGGTTGCAGTTGTTGACTCGTGTCTATTATTGTCACCCCCACTTGCTGATCTTGCTTCTTTCGGTTTCTGACAAAGGTTGTGACAGTGTTTGGCCTGGCAGAGGGCAGTTCCTACAATTCTTGATGTTAGAGTATTTACACTCATTACTACCTTGTTCACGGGAGGCACACTCTGTACAGATACGTAGTTACGTAGCTCCCTTCATTCTGAGAGGTCCCGTTTTGTACACTCGGTTACCATAGTCTCTAGCCCACTCATACAAATTAGTAGACTTCACCAATTTCTAGTTATGGAAGTATATTTCTGGACACTAATTTATGAATAGAATTCTCTATAAATCAACTACAAAACTATATACTATTTATTGAAAAGCAAGTTCTATCCAAAACTCAATCCGGATAGATATAATTGCATATAGAAAAACATAGAGGGTCCACGAATTCTCCTGAGTGAGCTAGAGACTATGGTATCCGACTGTACTTGTAACATTTGTATCAGGGATGATTATTCCAGCCGCACAATTTGCATTGAAAAAGGCGACTATCGCTCTGTGTCGTGAAGGCAGCTGTAGCCATGGGCATCTCTCTCCCAGGGGTATCTTGAACCACCATGTTATACATAATTGTCTAAATGTAGCTGGAATAAAGTTAAAAAGATGTTGCTGGTGCAAAAGGGGTTAACCATGTCTCTCTATATTTACATCTTTCAATGTAAATGGTGTTGTGGTTCTAGCTAAATCTCTGGAGATTATAATACTATATCCTGTTCCAAATAATTAGGAAAAACTATTGACCATTAACCTCTATGACTCACAGACAACTAGAGTACTCGAGCTAATAATTCTATCATTTGGGAAGGGTCAGCCAGGGAATAGGTGTGGAAATAGACAGCCCATTTGCTCTAGCCGTTTTTAAGTTACAGAGGATAAGGACTACAATATCTGGCCTACCTACTTGGAACAGTATATAGCTCTTTAGGCGCTACATAGCAAGTCAGAGCAACTGGGCTTAAAGTTAGCATATAATTTACTTCTAATTACATAATTTGTTGTGTTACTAAGCATGCAGTAAGGTCGTCAATGTCATAGCTAGCTTCACTTACTTTGGTAATTGTATCCATAGCGATGATAGGCTAGTCCACTATTAAAACAATCGCATCGAACAATAATACATTTAACAGAAATCCATACATATTTTCTTAACAGTAATTAATGAGACCAGTCGAATGATATTGTATCAAAGCACAAATTAATTCTTTGAAATTGAACAAAAATAATTTGGTTGAATAATTCGTGGCTCCAAAGTTGGCCATAGGAACATGCGTCTCGTTTCCCTAAAGTTGACTATGTGAAAGTGGTAGTTTTCATGACCGAAGATTCCAAATGTAGGCAATCAAATCTAATGGCTGAGTAGAGCTAATTAAAATAACAGAATGACAGAAATAATCGTAACAACACAGTCTACCAGTGACGTTGCACTAACAACATAGTTTACTGGGGATGTCACATTGACAACAGTCTACCAGTGATTTTACAGTAACAACATTGTTTACTGGGGATGTCACAGTAACAACAGTCTACCAGTGATGTCACAGTAGCATCACAGTCTACCACTGATGTCACAGTAACAACAGTCTACCAGTGATGTCACAGTAACAACAGTCTACCATTGATATCACAGTAACATCACAGTCTACCACTGATGTCACAGTAACAACAGTCTACCAATGATGTCACAGTAACAACAGTCAGCCACTGATGTCACAGCAACATCAGTCTACCAGTGATGTCACAGTATCAACAATCTACCAGTGATGTCACAGCAACATTACAGTCTACCAGTGATTTCTATCAGTCCGTGTAGATGGAACAAAGGGAGAGTTATAAGAATGTGGAGATCACTTTGTCAAAACCATTTTCTTTCTTTTCTCTGTCTTCTAGATTCGATCTTTTGCTTTTCTCCAGTCTGCAACTCTATCCACAAAACCTTCTATGTGAATATAGACTTGCAAATGAGACATCAACCTCCTTCATTCCTCTCCAGTTACCCTGGCGGTTCCATTAATCACTACCACCGCTAGGCTAGACAATGTTTACAATCCAGCTAAACAAGAAGACAAACAAACCGCTCTATACAAGCCTCTAAATGGAGAGAGGCCTCCAATACTGTAAATAAGTTATGCTATGTACACCTAGACTTCAAGCTATTCACTTTTATTATTAATAAATAATACATACCATTCCCCACATAAACATGTATGCATTGTATTTTTAAGGCTTTAGACAACCATGCAATAAATCAGAAATTATATTTCCCTTGCCTCTTATGTTCCGGAATCACCTGACTTGTCACTCTCTGTAAAATCATATACTACCTGGCCGAAAACAGGGTAAAGTTAGGTAAGTCGAGGCACTGTGTCCCATGGGTAACCTGTGGGGGGAGTATACGTGAACAACTCGGCCGGATAGCACCATCCGTAGAGGCTAGCCAAAATTCTCTTAGAACGTGCCCTTCAAGCAGCGACGGTGTCTGGACAAGAGAGTGTATGTAGGCTGTGGCGGAGGTGACCTACGCTAGTGTTACCTGTGTGAGGGTATTCCCTGGCCTCCCCCTTGGCAACCAGGCCAAGACGGACCACGCACTCAGTCGCCCCCACGTGTGTCAGATCTCTACAAGGCTACTCTCTACTATACTCCGACTCAAAATTAAGTGCTTCTTGTTTACTTATTGTGTTTCGTGATTATTGCAAAGATTGTGTAGGATATGTTATGTGTTCAAGTTAACGTAAACACCTGAAATCTTTTATTCTCACCTTAGTCCTTTTGTTACTCGTGTCGAGAGTACATACAAATGCTATCCTGGGATTGATTTATATATATACTGCGTAATACATATTCATGTATTGCCACTAGGTTTATATATATATCCATTCGGCCCAATTACCCGCACCCTACACGTAAATATTGTGAACACCCCTAACAGATCTGATACTAAGTTAATAGGATTATCAGGGTGCGTAAATCGTGTATAAATGTTCACAGAGAGTGTTTTCTATCGTGTCTCTTAGTTAGACTCATTTTTATTTATGTTTCTTGGCTTCACAACCAGTTTAAACATTTAACTTGAATTCATAGTAGTTCTATTTTGCAGTATGTCTTTTCCGTAAGACTAATCTTTATTTACTCAGTTCCCTGAACTACTATTATTAAATCTAACTGTATACATTAGTAGAGAATTAAAACCTTTATCTTTATTTATAACTCATTAGTTATTTGCCATTCAGCTGATATTCTTATTTTATATATTCTATTTAACTGAGACGTTGTGACCTCAGTATTGTTGACCTTACCCCAAGTCACGTTCTACCTCGCGTCAACCTTGACCTTCAGGATATCAGCTATTCTTTGAGACTAACCGCTCTGTTAGCATTTATGCTATATTTATATATTCATCATATGTTTATTCAACTGTGACTTATCAATTATTATTATAAACTGATTTATATATCATCAATGCTTTATAATAATAATAATAATAATAGTTCTTAAAGCTAGCGCATGCTAAGCTAGCTAAGGATAGCTCAATAAGGCCGATTAGGCGTATTTCCATTGGGGTCCTGTACATTATACCCCATCCCTTTGCTCATGAGGGATGGTAACGACTCAGTGCTTGTGAAAAATCTTTAATGCGCCGAGCGTGGGCGCAAACCCGGGCCTTCTGGGTGGAAGTCCGAGACGCTAGTCACTACACCAAGCGAGCCGCTTGAAGAATATTTGTATTCATTCTTGAAGTAGGTTAGAGAGAATTTCTATATAAATACGACTCAACCATTTACCTATGTATTATCCATGCCAGTGCCCTGATATACAGTGAAATAAAAACTTGTGAAACCTAATCGTGTATTCTGTATCATTGGTAGAGATTGAGCAGATTTATAATTGCATATCTGGAGTCAGCTATGTTCCTGCTGAGTGTTATAGTTCTTAAAAGCTTTCCTAGAGTGGAAAGAGAGAACTGACTTACTCGGGCAAATATTATTGCCCGTCATAACAAAGCCTAAATCTAGTTAATTATTAAATAGGTGAGAAGGGGAGACTCCATTTTTTTGTTTGGCTCTGGTCAAAATTTCAAGTTTTTTGTTCTCTCTGTAAACTGCTTCTTTCAACATATGAGAATAGCATAGGAAGGAACAAAAACACATATTGCATCCATAACCCCCAGGGGCGGGGGTTCGCCCAGGACCCCCCAAAAACTGAATAAAATTCAGTCAATCACAAAAAAAAAAAAAAATGTGTCTGTAGTCTAAAGGGCTTCTGTAAGCAATAGAAATGATCATATGAGGGCATAAACACCCTTATTACATCCCTAAGGTACCCCTTTGGGGTGCCCAATATCAAGGATTTCGGTCAAATTCGAATGAATATGTACTCTAAATCGTGGTTGAAAAATAAAATTTAAATTAGTTAGCCATCAAAGGTCATTTTCTATAGGTAGCGCTCCCCATAGAAAACATTTATGTAGGAGGGGTAACAAAACTAGACCACCAGAATGGATTTACACTTCTCTGAAAGTTACAAATTAAATTGCTAGTAATTTCTTTTTGGCCCTAACGAGTCTATTAACTGGATTTGGTATTGCCCAAATACATTCCCCATCTAACCACAGCAAATTGGCATATAAAAGAAATTCTTTCGTTGTTTTTTCGGCGATTTCCCGCAAATTTAGGAGATATGACCCTTTGAAAGTCACATTTCAGCTCTACCCCAAACTAATGGTATCAAATATTTTGTTCACCACCTTCTATTATTTATAGGGGAGAAAGCTGACGCTGCTTTGTAGGGCATGCTGGTAGGATACGCCATGCCAAAATTGGGGGAAATTTGGAAAAACTTCAGTGAGTTAATACTTTTTTGTGAAATTCTACGCTCACGCGTGCGCGCACGTACATAGAGAGCTGATTTTCTCATCGAGTCTCTTATAGAAGCTGAGATAAAAATAGGCCTGGAGTCTCCCAATGGGTAACTTAATTGTCCTTGCATTATTTTAATACCCTAGCATACACCTCATCTGGACCTGGAGATTTCTGAGGTTTTAGTCTATCTATTTCCGTAACTGCTTCGTCACTAGTGACCTGAACTGTGCTTAATATGCCGTCTATACTACCGTTACAAACTTGGTTGACTTTGGAACTTGATCTAAATTTTCGTTTGTATAAACAGAAAGGAAATTACTATTTAGACTATTGCACAACTCATCATCTGTAATTTCACTTATCACATTCTTAAGGGGCCCTACTGTATCCTTTACCTTAGATTTATACAAGTGATAAAATGCTTTAGGGTTGTTTTTAGATTCATTTGCTACCTTGATTTGGTAGTTTCTTTTGTCCTTCCTAATTTCCTGTTTTACCTGCCTCGACAAGTTATGGTGGTATCCTATTAGGCTAAGTGGATATCGCTTTTCAGTATTTTTCTGTACACACCTCTCTTTCTACCTATAAGTTCTAATAATTTATTTGTCATCCATTTTGGTTGGTTTATATATATACCTGTATATGTGATCTAATTTTCTTTCTATTTGGGATATATTTATCTTGTTTGCTCTGTAAGGCAGAGATGAACTTATTATACACACTATTTAAATTTCCAGTTGGTTGTCTAACTATCTCAGCTGTGTGACCTACCTGGCCTTGACCTCTCTAGTCTGCTGGAACTAATTGGCATACCTGAACTAAATTTCCTGCCTCACCTATAATTTTGAATTACCTTTTTAATCCCCTAAAATTCGCATTTCTAATGTCAGGGATAAGAACCTTATATTTTCCTTTGGTTTATAATTATATTCTATAGAGAAGTATATTGATTTATGATCACTGTTCCCCAGCTCGTAGCCTACCTCTAAATTTATTATCCAATTTTCTTTGTTGCTAAGTACTAGGTCGAGAATATTATATCCTCTAGTTGGCGAATTTACAAATGGAAAAATAAAATTGTCTAGTACTACCGGTACTTCAAGAAAATCTTCGGATTTGTTATTGCTAGTTTGATTAAACCGATCCATACCTGGAAGATTAAAGTCACCTAAAATGCAAACATTATTATTCTGAGATGCCTTACTGATTTCTTCCCATAATAATTTGCCTATATTTCGACAAAGGCAGGGTGCCCTATAAATGATTCCCAAAATAATCGCCTAACCTTCCTCGCTAATCTCTACCCACACGCTTTCATTATCGCTATTTGTTTTAATATCTGATCTAAGGCAACATTTTAACCCTTGTTTAGCGGGGCCCGACTTAAGTCCGTATGGAGAAGAAAGGACTATGTGGTGGGGCCCGACTTAAGTCTGTGTGCAATTTTGGCACAATATTGGCTCTGAGAGAGAGCCGAGCGGTGGGAGGAGCGTATGTTGCCTTATGACCGCTCGCCACGACCGTCGTGGGCCCACTGACATGTACTCCACACTACTCCACCCTCTCTCACTAGCTACACACGTAATTATGTAACGAAATTACCGTATTTTAGCGATTTTGCCCTTCGGTTGCACGATCGTTGCAAGACAACCAGTGATCGTAGAAGGATGGTTCGGGTATCATTGGAAAGCTCAATTTATGCCCTTTCAGGGATACATACTTGTATTATGCTCTGGCTCTTGTTTATGCATGAAAAAGAGCACGGAAACAACCCCATTTATGGTAAAAAAACACGATGGGCGGCACAGTGAATAAACTCCACCACCCGCTCTTTGAGTGTTAAAGTATCCCTGACATAAATTGCAACTCCACCTCCCCTTCTGTCTGTTTTGTCGTACTTATATAAATTGTAACCTGGCATATGAAATTATGCTATTAGATGTTTAGTCAGTATTTATCCAGGTTTCTGTGATCGCTACAATGTCTATATTTTCCTTGCTAACAATTGCCCTAAGCTGATCCATTTTTTATATAAACTACTACAATTTGTATAATATACCCTCAACCTATTACTATTATTTGCAACTAATTTTCTATTGTTTTTAACTAATTTATTATTTCTTGTTGAACTACTAGATCTAAACGGAAAATCTACTCTATCAGTATTCTCATCTTTACTATCAGTTACATGTGTTGTGTTATCGCTAGTACTATTACACATCACTATATCCGCACTCTCTTGACTGATTACTTATATTTTACTCCCTGATTTCTTTAACAAAATCCCGCAACAATCCTATCATGCTAAAGTAGACCCCCATCCTAAGCATACAACTGATCCTTACCGTAGAAAAGGGACAAGTTGTCCAGGAATAGAATGGCAGTTTCTTTGCAATATTTCTCCAGACGGCTATTGATACCAATAGCTCTGGATGACCATTCCTTTCTTACCCCTCTTCTAGGTAGGATGCCGTGTACAACAGGAATACCTCCCTTTTTCCTAACCTTATCTAACACTTCCCAGTACTGAGTGAGCAGCTCCTCGGTCCTACCTTTCCAAACAGCATTGCTCCCTGTACTGAGCCAGATAATATAGTGATGTGAGCCAGATAATGAGCCAGATGTCATCTATTTTATCCCAAACCCTCCCAACTCCGGCGCCAGGCAGACAAACAATTTTGCTAATATCGGTACAGGTAGCCCTACCTAGGTGTCTGACCATGGAATCGCCAACAATAGAAATAGACTAACTTTTCCTTGTCGATATATACTGTATATATACAGTATATATATATATATATATATATATATATATATATATATATACTGTATATGGTTAATAAACAAACTGTCTCAAATCTGTCAATCATACCATTATCGGGCATGAGGTTTACCAATCTGGACCCCATACCACCAACGTAACAAAGCTTCAAGAGTACGGACACATTGTGGAGGGCGACGGTTCCATAATAATTGTGTACAGCACATTATTATTATTATTATTATTATTATTATTTTTCATACTGCTATATGAGTGAGGGAGAGAGAGAGAGAGGGTGACCTGATGAATGTGTGTGTGTGTGTTAAAAAGCGTAAGAGTAAGAAAGAGTGTGTATGAATTCAAGACTATCAATGACGTATTACAATTAAAATAACAAAAGAGTTGACATGCCTGTGAGAGCAATAAGATCAACTCCTTACGTCCGCTCTGTTGATCTAATGGCGGTAATCACTAATCAGGGGTTTTATTAACTTAAGTAGATACCCTGTTACCTCCGTCGCTAGCAGCAGATATGTCATTATTACCGAAAAAAATAATCTGTAGCTGGTGGGTGCGGGGGTGGTGGACGTGAGGGTCGATGGTTAAATTGAAGGAGGGTCTGAAAGGGCTTGAGTGGTTGGGACTGAGATACCAAGAATTTCATTGTTTCTTGTTTAACAATATTAGGCTTACACCGAAATCCCTTGTATTATGCTTGTGAAGACAAGCGACATTGTGCAAGTGAAAAAGACCCTGGGTGTTTGTTTGTGTGTGAGAGAGTGAGAGAGAGATAGGGAGGAGGTATTGAAGTGTGTTTCGGAGGGAGGCATGTACCGAGCCCGGTGCTGGTGCGGTACAGCGGTGCTGTGTAGATCTGCGCATGTGCGACGACTTGTACATTTTTTCCCCTTTAACCTCTAAAGCGCGAGCTGTATATAGTGGACACCATGTAATTGGGCAACGATATTAGGTCTCTTTCCCACCTTAAATTGTCATTTTACGATAAATATCGTTATTACTTATTCATATGCGCCTATTTTACGTTTAATATGAAGATAGTAACATGTAACAACAATAAAACAAGTGGGAATAATGTTTGGATGGTGAAAATCGCGAATTATTGCCGACCGTTCAGTCATGCAATGTGGAGCAGAGGCGAGCCACACCCTCCCTCTCTGGAGCCTACAGACACACTTAAGCTTGTCTCCCTCTCTTTCTCTCTTTCCACACACAAGACCGTAACACCACACCCTAGGACTGGCTTGGAGACATTGGCACGGTGAATACACCAATAAATATGGGAATAAGAGTGAAAATAGGTGATAATTGAAGGGGCGGGGGAGAGGGGAAGGAGGGGATCCTTAACACATGTGGATAGGAGGTATGGAAGTGAATTTTCTCACTTAATAACCATTTCTTTTGTTTGAAGTGCTACTGTGGCATTTAAAACGGTTTTTTTTAGGCCTTACCTTTTAAGAGTGTTCTAGCCCTTTCCCCACCAATGCCTCTTAAGAGTGTTCTCCCTGTTCCCGGGTTAACTAGGCCTTTCAAAATAAGTTCAGCATGCCTTCTCGTCTCGTAGCTCAAAGGTAACGGTTAGAGCTCACACCCAAGAGGTCTAACGTTCGATCCCAGCACAAACCAATATTTTTTTAGACTGTATTTTAATATAAAAAAATAAGTTAGGTTAGGTTAGGTTAAGTTAGTTATGTTACTCTAATAAAAATTATTGTTGTGTCTTAAGGATAAAGCACAAACACACAATTAGGTTTAGCTCAACCGGGTTGAGCCAGCTATGCAATGATTCAAACAAGTCATGTACAGTAACAATATAGATTATTTGCACTCTCTTACGTCTATTGGAACAAGGTTATTGGTGGGCAACGGTCCGATATATTGGGAGGTTTGACGACCTCCCACCAAGCCAAATAAGGAAAACCTCTTATTTGGTAGTACCCTCGGAGTATCCAACGTAGTGCTTTATACTAAATATAATCTAGTCCGCTCCAGGAGCGGCCAATTTATCGGAAATCACTTGTGCGATTTACCAAATACCTTCTAGAGATGCACCTCAATTCTCTACTAGGGTACGTTGTACACACTCTGAGACCACTATTTGATGCGAAAAATGGATAATATGGTGTAGAGTAGAACAGAAAATGTGTATAATAGTTGCCCATTAAATCTAGACCCTCCTGGTGCATGCAGAAACGCCCAAGGTACCTGCGCTTACCTTATAGACGTAATCAGACTAGATTGAATGGGCAAGGTGTTCGTCGCGAGGGTGGGATACTCCGCCGTTGGATACTCCGAGGCTACTACCAAATAAGAGGTTTTCCTTATTTGGAATGGTGGGAGGTTGTCAAACCTCCCGATTTAGTAGTAGCCTCTACGTTATCCATCGTAGCGCTTGAGTCTCAAATCAGAGGCGGACATCCAAGCTACAAAAACCAAGCCATAGTAAAAAATTACGAAGGAAAGACACATAATTATAAACCAGGGAGTTTATGAAAAAGAGTGTAACTGGTTGGTGCATATTAAAAAAAGTTAATTTTATGTTAGTCTTTTTTCTTCTATGTAAGTGAGGGAGACAAATGTCAGAACTGCCTGTAGTGAATACCTCCCCCAGAGTTGAAAGAGTGACAGGGCCAAGGGAAATTCGAGTCAAAATGCCTGGACACACAGAGTTTGAAGCAATGTAAGTCATAGGAAGAGGGAAAGACTGATTCTGGGAGAGAGTTCCAGAGCTCGCAGTTGAATAGAAAAAAGTCTGAGTATAGCGTTTCCCTCTTGGGTTGGATAGTTGCACAGAGTAGGGGTGGGATTGTGTTGCAAGATGGGTACTATGTACCCTACGTAGAGGAGGTGGTATACACTGGGAAAGCTCTGAGGAACACTGATTATTGTAGTAGCGATAGAATAGCGAGAGAGATGCAACCCTGCGGCGAAGAGAGAGAGATTGCAGAGAGTTGGTGAGTGGACGGGAGTTAATGATACGAAAGGCTTTCCTTTATACTTTGTCTAGGACTGCAGTGTGAGAGGATCCTCCCCACACATGTGAACAATACTCAATACAAGGACGCACTCTGCCCCTGTACAGAGCCAGAAGCTGCGCAGGAGTAAAGAATCCCTTGAGGCGGTTGAGCACCCCCAGCTTCTGGTAGGCTGCCTTAGCAAGACTGGTAATATGGTCCTTCCAAGTGAGAGCAGAAGAAAAGGAGACACAGAGAATATTGAGAGAAGATGAAGGATTGATTTTTGTATTGTTGAAGTGTAATTGATAGTCCACTGGAAGTTCCGAATGGGTAGCAAGATGAAGAAATTGGGTTTTAGAATCATTAAAGGTAACAAGGTTTTCTCTGCCCCAATTGGAAATAGTAGTTAGATTAGAATATAGATGCTGCATGGCTTCATTACGTTTGTATTTGAGGGATTGCTGACTGGGGCGTTCAGGGAAACTAATGGAGTAGTGTAAGGTAGAATCGTCTGCTTATGAATGGATGGGACTGGAGGTACAGTTGAGAAGATAATTTATGAAAATTAGAAAGAGAATGGGAGATAGGACAGATCCCTGAGGAACACCGGAGTTGATAGGATGAGGAAGTGAACGATGGCCGTCCACAACGGCAGCTATGGAACGGCCAGAAAGGAAATTAGAGACAAAGGTACAGATGGAGGGATAGAAACCGAAGGAGGGTAGTTTAGAAATTAAAGTTTTGTGCCAGACTTTATCGAAGGCCTTCGATATGTCCAGTGCAATAGAAAAGGTCTCACTGAAAGTTTCGAAAGGAGGATGACCAAGAGTTAGTAAGATATGAAAGAAGATCACCAGTAGAGCAACCCTTAAGGAAGTCATACTGGCGATTTGAGAGTAGATTATGAGAAGAGAAATGCTTAAGAAATTTGGATGCAAGAATAGTTTCAAAAACTTTAGAGATACCAGAGATGAGAGCAATTGGACGATAGTTGGAGAGTTGAGAGCGGTCACCCTTCTTTGGGACAGGTTGAATGAGAGCAAACTTCCAGCAAGAAGGGAAGACGTTAGAGGAGAGACAGAGACTAAAGAGTTTGCCTAGGCAGGGAGTCAGCACAGATGCACAGTTTTTTAGTACAACAGGAGGAACACCGTCCGGACCGTATACCTTCTTAGTATTAAGCCCAGAGAGGGTAGAAAGTACTTCTTTAGAAGAGATTAGTTTATTAGGCATACGTAGGAGAGGGAGGAATAGCACTGAATCATCCAAAGTGGAGTTTCTAGCAAAAAGTTTGAGCAAAAAGTTCAGCTTTGTCAGAGGAAGAAGTGATGGTTGTGCCATCAGAGTGGAATACTTGAGGGAAAGACGAGGAAAAAAAATTGATGGAGAGGTTTTTGGCTAGATGCCAGAAAGCTTGTGAAGAGCTAGAGTTGGATAGTTCAGTGCATTTATTATTGATGAAAGAGTGCTTGCCAATTCGAAGAACAGATTTGGCTTGATTCCGGGCGGAAACATAGGAAGAATGAGATTCTTGAGTTTTAAGGCGTCAGTACCGTTTGAATGCTTCCGCCTTGTTGCGGACAGCAGTAGAAAAAGCATGAGTAAACCAAGATTTTTTTGCATTAGCCTGAGAGAAAGAAAATGGAATGTATGCTTCCATGCCCGAGAGGATTACCTTGGTAATGCGTTCAGCACTCTCCGAGGGTCCCCGGCCATGGAAGCAAAAGTGATTCCATGGGAAATCAAAGAAGTACTGCCGAAGAGCCTCCCAGTCGGCAGCGCCAAAGTGCCACAAGCGCCACCGGTTGGGAAGATCGGAGGGTAGTACCTGAGAGATAGGACAGGTGACAGATATTAGTTTATAGTTGGAGGAGCCCAAAGGAGAGAAAAGATTTATTGTATAAGCAGAAGGGTTAGAGGTTAGAAATAAGTCAAGAATGTTGGGCTGATCTCCGAGGCGATGTGGGATACGGGTGGGTTGCTGGACTAGCTGCTCTAGGTCATTTAGGATAGAAAAGATGTAGGATTGTTCACCAGGTTTGCCAGTAGAAACAGAGGAGAGCCATTAACCTCCAGCCCCGGCTATGTATTATATATATATTCCTCGAAACCCGGGTGTTTTGGCCGAAAAACGTCTAGGCTAGGCTACCGTATATTCGTTAATCAGACTGCTTCCCGCATTCCCGCGCATCCCAAAGCGTAGCTGTGCTATTTACCTGTAGAATGGCATTAAGTAGAGCTCTCTAAATCAACTGGTTGAGCTGTGATGATGATTTCAATGGAGATAACTTTATGGCCAAAACAGCCACTTTACACCACTTTTCGATACTTAACAACAACATACAGGCACACACGAACAAGCGACGCTCTCCTTCTTGTGGCCGGAGATGCGGGGCGTCGGTCCAGCCGGCTGTTGTTTACATGCGTCGGACCGACGCCTCGCACACGAAGCTCATAGGCTTTCAACCACTGGGCGTTCAAGAGTCCTTCCGGGCAGCTGTTATATGCTTTTGTATGGGCGTTCAAGAGGCCTTCCGTGGTGAGAGGGTTAATGGTGGTGGTGAACGTTGAAATCTCCTAGGATGGAGATTTCTGAGAAAGGAGAGATGGATAGAATGTGTTCCACTTTAGAAGTTAGATAGTCAAAGAATTTTGGATAGTCAATACAATTAGGGGAGAGATAAACAGCTCAAAAATATTTAGCTAGAGAGTGAAAAGAAAGCTTTAGCCAGAGAGTTGAGAATTCAGAAGAGTCTAAGTTGGGAACACAAGAGAAAGAGAGATATTTGCGCACATATACGAAACATCCACCTTTGGCTTGAAACTGAGGATAGAGATAGTAGGAAGATACAGAGAAGGGTTTGCTGTCAGAAGTCCCAGACACCTGAGTTTCGGTGAGAAAGAGAAGATCAGGGTTGGCAGAGGAGAGGTGATGTTCCACAGAGTGGAAGTTAGAGGAAAGGCCATGAATGTTGCAGAAACCTATAGTAAGAGTAGAAGGTAGTGGTTCAGGGTTTTAGGGGAGTCGTTTCCAGGGGTCAAAGTGATGGGGGCCTTTCTGGTCACCCCACCTGGGGAGTCCAAGGTGGGTCATAATTTGTTTTGTTTGAAAAGATAGTGTAGTATGTAAGGTGTTTGTAATAATATATTGATAGGAGGAGAAGGTGTTGTGGAGGGTAGGCTGGGGTTGCCCTCAACTTTGATGAGGCACAGAAAGGATCAGCTCGAGAGGCCAGGTGGTGAAACAGGAGTTCCAGCTCTCATTATCAGCCACCTAGCACTCCCCGGGAGTACCGCCCTGTTCGGCTGGTGCCTACAGCCTCCTCCTAACAATTCTGGATTTTAGATTCCCAGTCCCAACCTCCAGGGGCTATCTGCGCCACAAAGTGATGGGCGATGGGCTCGCCACATCCGTACGCTTACAACTGTATCAATTAAAAACTGTCACATATGAACAGGCAGGTATGTGAAACAATGTATAGCACAGTGCAATGACAATGGATGTACAAATAAATTGAAGACTGAGGTATTATGTATAATATATATACCTGTCTGTCTAGGCTTGATGAATATGGCTTACCTCCATGTCATTTTCCGACTTACCATCAATGTCTTTTTGTATGCCATGTCTTGTACTTCTGACTAGGTCTGTACTGTTCTCTCATAGCCTGCTCTGTCATCCTTAGGATACATATATAAGGAAAATGGTGTTATATCCCTTTCGGTATCCTGTTATGTACCTGTATTTATGGTCTTGTATACGTCCATTCCTGTCCATATGCTCCATATGTCATGGCCTCCAAAGTTTGGTGTAAGTCCGGAATTCAATATTTTTAGCAAGATGTTTGTACGTTTTTTCAGCAGGGTAGCTCAAGGTAATGGTGGGTATGATAATATCCATGTATGTACAGTACTTATGTCCATCGTGTCAGGGCAGAAAGCTGCGATGGGAGGGTTAGTTCCTTCTCCTAACATGTTTACTTTACTTAGCTGTACGTTATTGGCAAAAACTGTTATCTACTACCACTTGAAGAGCTCTACAACTACCCCCAGCCTCGAAACCAAGAGAGATACCAGCCCAATTTATCGATGAAGAGGATTGCATAAACTACACCGTGTGTTGCCGGGTCCTGATGTACCGAGGGGGAGGTGTTAAGAGATACAATAGAGGGTGTACAAGTTTATAATAGTTTATTAAGGCAAAGCATAGTATGAATATTGGTATTTACAACATAAAGACATAAAGACATAAAGACATACGAATTAAAGCAAGGTCAGACCCATGGATCAACAATGACATACTACACCATCTGGAACACAGAGACAATCTGTTAAAAAGGCTAGCGAAACATAGACAGGATCAAGGTCTGAAACATGAGTTCAACAGGGCCAGGAATAAACTAAGTAGGAAAATAAAATCAGCGAAAACGAATTATTTTCACAATAAGGCAGAGGAATATCAGAATAACCCAAAGAAACTATGGAGGCACCTAAAAACAACAGGCTACAGCAACAAGACAAGGGATTCGTCTAACACTAATATTGCTCTCACCATTAATGATCAGGTTTGCCACGATAAACGACAAATTTCAACCTACTTCAACTCCTTCTTCACCTCCATAGCAAACACACTTGCACAGAACCTACCTCAACCTCTCAATAAATACACGACAACAACGGCCACCTCTCGAAATTTCTACAGAGATAAAGACATACACCCGAACACATTTGGATTGCAAAATGTTACACCAAAATACACTTTTGACGAGCTGTCTAACCTAAATGTACATAAAAGCACAGGACCAGACAAAATTCCTGCCAAATTTCTACGAGATGGAGCCATTGGTATAGCAGGCCCCCTAACCCACATCATCAACTTGTCAATTAACACCAACACTGTACCTGCTGAACTGAAGGAAGCTATTGTAACCCCTCTATTCAAGAAAGGAAATAAACTAGAAGTTGGTAACTACAGACCAGTTAGCATATTATGTATTGTATCTAAAATCCTTGAAAGAGCGGTATACACCCAAATTGAACACTACCTCAAACAAAATTATCTATTCTATAAGTTTCAATCAGGTTTCAGATGCATGTACTCGACAGACTCCTGTCTCATCCACTTAACGGATCACATTCGTAAAGAAATGTCTAACGGTAACTACACCGGTATGGTTCTTCTTGATCTACACAAAGCGTTTGACACAGTAGACCATGATATCCTATGTAATAAACTACAAGCAATGGGCATAGGGTCTGTGAACTGGTTTAAATCTTATCTTAGTGGTAGAACCCAAAGAGTCAAATTGATGATAATATATCTGATCCTATGCCAATTAACTGTGGGGTCCCGCAGGGAAGCATCCTTGGTCCCTTACTCTTTCTCTGTTATGTGAACGACATGGAACTGAGCGTATCATGTAAATTATTACTGTATGCAGATGACAGCGTGCTTCTGGTTTCAGGAAAAGACCCAATAAGTATTGCCGCTTCACTTTCCAAAGAACTAGAATCATGTAGTGAATGGCTAGTGGACAATAGACTATCTCTTCACCTGGGCAAGACGGAAGCCATCTTATGTGGAACAAAACGCAAACTGAAAGACATTGTGGGCTTCTCGGTCAACTGTAATGATATTCCTATAACAACAGTGTCACAAGTTAAATATCTCGGACTAAAACTGGACGCGAGTTTGTCAGGTGAAACAATTTTGGAATTTATCCTGAGTAAGTGTAGAGCACGTATAAAATACCTGTATAGACAGGTGGGATGCTTGCCCGCGGCGACCAAAAAGACCCTCTGCCAAGCGCTTGTACAATGTAATTTTGACTATTCTGTGTCATCCTGGTACTCTGCATCATCTAAATCAGCACAGCACAAACTTCAGGTCACTCAAAATAAAATGGTTAGGTTCATGCTGAACCTAGGACCCAGATCACATGTTGGCCAGGAACAACTTCAGTCACTAGGTATGCTCAATGTCTCTGACAGGGCCAAACAAATCAGGCTCACTAATGCCTTCAAAATTTTCTATGACAGAGCTCCAGAGTATCTAAAGAATGATTTTGTTAAAGCAAATGAGAGGAGTGATCATAATACAAGAAACAGAATGTTTAATTTTAAGGTCCCGAGAATCCAAGGACAGGGTAAGCAAACATTCTTCTTCACCGCCATCAAAGACTGGAACGACATACCCCAGTCAGTCCGTGAAAAGAGAACACTGTATTCCTTCAGACGTAGCCTGAAGGAACACCTGAACCGGACAGCTGCGAGAAGGGAGCATCAAGCTTATGTCTACTACTAAATGCGACATAAGAGATAGACAAACCAAACTGAAATGATTACTGATTACGGATTACTAATATTTACTATAGGATGTAGGGTATCTTAAAATAACCCCCTAGAAATACTTTTTCTAAAGTATCTATTTCTTTATCCTCCCCATTTTCCCCAGCTAACCTAATCCCACAAGGACCCCAATGGAAATATGCCTAACGGCCTTATTGGGCTATCCTTAGTTGGAATTATGCAAGGCTGGTACATGTCATATTTGTAACATACTATGTGGTACCAACTCTGTAAATTGCTAACTGAATAAATATTATTATTATTATTATTATCATAATCACAATAAATCTCGGAATGAAAGTAAAAAGTGCACTGTATCAAGGAATTGTTGTGCCAACAGTGATGTATGGGGCTGAGACATGGGCTCTGCAGAAAAAGGAGAAAAGAGGGTTGGATGTGATGGAGATGAGCTGCTTGAGGAGTATGTGTGGAGTTACTCGTAGAGACAGATTGAGGAATGAAGAGATACGTAGGAGAGTGGGGCAGCAGGAACATTTATCAGCCAGAGTGGACAGAAGGGTGCTGAGCTGGTATGGTCATGTTGAACGAATGGGAGATGAAAGGCCTACAAAGAGAATATGTGAGTCAGGTACAAGGGGAGATAGAAGGGCAGGAAGACCCCCATTGAGATGGAGAGACTGTGTAAGAAAGGCTTTGGATGATAGAGGAATGACTATAGATCAGGCAGGGGAAGTGGTGGTGGACAGGAGTGAATGGAGAATGCTTGTGAATAGTTGAGTGAACACGTGGTCATTTGGAGTAAGGGGTCGGGCGCAAGTTCGACTAGATAATAGTCCATCAGGCGCCTGGCCCGGGGGGACGATTAATATGAAGGGTGTGCCTGGAAGTGTGGTGGGAGGGCTTGTGGCTTTGGCTCCGCTGTATGTCTGCCTGCCGAGATCGGAACCTCTCCGGGTGGTCAGGGGCCGGGGGAGTGCTGGAGCGACCTTGGTAACCCTGGTCTCTGGGTCTTCTCCTGGGTGACCTGGATGTGTGTGAGTTTGTGTTTTTATCTGTGTTTATTTTTTGTTTTATGTTGTTTTTGTGTTTTCCCTGTTCTTGCTCTGTCTTGAGTCGGCTACCCCCAAAATGGGGATTGGGCCTGAGCATATAGATAGATAGATAGATAGATAAACACAATGACTCATTGGATATACGAATAATAGTAGCCTACCAACACTGAGAGACGAGAATGATGATTAATATAACTCCTTGATGGACTCAATGTGAGTGGGGAGTAGCTAACTGGAGCTTAGCGTAAGATGTATGTATGGCAGAGTACTTAACATACAGGCATGCAGCCATCTGGTGACTTATTGTTCAGGCCCATAGGTGAATGATAAATTAAAGGTAGTGTGTGAGGGTTTTATAGGCAAACTGATACAATACAAATTACAGTAAATAGGGCCTGAAAGACAGATCTCGATTCATCAAACACGTCTCTAATATAATAAGTAATATAATTAGAGTTCACACAACTCTCTCTAGGACCAGATAGCATCTTGGGGTTTTCACCTGGCCTGTATTAGCCGTTGCAGGTATGTAGGTCAGTCAACACTGTAGAGGTCAGACACACACTCGTTAAGGCCAGAGAGCACCTCGGGATTTGATTTTACCTGGCCGGGAATAGCCGTTGCAGGTCGGTCAACACTGCAGAGGTCAGACAACACTCGTTAGGGCCAGATAGCACCTTGAGGCCAGGAAGCACTCAGATCACAGGAGGGGAGGCGAGATACCTTCCCTTGCCTCGTCTGAGTACCTATCTATTTTCTAGGTAGATCTGGCCCTAGGGATAGTGCATGGGAAAAGGACACATTTATAGGTAGACTCTATTGGGGTTATAGGTCCTTCTGGTTTCGGCGAAGGGGGTAGGGGGGAGAGTAGTGGAAGGGCTCTCCTCATACATTGTCTGATGCCCTCCAGGGACCAATCAGAAGGGCGGCTGGATGATGACGTCACGGCGGCGTGATTGGTGGGGGCGGCGGTCCTCTTAGCCAATCCGGTGACAAGCTGGGCCGGTGAAGTCACTTCCGGTTCTCCTGCTGCCAGGCGCCACCTTTTAGATGCAGGGAAGGCCATTGGGGGAGCTGCTGTTGTGCTGGGGGGATATGCTGCTTCTGGAGGGGGTACTGAACCTTACTGGGCCCGTTTTCTTTGTGGGGTGACTGGCCCATGTTGTGGTATAACAACATCAAATACTAATACACTCTAAACTCGATCATGCCGGGAATCAATAATAATACAACTGGAAATACTTAGTCATCGTCCTGACATTACCATCACACATAGAACACAAAAAACTTCAATTATATTATCTTCTTAACCTATAAACGGCGAGCTGTGTGTATTGAACACCACTGTGCTGGGCGACGATATTAGGCTCCATTCATGCCTATAATCGTCATTTTACGATAAATATCGTTATTACTTATTCATATGCGCCTATTTTACCTTCACTATGAAGATAGTAACCTGAAACAACAATAAAACAAGTGGGAATAATGTTTTAATGGTCAAAATCTCGAAAAAACATGGAGCAGCCCATTCATGAATTGTGGAGCAAATTGAGGCAGCCCCTCCCTTTGCGAGGCCTCAAGCCTGACAGACTGACTGACTCACACTCTCCCTTACGCAACACACTCACTCGCTAGTCACATGACCACACCATAGAACCGGCTTGGAGATGCTTACACGAAAATATACCAACGAATTAGGGAATAATAGGGATAATAGGTGATAATTGAAGGGGGGAGGGGAAAGGGGGGAAGGAGGGGATGTGGAGGAGTTATATGAAGTATAGAGGAAAAAAAAATAAATAAAAAAAATAAGTGCTACTAGGGCCTTTTAATTTTTTTTTTTAGGCCATCCCTCTTAACTCCCTCCGACATATTATGTTCCAATAAGTCCAAGTAGGCGCTTGACAAGTATTTTGGGTCTTGAATTTGGCTCATGAGTGTTGTCGAAGCCTTACATTTTTCGCGATTTCCATCCACCAGAATGCTGTTTATTGTGATGTATCATATATCAATGGAAAGAGGAATATTTATAGTACATGATAAAATAAAAAAAAATGTAAATAAATCGAAATATGAAAGTGTAAATGAGTCCGGAATACAATTATTTCCCATGCAATTGTCTTCACACCGTCCTAGCTCTAAATTGTGAGTGATGACCATATATTTTTTTTTTGCTCAAATAATAGTATTTTTTCTCCTCTTTCCAAATCTGAAAACAGAAATTGTTTATCTTCAATAGTTCTCAAGCAGTGACCGAAAACAAAAAATATATGATTTTGATTTATATGGTTTATAACATTTTCAATTTATTTCGTTGCTACGAAGTGTATGGTTTTAAATTTAGGCTGTATGAATACGGCAAATAATGCTGATGAGTATAAAACAAACTAGAAGTTCCTAGGACAAATACTTTTTGCGCTATGAATATTTGAAATGAAGAGCCAAAATGCGAATATTTACGCTTCACCCATCTCTGTTCCGGCGATGCTAGCCGGGTTCCGAGCTGTTCCCCACCTCGTGGTTGCGTTATTTGCTCGGATACGTATATAACTGTATATATCACCGGAATCGGAAAATTGTGCTCTTTCCAATGGTGAAAACAAAAATAATATAGCATAATTGGTTCGCGAGCTATGCACAATTGTTTCCATGCAGTGACCGAAAAAAAAAAAATCTGATTTTGATTGATATGGTTTATAACATTTTCGATTTATTTCGTTGCTACGAAGTGTATGGTTTTAAATTTAGGCTGAATGAATACGGCAAATAATGCTAATGAGTATAAAATAAACTAGAAGTTCCTAGGACAAATACTTTTTGCGCTATGAATATTTGAAATGAAGAGCCAAAATGCGAATATTTACGCTTCACCCGTCTCTGTTCCGGCGATGCTAGCCGGGTTCCGAGCTGTTCCCCACCTCGTGGTTGCGTTATTTGGTCGGATACGTATATAACTGTATATATCACCGGAATCGGAAAATTGTGCTCTTTCCAATGGTGAAAACAAAAATAATATAGAGTAATTGGTTCGTGAGCTATGCGCAATTGTTTCCATGCATTGTTATTGTTATGAAAATATATGAGAATGTTTATACAGTTGTATATCTTTGCCACAATATACACCCTTTCCAACGAGAAGGGAAATGGCTCCTGGGTTGACACTGAAAAAACAAAATAAGAAAGCCAGGTAATCTTCAGGTAATAAATTCAGAAATAATTCTATTGTACACGTAAAAATAAGTAGTATATATATATATATATATATATATATATATATATATATACAGTATATATATATATATATAGACAGTATATATATATATAGCATATATATATATATATATATATATATATATATATATATATACAAGGTGTCAAACAAAATATAAAGAATGGTAAATGGTAATGGTAATGTTTGTGTGTGGATATATTTATATATATATTATATATAGCATATATATATATATATATATATATATATATATATATATATATATATGGAGTCAAACCAGAGAAATATGTGCAAATTTCCAAGCCACCCAAAGAGGTACTGCACTGGACTCGTTATTTTTTTAGAGTGGTTTCCCCAGGAGGCCTATATCCACTGTAGTGCAAAATGTAGTAGAAATTGATTTTTTTTTTTTTTTTTTTTTTTATGATGATGATGATGATGATGATGGTGATGATGATGGGTGAATGAAGGTGGGCCCCGAACCTCGGAAGTGATGATTGAATGAATGAATGAATTATATATGGGGGGAGGGGGGTATAAGGGGGGGAAAGGGGGGGGGGGTGTATATGGGGGGAGGGAGGGGGCATAACTTAGATAAATACATAAATACGAATTATATATATATATATATATATATATATTATATATATATATATATATATATCATTCTACAATTAGAAAAATAAAATAAAATACAAATAAAAAATAACCCTCCCCCACCCCGGGGGAGGGGAGGGGGGGGGAGGGAGGGGGGAGGGAGGTATAATGGGGGAGGGAGGGGGGTATAATGGGGGGGAGGGAGGGGGAGAGGGCATAACATAGATAAATACATAAACACAAATTATATATATATATATATATATATATATATATATATATATATATATATATATCAATCTACAATTAGAAAATAAAATAAAAATAAAAAATAACCCTCCCCCACCCAAAAAAAAATATAAAAAAAAAAATATATATATATATATATGGGGGAGGGGGGGATGGGGGAGGGAGGTATAGGAAGGGCTTTTGCCCATAAAAAACTTACCTAAGCACTTTCACCAGACTAGCAAAACACTTCACTAACATCAAGTAATGTAACATTAACCTTGTCTAGCGGGGGGGTTTTGGGCTTATTTGGGCATATTCAGGCCCTCCTGCATGATAAATCAAGTATCTGCATGAAACAAAAAAAAATTAGCAAAAAACTAGGCGCTAAAAGCTTCAAAATGAGACCAGAACGAGCTACGTAGCACTCGTGGTTCTCATACAGTGATACCAGTAACATGGGAGTTTAGCGTATAGTGGCACATTTTTCCCAGCTATGCTCACTACTGGCTATACTGCCGGCCTCTCGAGAACACAGGGAACATGAGTTAATGGGCGGCGGTAAGCCCTGGGAGTCGGCTGTCTGGCCCGCTGCGCTCCCGGCCATTTGCACTCAATTTTAACCCTTTAAAAGCCTTAACCCTTATTTAGCGGGGTCGTACTTAAGTCCGATACGAAAAAATTGGACTAAATGGCGGGGTCGGACTTAAGTCCGTGGGCGTATTCCCGCCCTAATTTAGGTGGAAAGCGAAACTTGGTGGTCAGGCGGTGTACTACAAGGGCCCACCCACACATCCCCACTGCGTGACCATGACTAAGTGACCCTCAAGCAGCCATAATGGAAGGTCAAGATTTTCCCGTGTTCGATTCGGTGGCCGCCATCCCTAGTGCGTCGCGCCACCCTACTAACCACGCCCGGCTTACCACCCAGGAACTAGATATCATGCTGAACTCTTCAGAACTTTCTAATAAGCTGTTGGATGAAACCGTCGAAGGTCTGGGTGAGAGTTTTGGTAGTGTGGATGACTCGGAAGACGAAAATAACTCGATCATAGGCTTTCACCCCAAGCATAATTTGCGTGGGGTGGATGTTGTGGTTTTTTTTTTTTTTTTTTTTTTAAGAGACAATGAACGGAGGAAGGAAAAACACAGATAAAACAAAAAGGTCCATGTGCCTAAAGGCATCCTCCATTCATAAAATGTTTGTAACAACTGGATTTAAACATTTGTTGATTGTAAGTTTGTGGAAAGCAATTCGAGGGAAGTGAATTCCAAAGAGTAGTAGCTCTGGGGATAAATGAATTCTGATAAGCAGAAGTTCTGCTTGTGGAGGAGAAAGTGTAAATTCATGGGCGCTCTCAGCTGCCCTAGTTCTACGGGGAAAGATGTGGAGAGGCGGCACAATTGAAGCAAGTTCCTCGGAACAATTGCTGTGAAAATATCTGTAGAATAATGCAAGGGATGCACGTTTCTTCGTATGGCTAATGTAGGAAGGTCCTGTGTGATTGCAGGGTTATTGATTAATCTAATAGCTTTATTTTGAATTTTTGTCCAACTGCCTCAATGCAACCACTCCACTTCCACCCCACAGAGGTGAACAGTAATCCATCTGAGAGCGCACATGACTTTTATATATTACGGCCAACTGCTCGTCAGTGAAGAATTCTCGAACTCTGTACAGGAGTCCCAGTTTTTTAGAGGCTTCCTTAGCAATGCTTCTAACATAATGTGTCCAGCTCAAGTTAGTAGTTAATGTTACACCGAGACTGTCAATACTAGTGGAAGTTGGAATATTTACACAATTAAAAAATATATGGGAGTCCGTGAGATTCTGTCGGTTAGAAAATTGAATGTACTTGGTTTTTCTGTGCATTAAAGGAAACTAGATTCTCTTGTCCCCATTCATTAATTCTAGAAAGGGTCCTGGTTCAGAGAAATTGCAGTGTTTATTTTTGAATTTATAAGATCGGGTTGGGTGAAAGAATTGGTAAATGTGAAGGAACTGTGGAGTGTTGAGTCATCTGCGTAGGAATGTATTGGATTATGAGTGGTAGATATGAGATCATTGATATGAATGAGGAACAGAGTTGGGGCCAAAACTGATCCCTGGGGAACACCAGCATTTATTGAGTGAAATTGAGAATAAAGGCCCATCTACCATACACGTATTTTTCTGTATGAAGATAAGAAGAAATTAGTGGAACTAATGATGCAAGGCCGTAGTGTGACATCTTCGACAATAAGGATTGATGCCAGACTCTATCAAATGCCTTTGATATATCCAGTGCTATTGTATGTGTTTCACCATGTTGGTCTGTAGCTTGGTTGATTTGATGCGTAAGAAGGCAAAGAATGTCTGCAGTTGATCGACATCGTCTAAAACCATATTGCCTATCACTGATTAATTTATTATTCTCCAGATGCTTAATTATGTGATTATTTAATATAATTTCAAAAACTTTGCCAAGAGTGGAAGTTATAGCTATTGGTCTGTACCAATATTGATATTGGACAGACCCTTGAGCAAATTGGAGACGTTCCTGACGAAGAACATACTGGTGTGGGTGTTGGTAAGTACAATTTATATTTTTATAATTTGCGTGAAAATGTGATTGCAAGCATTTTATCACCTTACGAGCGGCTGGTGGAGTATATTTCACTGTGCCGCCCAGCGGGGTTTTTTTTTTACCCTAAATGGGGTTGTTCCGTGCTCTTTTTCATGCATAAACAAGACCCAGAGCGTAATACAAGTATGTATCCTGAAAGTGCGTAAATTGAGCTTTCCAATGACACCCGAACCATCCTTTTACGATCACTGGTTGTCTTTCAACGATCGTAAAACACGAGTGAAAAAACCCTAAAATACGGTAATTTCCTTATATAATTCCCTGTGTGGCGAGCGGTCTTGAGGTAATTTTTGCTCCTAATCACCGCCCCGCTCTCTCTCAGAGCACATTACGTCCTCAAAATTGCACTCTACAAGAAATTTCCTTTGCATTTTATAGCGTATTATTTGTAGGCCGTTCGGTAAATTTCTTACGGTAATACAAACAACGAAAGATTGAATATTTGTGCTTGGCATTATATGATTGTGGGGAACAGATGTAGGCCTACCGTATATATTATGTTTTCATATATATGATACATGTGTAACATTTTTATATTATCACGACTCTCTCTCTCTCTCTCTCTCTGTCTCACTCTCTTTGTTTGTATTCCTTTGTACTCTCTTTGTCTGATGTAGGCCAGGGCACGCCCCTAACTAATCTCTTCCCTCTCAGGGGAAATCACACCTAGCAGATGTTTTGACTTCCCCTCTCTCTCTCTGTCATTCTCTTCCTCTCTGGGTCTACCTATACTGCATTGACATTGAAATTGCTTGGAGAGTTTGATTGCAAGGCATTTTATAGCGTATTATTTTGCAGGCGTTCGGTAAATTTCTCACGATAACCAGGGTGTATGGTACATTTCTCACGATAATACAAGCAACAACGAAGCTTAGGCGAAGATTGTGGTCTAATATACCTTTTTATAATTGCATGTGACCTTGTAATTGCTTGAAAGTTTGATTGCAAGTATTTTATAGCGTATTATTTTCAGGCGTTCAATAAATTTGATAAGTATATCAAAATAAGTCCTGTGGGACTATGAAATAGCTATTATTGGACAAGGACAATATTTTGTTCATCCCTCCACTGGAACATCAACAACAATGTCAACAACGTATCACCGTCGGCAATCGTAAGATTCAGAGTCGTAAAGATTCCAGGACGAGCTCAATAGAAAATTAATGAATGAAATGAATGAGTGTGCAGTACTGCCAATACGTATAGCGACTTCCGCTAGATCTAGAGACCTTTACTTCGATCTAGCAGCAATGACTTACACTAGCGGTTTTGTTTTGAAATTTCAGAACAATTCGAAGTGATATTATATGGATTTTGCCAATTCATATTTCTAGTGGTATTTATCATGTCTTACATCTAACAATATATGCTAGCGGATTTAACTTCAATTGGTAACCCTCCCGCTCGAGTCGGCTCCAAGAAAATCGATAATGGTGGCACTTTAGTAAACAGGTGATAAACAAACCCACATGCGGATCGGTTTGGTGTATCGGTATTATGGTAAGTTGGCTACCTACTATTGTTTATACGATATAGTAAGTAATGATAAGTAAATTATTATATATTATATATAAAACAAAAACAAAATTCCTGCAAAGCAAGCGAAACAGAGAGATAGAGAGAGAGAGAGAATGCAGAAACTGAACTGAAGAAAGAGTGAAAAAGATATAATAATACAGAAATATTACAAGCAAATAAATGAAATAGAGGGATTAGTTAGAGAAAATAATAATGAGAAATACATAATTATACGGATGAGGAAGAGAGAAAGGGATCACAAGAGAGGGAAAGCGAGCGAGCCAGAGAGACAGACAGACAGACAGGAGGAGTGAGAGAGATTAGAGAAAATAATAATGAGAATTACATATACGGATGAGGAAGAGAGAGAGAGACAGAGCGCGCGAGAGAGGGGGAAAGCGAGCGAGCCAGAGAGAGAGAGAGAGAGAGAGAGACAGACAGACAGACAGGAGTGAGAGAGAGAGAAAGAAAGAGAGAGAGAGAGAGAGAGAATACAGAAATAAGGAGAAATAAGAGAAAAAAAAGACCGATTACCGAAGGAATAGTAGACGCGCGAGAGGCCGAAGTCAGGCCAAAGCGAACGCAACCGAACGCGCCCGGGAAATAGACCAAAAAGTACCTCCTCTTCCTCACCTCTTTCCACCCTCCACACTCATTCATAACATCCATTCATAGACTTATATGGGGAGACGAAGAGTTGCTCTTTCCAAAAATGATAGTTTCGTTCGCATTGGAGCCATAGTAACGGCGCTAGGGCGAGTGAAATTGAGCGAATATTTCGGGATTATGCCCGCTGAGCGGTACAGTGTAAAATACCTTACCACCCGCTAAATAAGGGTTAATAATGCTCCTAACTTGCTGCAAATGGGAACCGGACTTAAGTCCGACCCCGATCTTTAAGAGTTAAACACCAAACATGGAACGGGATACAGTACACAATCAATCTATAACTCAAAATAACTTTCCATCACATTACTCGTCTAACTCATCCAAAGCTTCACTCACAATGGGTAATTAATCACTGTATGCGGAACGGGAGACAATACACTATCAATCTATAAATCAAAATATCCTTCAATTGCGTTACTCGTCTAACTCATCCAAAGGTTCACTTACAATGAGTAGTTAATCACCATACGCAGAACGTGATACAGTACAGGATATTCTCAATCTATAACTTGATCATCTACGATACGCACTGAAATTACGAGGTTGAAAAGAGCCTCGTTAGCAACCTCATCATATGTCCTCACAAACCACGGAGAGACACAACAAACAAGGGCACAGACACGAGCAAAAAAAGAAACAACGCAGTCTACCATCAGCAATCAACGTCTTCTATGGTATCAAGAATCAACGCCCTCTACCGAGACCTACGGAAAATGCAGGGCCCCTCATCAAGCATGACCTGCTTCCGGGCCAATCACCTGGGCCTCTTCCGGGCCAATCACAAGGTCCGAGATACGGGACAAAGGCGTATCCAACCCAAGGACCGGATTTGGATTATAATGAAGAGGAGTTTATGCTAATTCCTCACCAACATCCGATGTTCCATTTCAACAGATGTGACCAGAAGAACCACCTCTACAGTGCGGAAGATCACCTGTATCAACAATAACAGATCAACAGAGAGTAACCAAAGCTTTGCATACAGCATTGAAAATAGAGGAAAATACAAATCAATGCAAAACATTTATCCTGCAACCATGCAAGCTTTCTAAAATATGAGTTTAATTTTAAGAAATAAAGAATAACAATATCCATGTATTTCTACAGTATGTCAATTATATTTATAAGGCAATTATTAACGTCACAATAATTAAAAGATCGAAATCCACATGTCCCTACTATTCCGAAATGAATTAATCAAGACTCAATTTATCATCTGAATATTACCTACCCGAAACATAATGATCGGTAGGCAAACACGAGGCAATACCCTCCACTAGCTATAAGGGCGATCAGTGGGTATATACCAGTGTCGGAGTTACTTCCGAATAGGGCTAGCCAATTTCCCTATAAAAAGTTCAACGAGTGTGGTGACGCGGAGGTGTGTTAGACAAGCTAGAAGTGACCTTTCTATTTGTGTGTGAGAGCGGCAGTTCCCTCTGGTGCCAAACAGAAGGAGGAACTACGAGTCCTACGTCGACCAGATTCCCTCTCATGGATCTCACTTTTCCTCATCACCCCCACCCTAAGTGTCTCTGTGTTACTGAGCTTTGGGAATTATTGTGAAGGTTATATAAAATATGTTATGTTCAATTTAACCTTATCATAGAGGCCTATTCTGGACATTCCTTGCCCCAATTTTTCCCTCGCGTTGTGAGAACAGAACACACCTGTTCAAGTTCATTATATATATAATATTCTGGGTTTTAACTAATTTAAACTCCATACCAACGTTATATATAATTTTTAACTACGATGTATACCCTACACTACACGTAAGAATTTGTGAACACTCTCATATTTTATTCAGTTGTGTTATTATTTATCGAGTGTCCAAGCTTGTAATGAAGTGTACAAAGAGAGTATAATTTTCCTTTTATATTTAATCTCAAATTCCAGACAGTGCTACGTCCATCTTTCGTATGAGATCAATTAGAGTACAGTTTCTCCCGTATTAAAGTAAAAATTCTTTCAGTTGAGTTTATGTTAACTTATCTTGAATATTTCTAATCTATATTAGTTCTTGTGAATAATTCGACCAACAACATTACACGGTTAAAATATAATAATTCAAACAAAATCAATCTAAATTAAATTACTCCAAATCTAAATTGATTTCAATCTGAAACATGCTAATTTATATCCAAAGGTCACACACAATTATTTATATATAAGGTAAGGTTATAAGGGTTAATAATATTCCAGGAATTAACTCACCAATAGTTCCACGTGGCAATAAGACAAAGGAAAACGTTTACCCAATATGGCGGACGACGGGGAAACCAGAGACCGGGTCGAAAGCACAAATCAGGGAAAATTAACGAATGATTATATGAGAATAGACATGAATAATATGCTTAGCTGTCTGTCATGGCGTCGATGAGAGCATCGCGAATGTGTAGATGTGTGTATTGCTGGCAGTTTAATGTGATTAGAGGCACAAAGGCACGATCAACTGAAGGCGAAAATTAGATGTTAACTGGGTGGTGTTCGTGAAGGCTCTGACTCTTCCAGCCCTTCACCTTGCTGCCTTTGCAAACGCCAGGCGCCCAAATTATCGTACCGTATCTATGTTGCTCAGTACGATAAATTAAATCAATATATACGATAAATTCATATATACTACATAAGACCGTGTCAATATTGCTTAATAGCATATTAGGCCATTTATAATCTTAACTTACTTACAATCGTATACTTCACGATATAATCGTCCTTCGCTCTACCGTGGGAACGACCGTTAGACTGTCGTATACCTATTGACGTCACAGGTACGCAGCGGTTTGATTACCTAGAAGTTAGACAAACGTGTGACAATTATAGGTTTGAGTCCCAGAGGGAAGAAGGAAAACTTAATATATAGTAGTGGCCCCGGAATCATTGACGATATGCCTTAAACAGTAATGGCACTCTTTGAACCTTAGAGTCAGCTGTTCAAGTGTTAAGAGACCAAACATCGTATTCGTACGTTCAGATTCACTTACGGGATCGGGATCGTCCCTATGAATGGGAGCTCACTACAAAAAAACTAAATAAAAAATAATAAAAAGAAAAATATTAGAACTACTAATCTGCTATGCTTCCCATCGTGTGGATGTTGATAGCGTGGAGTTTGCCCTCAGATGCTGAACCACCCAGCGTCATTCCGCCTCAACTGACATATTAAGATAACTTAGAAACATCAGAGATGAATGGGAAGGAGATGGAAGGGAGGGCCGGAATCGTTAATGATTCCGGGGCCACTACTGAATATTAGGTTTTCCTTCTTCCCTCCGGAACTCAAACCAATAATTTATTAGTGGCCCCTTCATCACTGACGATATGCCTGATATCTCAAGTCTGGAGGGGGACATTCGTGACAAATATCAAACCACTAACAAATCAACAATAGGATGAGACTAAACCCGATATAGAGCTCTAACTTTTCTTTATTTTTGTATACACAATACATGAAAAATAGAAAAAGATAATACAGGTAGTGTACTTGAAGAAATACCTTTGTGCAACCACTTTCTGAAATGATGGGATTTAGTAATGGGATAATAGGTGCATAACATATAATCTATTGACTGCATGTATAAAAACAGATCACTTAGATGCATACAACATTGTAACTGTTTTGAAAATTAAATCTTTGTCATTGAATATATATTCTTATACCATATACAAAAATATACCTTACTCGTAACTATAATGCAAGTTCCTGAGTAAACTTACGATAATAAGTATCACAACATATTTGGTGATGTATATCTACCATACAAAACAAAAATGTTTTCCCTAGTTTTCTGAGATGAAGGATATCACAGTGCACCTGCGCACTTACAGCCATGTCCGGCGGGGCTGAGGGTCTTAGCTATCACATGCCCCCCACACCCCCTTCCCCCTCTCCTTAAAACTAACAATTAATCATAAAGAGCACCAGACCATCAGACCCGTTGTCTCAATGCAACACAGGTCATGCTTGGTTTATCTAGAATAATAGACAGGTAACGCGTTAGGAAGGTGTGATTGGACGCCCATAACTGCGTCTGCTGAATATCAGTGACTAAAAAATTCTTTAAGAACCAAAGTGAGACAGCCCATTTCCGATTGTTATGTGCACGTCCCACGGTTCCCGGGTTGCTTTCCCAGATCACATCAACGAGTAAATCTGCTAAATGCCGCTTCGTAAGGCGTGTACCTGTTCTATTTACCCAGAGAGTCTCCGGTTGGCTAGCCCGGGACACTCCCATATAAATCATTAAAGATTTCACCGGACATTATTTATGGTGAGAATCTCCTCTCTTGAGCGCCGGAACTTCGAATTCTGTAAAAACGTGCTCACTGTGCTCATTTTTCGCTACTAAGTTAGGTGACGGCGCAATTTGCAAATTGACGTTGCGCCGGCCAAACCTGAGGCAATTCGGTTCGTTGCTCATCGCTGCCAGCTAAGATACCCGGTTTCCTGTAGCCAAGGCCATAAGGAACACAGCCTTCTTTAAAATCGAATCAAAAGTAGGATTGTGACTATATTTCCGAGAATTTAGTAACGACAAGGCTTTGTCAAGTGACCAGGTAGGCATGAGCTGACGTGGTGGTTGGCGAAGCTTGAAACATGCATGCATGAAGCCCTTTTCCTCCGCCTGCAGTTCTGTGAGGCCAGTTAAATAAAAAAATGGTCCTCTAATAGCGGTCATGTGATTCTTTAGTGTGACATCTGACAAGCCTTTTAGTTCAAATAGATAGTCCAGGTACTTGAAAATTAATGACATCAATGCTTCAGCCTGGTCAGTTTCCAGTATCCAAGTAGTAAACACCTTCCAGTATGATTGGTACTGACGTCTGGTTGAAAGAGTGTACTGATTAATTAATTTATTAGTTTCACTAGCCCCATAGGTTCAACCATTTGGCCCTTTGAATGTCTACAATGCAAAAGTCAGCGAGGTCTTTAGGTTGGCAATCGCCTCTAAGTGGAAGTACGAGATCGGGAGTGACACCGGTTTCTCGCACCACGTCTTCAACTGGGTGTACCACACTTGAGCCGGCCACAGGGGCGCGATCATCGACTCTATGCCCCGATAACCCCGTAGTTTGTGAACTATTTGACACATGAGTGAAGCGTCTGGTGGTGGAAACAGATAGATGGAAATCCACCTGTTCCAGTCCGTCAGCAATGCGTCTGGTCCTCCTGCCGGGGTTACTTCTCGGCGAGTGAGGAATAGAGGGGGTTTGTGGTTCTCCTCTAATGTAAACAAGTCCACTTGTGGACGGTACGGCTCTGCAATCATCTTCTGAAAGAGGTTTTGCTTGAGTGCCCATTCTACTACTTTGCTCTGTCTCCATGAAAGAGCATCTGCCTATATGTTGGCCATGCCCGGCAGATAAGATGCGTGAAGATAAATGTTTAGCTTGTCCGCTAATGCAAATTTCTTTTCCGCCAACTCTAGCAACACTCGAGACCTCGTTGACCCTTGCTTCTGAATGCATGTTACTGCATTCAGATTGTCCATTCGAAAGGCTATTGATTTCCCCTCTAGAGGGGGACCGTGAGCTTGAAGGAAAAATATACTAGTAACTCTTTTACATTAATGTGAAACTCCTTGTATCGTGACCAAAAACCCTGACCCTGATGTCCGAGGTTTGACTGATAACCCCAACCCCATGCCCCTGAAGCATCGGTATCTACTCATACCGTAGGCGGAGGAGAAGTTCAGGTCATAATTGAATGCAATGTTTCTGGCCTTGCCCAGACCGCTAGTAAGTTGTGGATTAACTTCGGGATTAGCCACTGCTTGTCCGCCGGCAAAAGCGGAAAAAGTCTGTTTCCCTCCAAGATTAACCTCTTTACTTTCAACCGACCCAACTTTACAGAGCAATACCGCATGCGCACCGGGAATGGACCCATAAACATGAGGCAAAACGCGAGGGATTTATGAGGATTATCAGGTGCCGGGAAGCTGGCGGGAAGGCGATGAGCCTCCAGCAAGGTACAGGGGGTCGAAGACTGAGTACCGTCAAGGCCAGTCAACAGTTTATCGGACCTAACATCCAGTGCTAACGGCCCAATAGCACCATATGAGACAGAGTAGTCCGGCAGTTCGCAGATCCAGCGGCACCGGACCACCCACGCACCCAGGGACGAGAGTGCCTCCATGGGGGATGAGACCTGAGGAACATCAGCCACCATGAGGTGCATCACCAGTGTCTTGCCCCCCCCCCCCCCCCTACACTCCACAACCCCCGACCCATCCTTATAAAACCACCTAAAGGGAGAGTCTTCAACAGCACGGGAAACCTCAACAAGATTACATAACACTTCGGCCTCTGAAACAGCATTGATGACAAATGTGACATAGGGAGAGGACTCACCCGAGGAGGGGGCGAAAACAGGACGACCAGCAACCCTTGACTGTTTCACTGTACCAACCTGCCCTCCACCACCAACTGACGAAGCATCCCTGGACTCTTTTTCCCCACCAGCCGGCGAGGAGTCTATCAGGAAGGGAACAGAAGCCTCCAAACCACCCTCACACCCGTAGGGCATGGCCAGAACCTCCACGAGGCCCCAGCCTATCACCACACTCACACACAAGAAAAACTGAAAGGGAACAATGGGAGAGGGAGCAGACACGTCCACACTCTCTGAGAACCACAGCACGAATCAAAATACGTGTTGTTGTTAGAAAAACTTATCAATGACTCAATGACCTTCAATGGACACTGACTCATCTGGCATGCCATACCACGTGTGGGAGGTGTGGTGGAGTGGTCATGCCACTGGATTGGTAATCCAGTGGACCCGGGTTCAAATCCCGATATGTCAATGGGAAGATATTATTGGGATTGAATTTGTGCTGTACCTAGTATCAGTGCATTACCACAAAGCCCACCGAAATGCCAAAAAAATACCCTCATTGTTCCCTGATTAAATAACACTGTATGAATATTCCCATATTCAAAATATGTTACAGGGGGACAATGCCTAGTGAGTTCACTGCTCAATAGGTGGCGTTCTGAGAGTGAGGGTCTGAGTCTGGAGGGTGAGACAGTGAAGCACTTGAGCGAAGCAACCAGCCGCTTCAGAAATGGAGCTGCTTCGAGCCATGATGGATGCTTCGCATGTCTCACTCTCCAGACTGGAACAAGACCTCACGGGATTCACCGTGTTGAGCGTGGAATGTACAGGCTCTCAGCCTATGCCCGAGAAGGAGTAGTTGGAATATAGAAAAAAAAAAAAAAAAAAAAAAAACGTTCAAAATCCACTGATACTTTTCTACTTGTTGAGCATTCTGAGATGTGTTCACGCTGGGAATAAGTGTTTCGAGGCTGCCAACACACGTGGTCGGGCGATTCTACAGATTTAAAAATCTTGTCATCTTTAATCATAACATTTCTTCAAAAATTGATATCACAAATAATATATTCTTGGTCGAATCTTAGGCATTGTTCTCTATTTGCTTCAGTTAGAGCTTCCTTGACTGCTGGCACATAACAATGGATGCCGCATTCCCTGACGTGCCTTTGTGTAGTAGAGGGGTGACTTGGCAGGTTCTACTGTCGTCTTTGAGCCTTATCACTATGTTTGCTATAAATAATGTATAATGCAACTCCATGATAATATTTGTCCGTAGGTGCTATAGCCTACATTGAGAACACATAATTACAGAGTAAAGCTTTACCAGAAAGGGGCAGGGGCCAGGTATCCTTCTCCCCTTAAGGGGGGTGACCTGCTTTTTGTTATTTCTATCCTTTTCTCTCTTTCTCTGGCTTGTATCCATTCGGCCCCATTCAGCCAACTATTTTAAGACGTTTATCCCCATCTAGGTGTCGATTTCTTCCTGGCGAGCGATAGCGAGCCATCATTATATGAAGAAATCCGGCTTCGCCAGAGAAATTTTGCTATCGAAAAATGTACAAATTTAGCCTGCTGTCTAACAAAAATCAAAAATATGTTGGCTCGCTACCGCTCACCAGTAAAAAATGGACACCTGGATGGGAATAAACATCTTAAAACAGTAGGCTGAATGGGGCCAAATGGATACAAGCCAGAGAAAGTAAGAAAAGGACAGAACAAAAACAGGTCACCCCCCTTAAATAAAATCTACCTAAAAAAAGAGACAGAGATAGGAGCGAGGGAGCACTTTCGTGGTCCCGGACCCTAAGAATAGGAGCTTTAAATGTGCGTGGATGTAGTATGAATGAGAGACAAGAGGACAATGGAAGGGTATTTGAAAGAAGAAAGTATGATGTGCTTGCGCTGAATGAAACAAAGATGAAAGTTGAGGGAGAAGTGGATTTTGGAAATGTGAAAGGTAGAAAGTCTGAAGTAGATGAAGGAGTCAATGCGAAAGAAGGACAGGGAGTGTGAAGGAGGAGTTGAGAGAGTTTTTAAAAGAGTGGAGAGAGGTTTCATTAAGGCTAATGTGGGTGTGAATTAGGTTTAAGGGTGAAAGGTGGGTTTTTGTGAGTGCATATGGGCCAGAAAGTGAAAAGGAGACAGAGGAGATGTAGGAGTTTTAGGAAGACTTGAAGGATTTTCTACAAGGGTTCGAGGAAAATTTTGTAGTTTTAGGGGACCTAAAAGCTAGGGTAGGAAATGAGCCTGTTAAGGGAGTCATCAGTAGTTTTGAAGTGGATGGTGTAAACGAGAGTGGAAAAAGATTGATTGGTGTATGTGGAGAGTGTAGAATGAGTGTAGGTAATACTTTCTTTAAAAAGCTGTATACACACATACATATGGCATAGACTTGTGAAGGGAGTGGTTGTAGAGAGGGTATTGATGGATTATGTGTGGGAAAGATTGTGTAGACTGCTGGATGTGAATGTGTTGAGAGGTGAGGCGGAAGGTATGTCTGATCAATATCTAGTGGAAAGAAAGCTGAGAGTTAGGAGTTACAGGAGAATGCAAGACGGGCGTGAAGTAAGAGAGGTAATATAAGTTAGTGAGTTAGAGAAAAGTACAAAACAGAGGGAGTACAAGGAAAGACTAAATGAAAACTGGATGGAAGTGAGAGAGATGGAAGAGAGAGAAGTAGAGGATGAATGGAAACAGTTTAAGAAAAGAAGGAGGCAGAGGTATCAGGAAGGGAAGCGAGTGGTGGAATGGTACGGTGAGAAAAGCAGTTGAGGAAAAGAGATAATGGTTTGAAAGGGTTTTACAGGATGGTCGTGTTGAGGTATAGGAGAGATACAAGGAGAAAGGAGAGAGGCGAAACGGAAGATTAGAGAATCAAAGATTATTGCAAATGAAAGGTGGGGTCAAAGATTGAGAGAGAATTTTGAGGAACGAAAGATGTTCTGGAAGGAGGTAAATTGAGTAAAGAAAGGAGAACAAAAGAGGGAGGAGTCGGTGAGATATGCAAATGCAAGTGAATAAATAGCCCCCGTCTTGCTTGCAAACATCCAGGGTCTAAACAAAGAACTACAAACAGAGTACCATTCATTAGAGGCCTGCTAGAAGAAGGAAACGCTATATTTGCGGCCCTCATAGAATCCCACATTAAAGATCAGGCAGATAGTGAAGTATGGATTCCTGGTTATAACCTACATAGGGCGGCAGAACGCATAGAACTCTTGAAGGTGTAGCCTTGTACATTCTGATATGTACTGAATTTCTAAATAACAGTAATGCAGTAGTGAAAATACTTGGAGTTAAAATAGAATCCCTAAATTTAGCAGTTATTGTCCCATACAGACCTCCTGACTCATCCTTAAAATAATTCAACACCCAGCTCATCATGATAAAGTCAGAAGTGGAAGCCCTGGGAAATCCGACACCAAATATTATGTGGTTAGGAGATTTTAACCTTCCAAACATCAAGTGGAGGCAACCAGAAGATCAAGTAGTGTCGAATAACTCCAGAGAAGCAAATGCAAGAGAAATATTTAAACTTTGCGACATTTTTAGTCTTAGCCAGCATATTGCCAAACCAACACATGAAAACAATATCTTAGACCTTGTCTTCACTAACAATGACTCCCTAGTACACAGTGTTAACATATCGGACACAACATACTCAGATCATAAATTAATTGAGATCAAAACAACCCTAGCAAGTGTACAGAACACCTCAGAAGCTAGACCAAAAACTAGTCCATTCAGCAAATTTAACTTCAACAGCAAAATTATATGGTGGGAAGAGGTAAACCAAGACATGGAGGAAATAGTCTGGGAAGATTTAATGAACAACCGGATACCAGCAGAATGCCTAGTCCTATCAACAGAAACCATGACCCAAATCTGTAGTCACCACATACCAGAAAAACAAACAAGACGAAAAAGCAAACAAGAATGGGAAAGAAGGAATCTGCACAGAAGAAGAAAATTACTACCACAAAGACGCACACAACAAAATCTACAGGAAAGACAAAAGGTCAAAATAGATAGAGAACTTATGGAAATTGAACAACGACTGAGAATCTCATATGAACTACAACAAATAGAAGAGGAGAGCAAAGCTATTGCAAGCATAAAGGAAAACTCCTAGTACTTCTTTTCCTATGCTAAATATAAGACTAAAGCCACATCAAACATCGGCCCACTAAGTAAAGATGATGGGTCATTCACAGGGGACAAAAAGGAAATGAGTGAACTATTACGTCTACAATATGAAACAGCCTTCAGTAAGCCTGACGAAACAAAAGCAATCAGGGACCAAAATGAATTTTTCATGAATAACCCCCTCACGGAAACTCCCCAGATACTGGATATTAATTTTGGGCCAAAAGACATAGCAGAAGCCATCGCCAACATGCCATCCCACTCGGTATAAGGCCCGGACTCTTGGAGTTCGATCCTAATAGAGAACTGTAAGGAAAACCTCTCAAAACCCCTGGCTATAATGTGGAGAAGGAGTCTAGACACTGGAGAAATACCGGATAATTTGAAAAACGCAATAATTACCCCTTTGCATAAAGGAGGGAGTAAAACACTACCAACAAACTATCGCCCAGTATCTCTGACTTCCCACATCACTAAAATTATCGAGCGAGTCCTGCGAGGCAAAATCTCAAAATTTATGTAAAAAAATGAAAACTGCACAACACTGGTCAACATGGGTTCAGAGCAGGAAGATCATGTCTCTCGCAACTGTTGGAACATTACGACAAAATTCTTAAATCCCTAGAAGAACAGAAATACGTGGATGTCATTTACACCGATTTTGCGAAGGCATTTGATAAATGTGATTATGGTATTATTGCACACAAACTTAAAGCAAAAGGGATAACAGGTAAAATTGGAAGGTGGATATACAACTTCCTAGTGAACCTAAAACAATCTGTAGCAGTAAGCCAAGTAACATCTGAGCTTTCGGACGTCAAAAGCTCAGTTCCTCAAGGAACAGTGCTAGCGCCCCTTCTTTTCCTCATTCTAATAAGTAACATAGATACCAATACAAGACACAGTACAGTATCCTCCTTTGCGGATGACACAAAACTGAATATGATAGTAAAGACACAGGAAGACACGGGCCGGCTGCAAGAGGACATAAATAAGGTGTTCCAGTGGACCAGGGAAAATAACATGTAGTTTAATGAAGAAAAATTCCAATTAATACTATACGGAGATAATAATTTCGTTAAAGAGAACACAAGTTACATAAAAGAATCCAATCACATAATAGAACGTAAAGACAATGTGAAAGACCTTGGGGTGATAATGTCTAAAAATATGGGATTCAAAGAGCATAACCAGGTCAAAGTTGCAGCTGCGAAACGGCTAACAGTTGGATTCTACGTACATTTAAAACTCACGGTGAATTGCCTATGATAACACTCTTCAAATCCCCTGTGCTACTGCGGCTAGAATACTGTAACATATTAACATCCCCATACAAAGCAGGTGAAATTAATGACTTAGTGTACAGAGGAATTTCACCTCACATAAAAACTCAGTAAAACAGTTACACTATAGGGAGCGTTTAAAATCTCTAAAGCTGTATTCGTTGGAAAGTAGAAGGGAACGATACTTAACCCTTAATTAGCGGCTCACCACATAAGTCGAGTTAAATAAAGATGGACTATGTGGCGGCGCTCGACATAGGTCGAGTGGCAATTTCAGCACGTAATGTTGCTGAGAGAGAGAGACAAGTGGTGGCAGGAGAGTAGCGAGCGTATGACTGCTCCAGACCACCGCGGCGAACATACTGACACGAATCCCAGCTCCCTCCTCCCTCTCTCACTCGCTATATAAGGAATTGTATCGGGAAAGTGGCTAATTACATGCTTTTTGCACTCGCGTTGCTCGGTTATTGCAAGAAAACTAGCCATCATAAAAGGATCGTTATGGTGTCATTCGAAAGCTCTGTTTATGCCCTTTCAGGGATAGGTACTTGTTTTACGTTCTGGGTCTTATTTAGGCATGAAAATGATCACGTAAACAGCCCTATTTTGGCTAAAAACACCCCGCTGGGCGGTACATATAAATAAACCGCATAGGCCGCTCGTAAGGTGTTAATAATATATACGTGGAAAATCGCAGAGGGTTTTGTACCAAATCTACATAACCCAATAGCAATGAAGTTCAGTGATAGGAGAGGCTGGGAATGTGATATCCCCAAGATGATAAGTCGGGGTGCTATGGGCTCTCTGCGAGAGGGCTGGTTATCACATAGAGGAGCACGTCTCTTCAACAAACTCCCACGGTGAGTAAGAGACATGAGAGGCATCTCGTAAGACAGCTTCAAGAGAGCCCTCGATGTCTAAATACAAAAAGTGCCAGACGAGCCCATCTTCGCAGGGGAGCGCTCCGCCCCTTCAAACACTCTGCTGCACCAATTTTCAGACAACAACGAAGGGCGGTGCGCTCCTTGGTGCCACTAGCAAGAGTGGCGAACTCCACATAGGTGACATAGCTAGGTAGGTGATATTAGTGGAAGGAGTGCAAGTGAGGAAAAGATATGCTGAGTATATTGAATCTTTTCTAAATGTAAGAGATGGAAGGGAGGGAGTGACTAAAGCAGTGATTGATGAAGATAGGTTACCCAGGCCACCCAGGTGGCAGGGAATGAATGAAAGGATTCGTAAGAATGAGGTGAAAGAAGCAGTGAGACAAATGAGAGTGGGAAAAGCAGAAGCTATGGATAGTATTGCTGGGGAGTGTATTAACAATGGTGGAGATGTGATAGTAGATTGGCTGGTGAGACTATTCAATGTGTGCTTTGTTGTGTCAATGGTACCACTAGACTGGAGGAGTGCATGTATTGTACCGTCGTACAAGGGGAAGGGAGATCGGCAGGAGTGTTCAAGTTATAGAGGCATTAGTTTATTTTCAGTTGTTGGAAAGCTGTATGGCAGGATGTTGATAGAAAAGATAATAAAAGGCACAGCAGGTGCAATAGGAGAAGAGCAGTGCGGTTTTAGGAGGGGAACAGGGTGTTTCGATCAGATTTTTGCAGTAAGACAGCTATGCGAGAAGGATTTAGAGAAGCATAAGGAAATAGTTTGGGCTTTTATGGATTTGCAAAAAGCGTATGATCGTGTGGATAGAGAAGCAATGCAGAACGTGCTGAGGAATTATGAAATTGTAGGAAATTTGTTAAGAGCAGTCAAGAGTTTTTATGAAGAGAGCAGAGCGTGTGTTAGTCTAGAAAATAATGAGTTGAGTGAATGGTTTTAGGTAAATGTAGGTCTGCGACAGGGTTGTGTAATGTCACTGAGGCTGTTTAATGTACAGTATTTATGGATGGTATGGTGAGGGAGGTGAAAATGAGAACTATGGGTAGATAAATGGGTTTAGTAGGAAAGAATGATAGAGATAGGGCGTTTAACCAGTTGCTGTTTGCTGATGACACAGCGTCGGTGATAAATTCTGAGGAGAAACTGCAGCGAGTATTAAGAGAGTTTGGTGTGGTATGTGGGAGGAGGAAACAGGGTGAACGTAAATAAAAATAAAGTGATGGTGTGTAACAGAGGTTCTCGTAGTCTATGTGTGCGGCTGGATGGGGAAATATTGGAACAAGTAGAGTATTTTAAATATCTAGGAGGAATGATAAGCAGGGATGCAGGTATTGAAATGGAGGTAAAACAGAGAGTATGTGAAGGAAGGAAAGTTTTCGGAGCAATAGGAAATATGTGGAAGGTGAGAAATCTCGGAATGAAAGCTAAAAGTGCAATGTATGAAGGGATAGTTGTACCAACAGTGTTGTATGGAGCCGAGACATGGGCTCTGAAGGCAAAAGAGAGAAGAAAGCTGGATGTAATAGAGATGAGCTGCTTGAGGATTGTGTGTGGAGTGACTCGTAGAGAGAGATATGTAGGAGTACAAAGGTGTACAAAGGAAATCAAGAAACAACAGATCTAGTGACCCTTCTAGGTTGCTTGTCCTCCAAAACACTGAGGATCAAGTGTCCAAACAGTGGTTTAGAGTGGGTAAGGGAACATTGGAAAGGGAATTACTGCCCTGGAACTAATGTCCGTGGCAGGATTAGGAAGTTAGTAGGGGACAGATGGGTTAGTAACTGAGGGGGGGATAAAATAAAGTTATTCATTTACAAACGCAGTCAGTCGCGGGTTTGAAGCGAGATATTTGTCTAGTCGGAGTTAAAATGAATCAACGGTGATGCAGTCTATAACGTTTCGGGGAAGCCCATTCCACAAGTTGACAACTCGATTGAAGAAGAAATTCTTAGATTCGTGTGAGTTAAAAGATTTACCAATAATTTTGCAACCGTTTCCCCGCATGTAATTAGATTGGTCGATAGTGAAATACTTACTACAGTTCATATTGTCGATGCCTTTGATGATTTTGAACACTTGAATTAATTCACATCTTAATCTGCGCTGGGTTAAAGGAAATAGATTTAATTCTCTAAGACGCTCTTCGTATGGTTTGTTCTTTAGGCTAGGTATCATTTTGGTAACTCTACGTTGAACTCGTTCTAGCTTGTTTATATCTTTTTGGTAATAAGGGCACCAGGATTGAACGCAGTATTCCAGAAGAGGGCGGACTAAGGAATTGTAAAGGGTTAGGATAACTTCTTTGGATTTATGCTCAAATGACCTGCCTATAAAGCCAATTATTTTGTTTGCCTTCTTAACAACTTCTGAACATTGTTGACTCGGTTTTAGGTTACTCGATATTGTTACTCCCAGATCGGTTTGTCTGTTTACATTCTTAAGCTGAGTGCCATTCATCGAATAGTTTGCTTTCTCATTTAGGTATCCGATATGTAGTACTTTACATTTATCCGCATTGAAACTCATTTGCCAAATTTGGGCCCAACATGACAATTTATCTAGAGTGTGTTGCATATCGTCAACTTGTTCTTTTGAGAGTACGCTATTTGCAATTTTTGTATCGTCAGCAAATTTTGAGATTCTACAGGTGAGGCCCTCATCTATGTCGTTGATGTAAATTAGAAAGAGAATTGGTCCTAGTACCGATCCCTGGGGTACCCCGCTACTTACATTGGTCCATTTAGATGCCTTACCGTTTATGACTACTCTTTGCTTTCTATCGCTGAGCCAATTTTCTATCCATTTCAACACACCGTCTTGTATTCCATGCGCTTTTAGTTTTAGCAGTAAACGTTTGTGGGGAACTTTGTCAAAGGCCTTTTGAAAATCAAGGTATAATATCTACAGCTTTACTCTCATCGTAGAGGTTGAGGATATCGTGGAAGAAGTCTAAGAGGTTTGTTAAACAGGAACGTTTTTTACGAAAGCTGTGTTGAGTATCTTTAAGTATGTTATTTTCCTCTAAGTGATTTACGAGTCGGTCTCGTATGACCGTTTCTAGCATTTTACATACAACTGAGGTTAAGCTAATTGGACGATAGTTACTGGGTAGGGATTTGCTGCCTTTTTTTAATATCGGTGTTACGTTGGCTAGCTTCCACTGATCAGGCATAGTTCCAGACTGCAAGGATTTATTGAATAGTAATGTCAGTGGTTTGGAGAGCTCATCCTTAGCTTCCTTCAGAACTCTAGGCGAGATTGTATCAGGTCCAGGCGTTTTATTTACCTTGAGTTTATCTAAACAATTCAATACTTCTCTCTCTGTAACGGTGATATTGCTTAGAACATCTGAATTATCAATCTGAATCGGCGATGGTGTAGGGATATCACGGAGGTCTTCTGTTGTAAAAACTGATGCAAAGAAGGTATTGAGGGCATTACTCATTTGTACTTCGTCTTTGGTGTATTCTCCATTTTCATCGACTAACGGTCCAACACTTGAAGTAACTACTTTTTTCTTTCTGATATAACTATAGAATTCTTTCGGGTTTGTTTTACTTTGATTCGCAATATGTAACTCTAGGGTCTTTTTACTTTGCTTAATTAACTTTTTGGCTTTGCGTCGTAGCTCTACAAATTTCACCCGTTCTTCGTCATTTTGTGAGGATTTTAATCTATCATTAGCAAATTTGTTAGCAAGCAGGCAGTTTGAAATATCTTTATTCCACCATTTGGGCTTATTATTATGGCCTGGACGCCTTTTTTACGATGGTATGCAGTCTTGCACTGCTTTTAGGTAAGTGGTTTCGAATAACTTCCAAGATGTATTTATGTCGTTATTGTTAATTAAAAAGCTCAAGTCAGTTTCTTTAAACATAGCTCTAAGTTTATGGAAGTTTGCTTTCTTGAAATTAGGGACTTTTTCGATGCTACTATTTGGTTCGTTACTAGTAAACTTTAAAGTGAAAGTTATCGTACGATGGTCGCTGTTACTGAATTCATCACCAACATTCAAATTCTCTATCAATTCTTCTTTTGTTGAAAGTACAATGTCAAGAACGTTATTACCACGGGTCGGCGTTCGAACAAATTGATAAAGCGAACTCTCTTGCAAGTTCGTATACAAGTCATGTCCGGAGTGTGAAGTAAGAGTATCGCCCCACTTGGTCACAGGTAAATTAAAGTCGCCAAAAATTACGGTATCTTGTGAGTTACTTACATCTGCAATTTGTTCGTAAATTTCTCGGTCAGTTTGCACTGATTGAGCTGGAGGTCTGTATATTAATGCAAGTATTATTTTTGTACCTTTATTATACTTTATTAGCACAAAAGATGCGTCGACGTTCACAATTTGAGGTTTTGACAAGAGGGTAGGGTTAAGACTTTCTTTGATATAAAGTAAAACGCCACCTCCATTTCGATTTATTCGGCTTTTCTCAAACATTACATAACCGGGAAGTGAATACTCTGCTAAAAAGTCTCTATCTTCTGTATTGAGCCAAGATTCTGTTATGCCAATCACATCATAATTTTCTGTAAACACTAGCTCCTCTAAATCTGAAAATGTATTGCGTATGCTACAAGCGTTTGCATAAAAAACCTTTAAATTTGTTATTTTAGAACTCACGGAACGCTCTTTAATAATATTTTTGGTTCTTGTCTGATCTACATTTATGTTCATGGCTGTCCTCGGTCCTCGCTGTCTTCGGTCCTTATCGCTGGTGGTCCTCGGTTGCCTCTGTTTTTTTCTTGGCGTTGGATGATTTATGTCACTGCTGCTTCTTCTCTGATGGCGTTTTTTTATCCATGGCTGCGGACTGCTTCGTGTAGGAGACGATCCATGCGTGCTGAACCCACAGGGTTTAGATGAGTGCCATCCTTGCGGAACAGAGTAGGCTGGTTGTAGAAGTTGTCCCAGAGGTTGATGAATTCAACTTCTTCCCTCAGACACAAATATTTTAGTCGGCTATTTGTGCTGAAGGCCTTGTCGTAGAATTTATCAGGTGCGTCGATCTTGGGGAGAATGCCTGAGATGATGATATTCCTTGACTTGTTTTTGTAGTGTACAAAGGAGTACAAAGGAAATCAAGCAACAACAGATCTAGTGACCCTTCTAGGTTGCTTGTCCTCCAAAACACTGAGGATCAAGTGTCCAAACAGTGGTTTAGAGTGGGTAAGGGAACATTGGAAAGGGAATTACTGCCCTGGAACTAATGTCCGTGGCAGGATTAGGAAGTTAGTAGGGGACAGATGGGTTAGTAACTGAGAGGGGAAAAATAAAGTTATTCATTTACAAACGCAGTCAGTCACGGGTTTGATGCGAGATATTTGTCTAGGCGGAGTTTAAATGAATCAACGGTGATGCAGTCTTTAACGTTTCGGGGAAGCCCATTCCACAAGTTGACAACTCGATTGAAGAAGAAATTCTTAGATTCGTGTGAGTTAAAAGATTTACCAATAATTTTGCAACCGTTTCCCCGCGTGTAATTAGATTGGTCGATAGTGAAGTTCTTGCTAGAGTTCATATTGTCGATGCCTTTGATGATTTTGAACACTTGAATTAAGTCACCTCTTAATATGCACTGGGTTAAAGGAAATAGATTTAATTCTCTAAGACGCTCTTCGTATGGTTTGTTCTTTAGGCTAGGTATCATTTTGGTAACTCTACGTTGAACTCGTTCTAGCTTGTTTATATCTTTTTGGTAATAAGGGCACCAGGATTGAACGCAGTATTCCAGAAGAGGGCGGACTAAGGAATTGTAAAGGGTTAGGATAACTTCTTTGGATTTATGCTCAAATGACCTGCCTATAAAGCCAATTATTTTGTTTGCCTTCTTAACAACTTCTGAACATTGTTGACTCGGTTTTAGGTTACTCGATATTGTTACTCCCAGATCGGTTTCTCTGTTTACATTCTTAAGCTGAGTGCCATTCATCGAATAGTTTGCTTTCTCATTTAGGTATCCGATATGTAGTACTTTATTATCCGCATTGAAACTCATTTGCCAAATTTGGGCCCAACATGACAATTTATCTAGATTGTGTTGCATATCGTCAACTTGTTCTTTTGAGAGTACGCTATTTGCAATTTTTGTATCGTCAGCAAATTTTGAGATTGTACAGGTGAGACCCTCATCTATGTCGTTGATGTAAATTAGAAAGAGAATTGGTCCTAGTACCGATCCCTGGGGTACCCCGCTACTTACATTGGTCCATTTAGATGCCTTACCGTTTATAACTCTTTGCTTTCTGTCGCTGAGCCAATTTTCTATCCATTTCAACACACCGTCTTGTATTTCATGCGCTTTTAGTTTTAGCACTAAACGTTTGTGGGGAACTTTGTCAAAGGCCTTTTGAAAATCAAGGTATATAATATCTACAGCTTTACTCTCATCGTAGAGGTTGAGGATATCGTGGAAGAAGTCTAAGAGGTTTGTTAAACAGGAACGTTTTTTACGAAAGCCGTGTTGAGTATCTTTAAGTATGTTATTTTCCTCTAAGTGATTTACGAGTCGGTCTCGTATGACCGTTTCTAGCATTTTACATACAACTGAGGTTAAGCTAATTGGACGATAGTTACTGGGTAGGGATTTGCTGCCTTTTTTTAATATCGTGTTACGTTGGCTAGCTTCCACTGATCGGGCATAGTTCCAGACTGCAAGGATTTATTGAATAGTAATGTCAGTGGTTTGGAGAGCTCATCCTTAGCTTCCTTTAAAACTCTAGGCGAGATTGTATCAGGTCCAGGCGTTTTATTTACCTTGAGTTTATCTAAACAATTCAATACTTCTCTCTCTGTAACAGTGATATTGCTTAGAACATCTGAATTATCAATCTGAATCGGCGATGGTGTAGGGATATCACTAAGGTCTTCTGTTGTAAAAACTGATGCAAATAAGGTATTTTACTTCGTCTTTGGTGTATTCTCCATTTTCATCAACTAACGGTCCAACAGTTGAAGTAACTACTTTTTTCTTTCTGATATAACTATAGAATTCTTTCGGGTTTGTTTTACTTTGATTCGCAATATGTAACTCTAGGGTCTTTTTACTTTGCTTAATTAACTTTTTGGCTTTGCGTCGTAGCTCTACAAATTTCAGCCGTTCTTCGTCATTTTGTGAGGATTTTAATCTATCATTAGCAAATTTTTTAGCAAGCAGGCAGTTTGAAATATCTTTATTCCACCATTTGGGCTTATTATTATGGCCTGGATGCCGTATTTTCGATGGTGTGCAGTCTTGCACTGCTTTTAGGTAAGTGGCTTCGAATAACTTCCAAGATGTATTTATGTCGTTATTGTGAATTAAAAAGCTCCAGTCAGTTTCTTTAAACATAGCTCTAAGTTTATGGAAGTTTGCTTTCTTGAAATTAGGGACTTTTTCGATGCTACTATTTGGTTCGTTACTAGTAAAGTTTAAAGTGAAAGTTAACGTACGATGGTCGCTGTTACTGAATTCATCACCAACATTCAAATTCTCTATTAATTCTTCTTTTGTTGCAAGTACAATGTCAAGAACGTTATTACCACGGGTTGGCGTTCGAACAAATTGATAAAGCGAACTCTCTTGCAAGTTCGTATACAAGTCATGTCCGGAGTGTGAAGTAAGAGTATCGCCCCACTTGGTCACAGGTAAATTAAAGTCGCCAAAAATTACGGTATCTTGTGAGTTACTTACATCTGCAATTTGTTCGTAAATTTCTCGTGCTGGATTTCTAGTGCTGGATCATCTTGCGATATTTCTCCATCAACTCTTCGGATCTGGTGCGCATGACGTCATTTGAACCAGCATGGATGACAAAAAGGGTATTTTCATTTACATCCTTTGTGGTATATTCGAAGGCTTCCACAATGTCGTCCAGTCCAGCTCCTGGGATGCAAAATCTTTTTTGTTGATTTGGGACTCTGTCGCAGAACTCTTCGACCTGTCCTCGTAGGAGAGTGGGACAGCGGGAACCTATGTGGGCCAGAGTGGACAGAAGGGTGCTGATGCTGGTATGGACATGGTGAGCGAATGGAAGATGAAAGGCTTACAAAGAGAATATGTGAGTCAGATACAAGGGGAGGTAGAGGGGTAGGAAGAACTCCATTGAGATGAAGAGAATGTGTAGTACAAGCGTTGGAGATAGAGACATGACTATGGATCAAGCAAGAGCAGTGGTAATCAATAGGAATGAATGGAGAACGCTTGTGAATAATGCGGCTATCTGGGAGAGGGGGTCGGGTGCCAGTTGGACTAAATAATAGTCCATCAGGCGCCTGGCCCAGGGAGCCGGTATATATGAAGGGTGGTGCCTGGATGCTAGGTGGGCGAGCTTGTGGTGGTAAGGCTTCGCTGCGCGTATGCCTGTTCAGACATGAACCTCTCCAGGAGGTCTGGGACCTGAGAGTCTTTTGCTGGGGACCCAATGTGGACCTGAGTCTTTGAGTCTTCTCCTTGGTGACCTAGATGTGTGTGAAAATACTACTAAACAGCATATCTTTACGAGCCGGCGGCGTTTGTGGCTCTTTGGCGCTGCCGACTGGGATGGCTCTTCTTTGATTTACCATGGAATTATTTTTGTTTCCGTGGCCAAGGGACCCTTAGAGGGTGTTTCGCGCATCATCTCTCAGGCATGGAGGCATACTTTCCATTTTTTTTTTTTCATAGTCTAATGCAAAAAAAAATGAGTTTAGTCACGCTTGTTCTCCTGCTGTCCACAATAAAAAGGAAGCATTCAAACAGTACCACCACCTTCAAATTCAAGAATCCTGTGCTTTTATGTTTCTGCCCAGAATCAAGACAAATTTGTTCTTTAACTAGCCAAAAACTCTTACATTAATAACAAGTGTTATGAACTTTTCAACTCTAGCTCTTCCCTAGCTTTCTGACAATTTTACTTCCTCATCTTTCTCTCCCTTTTTCCACTCTGACGGCACTACCGTCACTTCTTTCTTTGACAAAGTTGAACTCTCAACTCAAAATTTCGCTAAAACTCCACCTTGGGTGATTCCAGTGCTATTCCTCCCTCTCCAGCCCTCTCGCACTTACTTATGCCTAATATCATAATATTTTCTAAGAATGTTCTTTCTGCCCTATCTGGGATTAATGCTAAGAAAGCATACAGACTGGATGGTGTTCCTCCTGTTGAACTAACAAAAAAATCTTTCATTCATCCCTGCCTAGGCAAACTCTTTCGTCTGTGTCTTTCCTGTAACATCTTTCCTTCTTGTTGGAAGTTTGGTCTCATTAAACCTGTCCCAAAGAAGTGTGACCAATTTCTGTCCGCCAACTATCGTCCAATTGTTCTCATTTCTTGCATCTCTTAAAGTTTTAAAAACTATTCTCAATTCAAAATTTCTTAAGCATATAACTTTCAGTTTGCCAGTATGGTCTCCTTAAGGGCTGCTCTAATGGTGATCTACATGCTTATCTTCCTAATACTTACTCATCCTCCCTTTGGGACTTCGGTGAGACATTTTCTATTGCGCTAGACATATCGAAAGCCTTCGATAGTTTGGCACAAATCTCTAACTTCCAAACTACTCTCCTTTAGTTTGTATGCCTCTATATTTGCCTTTGTTTCTAATTTCTTTTCTGACCGTTCCATAACTGCAATTGTGGACGGCCATCGCTCACTTCCTCAACCAATCAAATCTGGTGTACCTCAGGGTTCTGTCATGTTTCCAGCTCTCTTTCTAATATTCATTAAATGATCTCCTCAATTGTACCTCTAGTCCTGTCCACTTATATGCTGATGACTCTACCATACACTATTCAACTAATTTTTCACATCAACCCAAACTGCAATCACTCCAAAAGTCACGCAACAAGGACATAGAATGCCTATATTCTGATCTATCAATTATTTTTTATTGGGGCAGAGAAATCTTGTTAGTTTCAATGCCTCCCAGACCCATTTACTCCATCTAACTACCCGATGCAATTTTCCGCAAGACTATTAATTATTCTTCAACAATACATCTTCATCTTCTCTCAATATTCTTGGTGTATCTTTTTCATCCGACCTAAGAATTGGCAAATTTTCTCAGTTTTTCTTGTACTCAACAAGGGAACACTGGAACTCTCTCCCTCAATCAATATTTCCTTCATCCTATGACTTAGACTGCTTTAAACTTTGTGTCTCCAAGCATTTTGACCCCCTCTCTGTCAATCTTTTGGCTTTGGGGAGACACTCGTTACAGGCAGCCTGCCATTTGTCTCCTGCATACACATAGATAAAAAAAAAATTGTTATGTGTTTAAGTGTTATATGTTAATACAAAATCATAAATGTTATAGATTAATGAAGGCAAACACGATACGGTTACTAACAACATTGAGAAAGGTGTGTGCTTGGAGAGAGAGAGAGAGAGAGAGAGAGAGAGAGAGAGAGAGAGAGAGAGAGAGAGAGAGAGAGAGAGAGAGAGAGAGAGAGAGAGAGACAGAGAGAAAGAGAGAGAGAGAGAGAGAGAGAGAGAGAGAGAGAGAGAGAGAGGTGGAATTAATATAGTATATCGATATAGAAATATTGATATACAGGTGTGATATAAGTAAATTCACGAAATGGTCATGCCACTGGACTGGTAATTCAATGGTCCCGGGTTCGAATCCCGATGTATCAATGGGAAGATATTATTGTGATTATAATTTGTGCTGTACTTAGTATCAGTGGATTACCACAAAGCCCACCGAAACGCCAAAAAAATACCCTCATTGTTTCCTGATTAATTAGCTCTGTATGAATATTCACATATTCAAAATATGCTACAGGGGTGTAATGCCTAGTGAATTTATTGCTCAATAGGTGGCTTTCTATGAGTGAGGGTCCAAGTCTAGAGGGTGAGACAGTGAAGCACTGGGGCGAGGCAGCTCCAGAGATAGGGCTGCTTTGAGCTCTGGGTGGGCAACCGGGCCCAGTACATCTTGCGAAAGCAAGATAGCGGGGGGCTGGTTGCATATCAAAGTACTTTACAAGTCTCACTCCCTAGACTGGAACAAGACCTGACAAGCTTCACCGTTGAATGTACGGTTGAATGTACAGGCTCTCAGCCTATGCCCGAGAGGGAGTAGTTGGAATATAGACACAAACAAATATTAAGTAATAAATAAATGTGAACAAACAGTATCAACCCACTGAACCCCAGCTAATTAATAATAAATGTACACCCCAGGACCAGCAGGTTGTAAACTTGTTTTGTTTTCCAGAAAACACCAGGAATGGGTTAGAAATGAAGTAAAACCCACAAAAAACCGATCCCCTAGGTCATTAAGGGGTCCTACGGTGCGCCCGAAAGTGGGAATTAACATGGGGAAAGGGGTAGGCAAAAACAGGTTTTTGCGTGCTCACGCGCTCGCGGTTAAACTTTGAGAGTTTTCAACCATTGGCATTGTTGCGTGGGACACTTACACAGTTCCCATACAAATCTGAGCCCTTTAGGTGCCATAGGACCGGAGTAATTAACCAGGACACACCTTATGCGTCCCTGGGGTTTAGCGTTACATACATTGCGGACGCAAACGCTGCGTCGCTGGGGTTCTGTGGGTTAAGGTATGTGTGTGTTTTTTCTTTTCTTTTCTATGTGAGTGAGGGAGACAAGAGGCAGAACTTTCTGTATCGAGTGCCTCCCCCAGAGTTGAAAGAGTGACAGGGCCAAAATCAAGGGACGTTAGAGCCAAAATGCCTTGACACACGGAGTTTGAGGCAATTTAAGTCATAGGAAGAGGGAAAGACTGATTCTGGGAGAGAGTTCGAGAGCTCAACAGATGAATAGTAGAAAGACTGAGAATAATGTTTAACTCTTGGGTTGGAGAGTTGCACAGAGTAGGGGTGGGATTGTGTTGCAAGACAGGTACAACGTACCCTACGTAGAGGTGGTGGTATACCCTGGGAGAGCTCTGAGGAACACTGATTATTGTATTAGTGATAGAATAGCGAGAGAGATGCAACATTGCGGCGAAGAGAGAGAGATTGCATAGAGTTGGTGAGTGGGCGGGAGTTAATGATACTTTTAATTCTGTTTTGTCTAGGAGTGCCGTGTGAGAGGATCCTACCCACACATGTGAACCATACTCAATACAAGGACACTGTGCAGGGGTAAAGAACCCCTTGAGGCAGTTGAGCACACCCAGCTTCTGGGAGGCTGCCGTAGCAAGACTGGAAATATGCTCCTTCCAAGTGAGAGCAGAAGAAAAAGAGACACCAAGAATATTGAGAGAATATAAATGATTGATTTTTGTATTGTTGAAGTGTAAGGGATAGTCCTCTGGGAGTTCCGGACGGGTAGTAAGATGAAGAAATTGGGTTTTGGAAGCATTAAAGGCAACAAGGTTTTCTCTGCCCCAATTGGAAATAGTGGTTAGATCAGAAGATAAGTGTTGCATAGCTTCATTATGTTTGGTTTTGAGGGATTGCTGGCTGGGGCGTTCAGGAAATCAAATTAAGTAGTGTAAGGTAGCATCTGTGTATGAATGGATGGGACTGGAGGTACAGTTGAGAAGATCATTTATAAAAATTAGAAAGAGAATGGGAGATAGGACAGAGCCCTGAGGAACACCGGAGTTGATAGGATGAGGAAGTGAGCGATGGCTGTCAACAACCGCAGCTATGGAACGGCCGGAAAGGAAATTAGCGACAAAGACACAGATGGAGGGATAGAAACCAAAGCAGGGTAGTTTAGACATTAAAGATGCCAGACTCAGTGCAATAGAAAAGGTCTCACCGAAGTCCCAAAAGGAGGATGACCAAGAGTTAGTAAGATTTGAAAGAAGATCACCAGTAGAGCGACCCTTAAGGATCTATCTAAGAGTTGATTATGAGAAATTAAATGCTTAACCCTTATTTAGCGGCGAGCAACATAAGTCGAGTTAAATAAAGCTGGACTATGTGGCGGCGCTCGACATAACTCGAGTGGCAATTTCAGCACGTAATGTGGCTGAGAGAGAGAGACAAGTGGTGGCAGGAGACTAGCGAGCGTATGACTGCTCCAGACCACCGCGGCGAACCTACTGACACAAATCTCAGCTCCCTCCTCCCTCTCTCACTCGCTACATACTCAATTATGTACTGAAAGTACCGAATTACCTGCTTTTTGCACTCGCGTTGCACGGTTATTGCAAGAAAACTATCCATCATACAAGGATCGTTATGGTGTCATTCGAAAGCTCTGTTTATGCCCTTTCAGGGATAGGTACTTGTTTTACGTTCTGGGTCTTATTTAGGCATGAAAATGATCACGTAAACAGCCCTATTTTGGCTAAAAACACCCCGCTGTGCGGTACACATAAATAAACCGCATAGGCCGCTCGTAAGGTGTTAAACAATTTTTGAGCAAGAATAGTATAAAAAACTTTAGAGATACAAGAGATGAGGGCAATTGGACGATAGTTGGAGGGTTGAAAGTGGTCACCCTTATTTGGGACAGGTTGAATGAGAGCAAACTTCCAGCATGAAGGGAAGACATTAGAAGAGAGACAGGGACGAAAGAGTTTGCCTAGGCAGGGAGTCAGCACGGAAGCATAGTTTTTTAGTACACCAGGAGGAACACCGTCCGGACCGTACGCCTTCTTAGTATTAATGCCGGAGAGGGTAGAAAATACATCTTTAGAAGAGATTAGGATATTAGGCATAGGTAGGAGAGTGGGGTATGGAGAGGGAGGAATAGCACCGGAATCATCCAAGGTGGAGTTTTTAGCAAAAGTTTGAGTGAAGACTTTAGCTTTGTCAGAGGAAGAAGTGATGGTTGTGCCATCAGTGTGGAAAAGGGGAGGGAGAGACGAGGAAGAAAAATTGTTGGAGAGGTTTTTGGCTAGATGCCAGAAAGCTTGGGAAGTGCATATATTATTGATGAAATAGTGTTCGGCAAGTCTAAGAACATATTTGGCTTGATTCCGAGCAGAAACATAGGAAGAATGAGATTCTTGAACCTTAAGGCGTCGGTACCATTTGAATGCTACCTCCTTGTTGCGGACAGCAGTAGAACAAGCGTGAGTAGATTCTTTAGACTGAGAGAAAGAAAATAGAATGTATGCTTCCATGCCCGAGAGGATTACCCCGGTAATACGTTCAGCACTCTCCGAGGGTCCCTGGCCACGGAAGCAAAAGTCATTCCATGCCTCCCAGTCGGCAGCACCAAAGTGCCACACGCGCCGCCAGTTGGGAGGATCAGGTGGCCGTACCGGAGAGATAAGACAGGTGACAGATATTAGTTTATGATCGAAAGAGCCCAAAGGAGAAAAAAAGAATAATACTATAAGCAGAAGGGTTTGAGGTTAGCAATAAGTCAAGAATGTTGGGCCAATCTCCGAAGCGATCCAGATTACGGGTGGGTTGCTTGACTAACTGCTGTAGGTCTTTCACCAGGTTGGTCAGTGGAAACAAAGGAGAGCCATTAGTGGTTGTGAACATTGAAATCTCCTAAGATTGACATTTCTGCAAAAGGAGAGGGGGATAGAATGTGTTCAAAGAATGTTGGATAGTCAATAGAATTAGGGGAGAGATAGACAGGGCAGAAAGATTTAGTTTGAGAGTGACAAGAAAGCCAGATAGTTGAGAATTAAGAAGAATTTAAGTTGGTAACGCAAGAGAAAGCAAGATTTTTGCGTACATAGACGCAACATCACCTTTGGCTCGAAACTGAGGATAGAGATAGTAGGAGGATACAGAGAAGGGTTTGTTGTCAGTAGTCCCAGACAACTGTGTCTCGGTGAAAAGAGAAGGCAGGGATGGCAGAGGAGAGGTGGTATTCCACAGAGTGGAAGTTAGAGGAAAGGCCACGAATATTACATAAATTAATAGTAAAAGTAGAAGGTGGTGGCCCAGAGCATTTTGGCGAGTCGTTTCCAGGGGATAGACTGATGGGGCATTTCTCCCCCCCCCCCCCCCCCCCCCCTCCCGAAATCTCGACCCGCATCGTAGTCCCCCCGAGGCGGGTCGAGATTTCGTTTTTTTTTTTTTTTTTTTTTTTTTTTTTTTTTTTTTTTTTTTTTAAGTTAGTGTAGTATGTAAGGTGTTTGTAGTAAAAATTATTGATAGGAGGAGAAGGTATTTTGGAGAGCAGGCTGGGGTTGCCCTCAGTATTGATGTGACACTGAAAGTATCATCTAGGGAGGCCAGGTGGTGAAACAGGAGTTCCAGCTGTCCTTATCAGTCACCTAGCACTCACCAGGAGTACCGCCCTGTTCGGCTGGTGTCTACAGTGTGTGTGTGTGTGTGTGTTGTCAAGCTACGGATAGGTGTAAGATAGTGTAAATAATAAATAATTATATGATAAAGTCTTAATACAACACATTTTTCTTCAGGTGTTTGTAACATATGTATAGATTATTAATTGTCTCTATCTCTCCTCTAACGTCTTCCCTTCTTGCTGGAAATTTGCTCTCATTCAGTATGTACCACAGAAGGGTGACCCCTCTCAACCCTCCAGCTATCGTCCAATTGCTCTTATTGCTTGCATCTCCGAAGTTTTTGAAACTATTCTTACTACAAAATGTCTTAAGTATCTGTCTTCTCATAAACTACTCTCAGATCGCCAGTACAGATTCCTTAGGGGTCGCTCTAGTGGGGATCTCCTTTCATATCTTACTAACTATTGGTTATCCTCCTTTCGGGACTTCGGTGAGACCTTTTCTATTGCGCTAGACTTATTGAAGGCTTTTGATAGAGTCGTCTGGCACAACTATCTATTTTCTAAACTACCCTCCTTCGGTGTCTATCACCCTACCTTATATTATTCAACTAGTTTTTCAGAATCCCCCAGCAAGTAATCACTCAAAAACTCATGTGATTTTGCCATAGAACACTTATCTTCTTACCTATCAACCATTTCCCTTTGGTGCAGAGAAAATATTATTGCTTGCAATGCTTCCAAAACCCATTCTTCCCTTTTATCTACCCTTCTAGAAATCCCACAGGACTATCTCTTATACTTCAACAATACAAAAATTAACCCTTTAACACTTCTAGACAAAGTAGAAAAGAAAGCCTTTTGTCTCATTATATCACGTCCACTCACCGACTCTCTTCAATCTCTCTCTCTTCCGCAATGTTGCATCTCTCTCGCTATTCTACCGCTATTAAAATGATAATCAGTGTTCCTCAGAACTCTCTCAGTGTATACCACCTCCACCAAGTACAGTAGCCTACATAGCACCCTTCTTGCAACACAATCTCACCCCTACTCTGTGCAACTCTCCAATCCAAGAGTGAAACGATATTCCCAATTTCTTTCTTCTATTCAAAAGCTGAGCTCTGGAACTCTCTCACTGAATCTATCTTCCCTTCATCTTATGACTAAAATTGCTTCAAACTCCGTGTATCCAGGCATTTTGGCTCGAACATTCCTTGATTTTGGCTCTGTCACTCTTTCAACTCTGGGGGAGGCACTATTCACAGACAGTTCTGCCTTTTGTCTCCCTCATCCACATAACAAATATACTGAATACAAATAAACACCATGCGAGGAAGATAACTTTATTGACAACGTTTCGCATAATATGCGAAACGTTGACTATATTATAGCTTCATCAGGCCAATCGAAACGTTGTCAACAAAGTGCTCTTCCTCACATAGTGTTTATTTTCATTCTGTCTACTTTCAAAGTATATTTTTATCTAATATACCGAACTAGCCCCATCACGAGGCTACATTATTATGAGCTCGTGGAGCAACAATGTTCGGAAAAGGAGATTTCCTCCTGTCTGGGGTAGGGGTAGGATGTGAGCGGGGGAGCTGGTAGTTTAGTCTATTCGTCCAAGGGGTGGGTAAAGTCCCGTCCACACGATCGAGCAGTGTCCAGCGGTCTGGGCCCCCTCACCGGTAAAAGTCTGTCGAACGCACTTGAGTTGTTGTCCACACGACGGTATTGGCCAAAGTCTGCTAGTGGTCAGAGTAAAGTGCTGTGTAGCATAATAATTGCTATGTGCCATAAAACAGAAACAAAGGAATTAAGTGCAGAACAAGATATGGTGTAAAGACTGGTGCAACAAAGGAAAACAATTGGGAAACTATGTCACGATGTTACGTGAACTACAAGATGGACATGAGCGTGACTTCACCAAGTACATGCGAATGGACCCAAATACCTTCTATATACTCATAGCAAAAGTAGAACACTGTATAGACAAGCAGGATACCGATATGAAGAAGTGTATATCAGGAGAAGCTTGACTGGCGGCAAGACTCATGTATGTGGATGCAGCTACACGTGTTTGCAGTATAATATAATAATATCCACGCAGAGTTTGTATCACATAATTCCTGAAGAGTGTCAAGCAATATACAAAGTACTCAAGCATGAGTACTTACAGGTGAGATTTGTACTGAGACTACCCAACCTAAATTAACATACACATAATTAAATAATGCCATTATGGATATGTATCGATACTAGAATGAGGAGACCGGCATGAGGAAAACACACACAAATGTCCATATTAAATAATATACAGTCTCCAGTTTATTGTCATGGCAGTACTGTACAGTCGGCAGCAAAGGTCCTGTCGCCTCCCCTACTTCACCGTGACCCCCGAAATTCATAGACTCGAGAATGTATTGTGTACAAAACGTGCATACTTTTGGCAAAACATGGGACACTGAGGTGTGTGGTTGTAAGGGCAGAGGGTTGAGAGGGAGAGGAGGGGTGACAAGTATTGGGCGACTGAACGTCGGGGGAAGGGGGGGACAAGTTGTTTGAAGGTATCATATTTCATCATCAGTTTCCTATTTCTTATAATATAATGATCCAACATTCTAATTATGTGCGAATGTGTTATACTTTAATAAGAAATGATAGTTAAAATGATCAAAACACCACACATTTGCAAAGATCAAATGCCAATATTTGAGTGAATTCATAATATACCGTAAATTAGAGCAGCAATTACTCTTTCTCTCTCTATGATACTGTCGTATATTGACGTAATACACTGATGATAAGGTGAATCTATGAGTTTACCATATTATATTTATCTATGATGGTGCGTTAATCATTACGCAATTTGCTGATATGGTCGGCATACGTACGTTAAACGACCATTAATTCCATAGTTAGCGCATAAAATTATGGTAGCGTGGCTTTCTCATAATAATAATACAAATAATAGTATATAGGCTATATTACTATTAACCGCTTCATTACCGGTTAATTAATTTTTAATTGTATTCTGGTAACTATTAGACTTATATTCAGCTTAGGAAGGCCATCTACTTATTTAAAGGCTGTAGACTATCTCAATTAATCATTTTAGCTAACATATATCCTTCCCAAGCTTCATAAAATCGTCTAAATGTTGCTGAAATCAAATACAATATACATCACCGGTAAGGAAAGGGATAATAACAATACTAATTACACTCTTACAAATAATATTATAAATAACAACTTATCAATATAAATGGGGACGCAACCCATACATTATTCTAAAGCTAACATTTAATTCCTTCCTTAGGGTTAATCCCCATTAATTACTCCTTCCATTCATCTATCCATAGCCTATGATAACGCAGTTGGAAAGTGTGTACATGCTTAGATTGATATGCAGGATTCGAAACTGCATAATAAATCGTAGGCTTGTCCACCATTCTTTAACTGTCTTCGTAGCGCAATGGATAAATGCACTGCATTTAGGTGTGAGCATCCTAGGTTCGAATCCCTGGACTGCCACATGTATTTGTTGATTTCATTAATTGAGTTTAGGAGTAAAGTCGGTTGGTGGAGGGAACATATTAATTCATTCAGGTTCAAGGGTAGTTTATAGAGAGGCCTTCCTTAAGGCCGCGTCTCACACAGTACCACCGCTCGACAACCGCCGACAGAGGATGACTTGCACTTTTTCGCTGATTCTAATCGAATCACTGGATCACTGCACGATCCTTGCCGGCACACGATTGCCATACAACTAGCCCTCGACAGTCACTCGACACACACATGTCACACACACGTCACACACGCCGGCAACACGACCGTTGTAGAATAAATCGCTGACCGGCGACGCTACTCACTCGGCTATCACACGTTCGTCATACGTTTAAAGCACGTTAAGAGCACGATAATGCCGCTTTTAGTCGACAACCATACGTTTACAGCACAACAGACGCACGTACGTTGAACGATAAATACGAACGTTGTACGCCGCACACGATATTGACACGGCAAAGGAACCGCCCTATATATATATATATTTATATAAATAACACCCCGTCCTTAACATTAATCATCAATTACAAACCCCAATATACTTGAATAAAACTATAATAATAATAATACGCTGTAGTTAAGTAGTCGATAGGTGAATGTATACCTATATCATTACACGATCTGGTATACACTGACTTTGATGCAGTATATCATTAGTTTACAAGTGGATGTATTTTGGTAAACTTGTAGATGTTTATTTTAACTATAGGCTACACACACACACACGCACGCAGAGAGAGAGAGTGAGAGAGAACTACTCGCAGACATACAGTACAGTATATAGACTAAAATATTACACACACACACACACACACACACACACACACACACACAATATATATACACTAAATAATACACAACCAACCACGCAAACGCACGCACACACACACACACACACACACATACACAATATATATATAAACAAAATAAAACACAACCAACCACGCAAACGCACACACACACGCACAATATATATAAACTAAATAATACACAACCAAACACGCAAACGCACACACACACACACACAAACACATACACACACACACTATATATTTATACTAAATAATACATAACCAAACACGCAAACGCACACACACACACACAAACACATACACACACACTATATATATTTATACTAAATAATACACAACCAAACACGCAAACGCACACACACACACACACACAAACACATACACACACACACTATATATTTATACTAAATAATACACAACCAAACACGCAAACGCACACACACACACACACACAAACACACTATATATTTATACTAAATAATACACAACCAAACACGCAAACGCACACACACACATACAATATATATAAACTAAATAATACATAACCAAACATGCAAACACACACACACACACACATACAATATATATAAACTAAATAATACACAACCAAACACACAAACACACACACACACACACACACACACATACAATATATATAAACTAAATAATACACAACCAAACACACAAACGCACACACACACACACACACACACACACACACACACACAACTTTATATATTGTTATGTCGGGCTATAATATTTACAGCTCGTGATATAGTCTTTACTATAATCCAGATCTGAACTTATAGACCGTAAATAACTCAACAGGGTCAAATCTAATACAGTTTTACTCTCACAAATAAGTATTCAATTAGGTACTACAGTACTCAATAACAACACACATAACAATTATAACACCTGTTTATTCAATTAGGTACTACAGTACTCAATAACAACACACATAACAATTATAACACCTGGTTATTCAATTAGGTACTACAGTACTCAATAACAACACATAACAATTATACACTGGTATTCAATTAGGTATACAGTACTCATAACAACACACATAACAATTATAACACCTGTTTATTCAATTAGGTACTACAGTACTCAATAACAACACGCATAACAATTATAACACCTGTTTATTCAATTAGGTACTACAGTACTCAATAACAACACACATAACAATTATACACCTGTTTATTCAATTAGGTACTACAGTACTCAATAACAACACACATAACAATTATAACACCTGTTTATTCAATTAGATCTAATACCTGAAAATCAGAATGTAGCTTCACCTAGATAATTATTGGAACTATCAGCCAAGGATTACCAGGCATATAAATGGTAGATCAATTAATGGGGAGCAATTGCTCTTCAACTGAGGTTATAACATGGTGAATAATCTGCAACTAAATAATACACGTAACTTACAGAATCAACCCTTAATAATAATCGCGATGTGAGTCGAGTGTATTCCGTGAATAAAACAACATTGAAAGCACTAGAACACAATCTCAAACAAGAGAGGCTGGGAGAGTTGAGAGAGTAAACAATAACTCAGGTTTGGAGGCTGAGTCACACGACAGGTAGTGGCGAGCCAGCTAGGTAGTCGTGGTATTCTCAAGTGACCTTCCTACTTAAACTGTGGAGGTCAGGTCACCTACTGGACTGCGGTGGCTGAAATTCATCTCAAAGTTAATGCAACTAGAATTGTTATTTAAATAATGTTACTCTGAAATTGAAGGCAAAAGAGGATTTAATTTATTTTACAAAAGATTCAGTGGGTGGACTAAATTATGTAATTTCTAATGAATATCTTATATTCACGTCAACGATCGTATGTAAGAATAACGAAACGAGCCGAGGAATTCAGATATAAATCGAATATATAATTAGGAATGGAATATAGAAGGATATCTATTAATTATATTTAAGAACATATTATAATTGACTAAATAAGCTTAGACAATGAACGCTCTGGAACTATCAGGGAATGACAGTGTAATTAATAATTAATTCAATATTAATTATGAATAGAAGGTGGCGCACACGACCAAGTTGTGCTAAGGTAATACTCAAAATAGTATCACCAAGAGGTCTGAACGAGTTAACAGAGTCTTAATAAAGTATACACCGTAACATGGGGTGTATGGAATGTGATGAATAATTAAGTAACAGAATCTATACAATGCTGGAATTCCTAAGCATGAAGAATCAGAATTACTTACATCAGTAATCAAATGAACGTAAATACTAATTCATAAAATAATTACAATGGAGTTTAAGTAAGAGAGTAAAAATGGGGGAATTCGGGAAATAAATGTGTTGATAAAATAACACTTCTCAACGAGGATACTGTGTTAAATTAATTATAAAATTGGGCGTAGGTTCTGGGTAATCAGTGATGAATCAAGAAGGGTAATTACACACGAAATACACGTCGACCTCAACTTGCAAAATACACAACAGAATACATATATTAGGAAAATCTGTGAGTGTGGCAAGGTGAGTTAATTAAAACAAATGTATATAACGCATGCGTAGGTTGACCTCCCAATCTACCAAGATTGGAAGCCAAAGCGTCACATTTTTCCTTTGCCCCTCGACTTTCTCTTCATAATTGCTGAGGGACACAGGGCCCTGGGTGGGGCTTTGATTTCCCGGGCGTTTCCGCACTCTCCTCAGCTCCCCGCCATGGAGTGGCTTCGGTCACCCAGGCTTTATTGTGGTCGGCAGGGAGGGTTCTGTGGGGGCGCTCGGTTATGGCCTTGGCCTTGCTTGGGGCCTTGAGGCTGTTCGGCCAGGCAGCTTGGGGAACAACAACAACGCATGCGTAGGACGTTCTAGAGAAAATAAATAAATTATGAACACTAGGTCTTAAACACAGACCTTAACTAAATCTGTATATAACGATTCAGAAGGATTAACATAATACGTACTTAAATATCTTGGGCACAGATCTCAGAATTAATTAACACAACACGATTCACATATTTTAACCTATACCTCAACAACAATAACACAAATAAGATACACAGGGACACTTAGGGTAGTTTTGGAGGGCAGAGAGAATGGGAGTCTGGCCGACGTGGATCGTAGGTTCGTGGAGCCACACGTAAGGGGTAGAGGGCGCCACTGGAGCAGGACTTCAGGCTCCAGGCTTCAGGAAGGTGGGGCGTCACTCCGGCAGGACTTCAGGCTCCAGGCTTCAGGAAGGTGGGGTGTCCCTCCGGCAGGACTTTAGGCTCCAGGCTTCAGGAAGGTGGGGCGTCCCTCCGGCAGGACTCCAGGGGGGCACTTCAGGATTGCATACTCTCTTGGCAGGGCAGGGGCAAGCTGGTGCAGGCTGGTGCAAGCTACACTGTTACTTAGCTACTCGGTTCCCGGGTAGGGGTTGAATAGTAGGGTCGTGTAGCTTGCCTCTTTTCCTCAATTTACCTGAGGTATTGTGCGGCTTTTTCCTTGACTCCCGTTTACAGGTGTTCACAATCAGAGGGGTATTGTGAAATGGTTGTGATGAAGTTGTGAGGAAAATACTTATCATAGGTATACATAGTGGCGGTTTACATGGATACACAATTATGTGCTAGGTAGCTCATTAATTACTTAAGACCTAGTTACTTAGTCTAATAAGGGAGAAATGGGATGTGTACGGACCCGTCCATGAGCTACATTCCTAAACAAACATTGTTATAGCTCCCTTAATAGTCGTTCTTGGTCGAGGTTTATTGGATCTCCCGGACCCGCCACAAGGTGTCCTCTCGTTTATATCCATTTCTATCGGTAGACTTCAAGGCCGTTGATGTTTTATTTGCGTAACCACTTCTTCCGTGGCTTCCATATCCGGGAGCTGAGGACATGTAGCGCCGTGCTTGGCATAGGGCTGCGAGGGGGCGTCACCCGAGCAGGTGGCAAATGAGTTAGGGGGACCTCCCACACCTGTGGCTGTTGTCACAGAAAACGGGGGAAGCAGGGGTCGCTTTTTTATTTGTCCCTTGGCCAAAGCATGGGAAAACAGGGGTGGCTCCTGCATTTCTCTCATCTTTATAGGGTCTTGGAGTTGCAGACTGGCTACTCTGCAACTTCTTCTTGGATGGCTTGTCTTCAGACCCGTCATTTCATATATAAACTAAATAATACACAACCAAACACGCAAACGCACACACACACACACAAATATATATAAATTAATAATACACAACCAAACACGCAAACGCACACACACACACACACACAAACACGCACACACACATACACACACACACAATATATATATAAACTAAATAATACACAACCAAACACGCAAACGCACACACACACACACACACAAACACACACAATATATATAAACTAAATAATACATAACGAAACACGTAAAACGCACACACACACACACGCACATAATATATAGAAACTAAATAATACACAACCAAACACGCAAACGCACACACACAAACACAAACACACACACATACACACACACACACAAACACAAACACACACACAAACTACTCACACACATATAATATATAGACTAAAATCATACACAATCAACCATCGATCAGAGGATGACAATGAAGATATCCACAGGATTCACATACACTCGTTGCACAACATATACACGGGCGTCAAACAATAAAATTTAACGTTTTTTTCTGCCAACTATGACTATCGGCTAGAAATTAGTGCAGCCACTATTTTTGGGCCGATCACCGCCGACCATTTCCGCGCCACTCGACCACCCCTCGCCTACCAGGATTCGGGGCGATCTTTTTACACGATCACAGACGATGTCAGACGATTCCGGAAAAATTTAAATTTTTTGAAAAGATCGGCTGTGGCCGTTGGCTAGCGTACTGTGTGAGACGCGGGCTTTAGGGTTAAGGCCTGTGACGCTTCTGCATAGTAGCCATGTGCGGGCATGCGCGCGCGTCGGCTGCCCAGCCGTTTAGAAACCGGCTGGCGGCAGCCGGCCGGCCGGCTTTTCCTTAGTATATATCCTACGACAATGTAACTAATGTCTGGGATATTCTTATGTTGTTTCACAGCTTGAAGCTGCCCTTATTCTTAACCAACGCATCTTAGTATATTTTATTCTCGATAGTTGATTGTTTCATTATAATATATAAGATGTAAGTCTAGTGAGAGTGGGAGAGAGACCGGCTGGGGGACGTTGCTTCGCGCGGAGAGTCCAGCTTGGGACGAGCCTGATGTTGCCACGTGCATTTGATAGCAACGTTAGGCTTAGTTTCGACTCACGCCAGGGGTAGAGGATTTTGACCCGGCAACTGTGTTGAGTGATGCCAAGCATGGGATGTATTTTGCATGCCTAGGGTGGGGTCCAGACAGATTCAAGACTCAGAGCTCACCTCACTGTAGTACCCTTCGGACCCCCTTGATATCTATCCCTCTCAACCCCACTTAGAAACTTTGTCTCTTACTTTGTATACCTTCTTTCCACTACTTCACCAATCTATTTAATTACCCCCTCCCCTTGATAGACCTTATATCTATTATTGTATTAACGACGAGCTCTCAGATAATTAGATAGGATTTTGGGCCTTATGCAGAGACGTAATTGTTAATGAGACCTAGGAAGCTTTTTTGTTGTCTCATATTTGGTGGTTTCATGCTTGCTAGTGTGTTCTTGTGTCAGGTTAGCAGGGGCTAGACCGGAGGGGAGGCTTTTTGCGATCCTTCAAGTAAAGTCTGCTGGTGCGAGTCCTGTGGACCTGCACGACTTTACTAGGATACCCGTGGGAGTCTGGGGGCATTTTCTTGTCTGTGTCCCTGTGTGTCTAGCGTTGTGTTGTGTGAGGGCCCTTGCCTAGTCCACTCTGCACTGCGCTAGCACGTCTTGCCTTTGTCTTAGGGTCGCCAGGAGAGAGTTAGATACTTGCGATCTGAGTCTCTCAAGAGAGCACCCTTTCAATTAGAGAAATTTGGCGCACAGACTTGGGAACGTCCCTAGGCTAGGGCAGGTGGCTCAGCCCGGGTATCCGAAGCCTATATCCTTCCGGCTAGACCTCTGCCACCTGGCAGATTAACAGCTAGTGGTTTATTATATCTGTATGCTTGTTATTGTGCCACAGTTTACCGTTTTTGTGAGCATTGTGAGTCAGGGTGTGGCTTAGAGACTCTGTCCGAGCAGGCTTGCCTGACTAAGAGTGAGAAGCACACCTGTATGTGGTTATGTTGCGAGTTGCTACCTTTATTTAATTATACCTATGCCATTATACACTGTATGGCCTATCACTAGTATTTATTCCTGCTTATGAGTTAAGAGTTCTCTAAATCCGTAGCATACTTTCTTTGCTAAGCATCAGATCCTACAGTAGCCGCATGCAGTTTAGAAACCCGCATCTTGTCTACCGGTACGATGTTTTGAGGACTGTTTGCTTTCACCTTCTTTCACGCAGGGGTGATTAGTTGTATTAATTAACGTAACGTTAAATGTACTTTCTTCTAGTTTGTTATTAAATTGTTTCTGCAATTTAATTCCGTTATCTATCTTTTCCTTGAAGCTTTAAGTCAACTTAATTGTGTGATCTTTTATATAGCCTGCTTGACTATCAGCAGTCTATAGTGCGTGCACCCTGTAACCGAGTCATAGGATACCTCGTTGTCCAGGCAGGACTCTTGACGGTTTAGGGTGGTTTGTTGCCTGGGTTTATAGATAAGGGTTGGATCTAGCGTTTTCCGTTGTTGCTTGTTGCCGCATACCTAGTCCAATAGAAAGAGCCCAGTGTTTATATATCCCAGGACGTAACAAATGGCGACCTTGCATAGGATTTACTGAACAGAGGAATATAGTGGTCATTTGTTTTGAGATTCCTTATGATTAAAGGAAAACAGTGGACATAGAGTTATTTTTTTTGGAGCAACCAATATAACACATTAAAGACTTTAAATAACATTAGTATATACATACTTGCATAGGAGATAAGGCACATTCTATAACATTGATAATTACTGCAGTACACAAACATGTCTAATACATCAGAACACAGTGATGGGTCAGGTCACGATACGGGCTCGGAGGGAGAAATACCTGTGGAGTGGTTAGTCGATAGCGAGGAGGGTGCTAGAAGATTTTTAGAGGTGCCCCTTACCGCTGCCAGGGTGTTGAAGCTGAATAAGTATGGCTTAAAGTGTGTGGCAGGTCTTCAGGGTCACCAGGGTTTAAGTGGCATGAGGAAAGATCAGCTGAGGACTTTGATATTGGGTTTAGAAGGGAGAGACCTGGGTGGAGAGGCGACTGGGGGCCCCGGTCCCCAGCCCCCCCTCCACTCTACCCCCGTATCAAACGTCAGGGTACCTGAATTTAGTACATACCCCCAAGTTGATGGTCAATGGCAGTGTGGAATTCAATCACAGGGACCCTCCCCATTAAATGCACCTTCCCCTCCTCAAGGGTTGACTCCAGATTTGTTGTTTCGGCTTGAGATGGCCAAGGCTGAGGCCGCCGAAAGACAGGTTAGTGTGCAGGCTGAGGTTGCTAGAGCTCAGGTTGATGCTGCCGAGAGACAGGCTAGTGTGCAGGCTGAGGTTGCTAGAGCTCAGGCTGAGGCCGCAGAGAGAACAGCTATACGAGAGGCTGAGCTGCAGGCAGAGTCTACTAGGTATCGGGCTGACAGGGAGCTGGAGAGATCTCGAGTGGAGGTAACAGGGCGAAATATTGGGGGAGGTAACAGACATCGGGACCAATCATTGTCGCACCTGCTTAAACTAGTTCCTGTGTTCGATGAATTAGGTGTGTCTGAGTTTTTTTATGCGATTTGAGAAGAAGTGTCAGGAACACCAGTGGCCTCAGGAAAAGTGGGCAGCATTAGTTTCATCAAGACTCCAAGGAAAGGGGCTAAAAGCGTATGATGCACTACCTTTAGAGTCCTGTGTAATTTATGATGAGCTAAAGAAGGCTGTGCTACGGGCCTATGAGTTACAACCAGAAACTTACCGCTTGAAGTTTCGGGGTGTTACTAAGGGCAAGGATAGTACCTTCCTAGAACACGCCCGGGACTTGTCTGATGGACTACGACATTGGCTGCGTTCGGAGAGGGCAGCTACTTTTGAGGAGATGAGTGAGCTGGTTCTCTTGGAGCAGTTCTTTAAGTGCACAGGCGGGGACTTAACATTAAATATAAAGGAAACAAATCCTAGAACTCTCCAGGAGGCAGCAGAAATGGCTGACCTCCGACTGTCATTAATTCGAGGGTGAGAAGCAGAAGCTAGGAGTGAGTCGGGTGCAAAGGATCGTACCCCTCCCCCTCCCAAGAATTTTGATACACATAAATACACAAAACCATGTAGCACTGACAATAAAACTGAACATAAACCAAATACCGTCCCGTATAAGAAGTCTAATGGTACCTCCCACTCCCAAGGGAAACCAAAGAGTAAAGAGTGCTTTACATGTCACAAGGAGGGTCACTTTGCAAATGCTTGTCCGAACAAGCCACCAAACAAGGTTGTGTCATTGGCCCGCAACATAGGGGTGTCGCCTATATCTTCTGAGTTTGCCAAGGGTAGTTCATCAGAGGTTGGGACACAGCCTGTGTTCAAGAGTCCGGAAGGCTCGAACCCTGTCCGCGACGTCTTTGGGGGTCATAGAGGGCATGGTTTGTGAGGTGGGCTGGCGAAAGGCGAGGAGTTAAGCTATTGCGTGATACGGGGGCTTCTCAGACCTTGTTAAAGAACTTTACTGGTAGGCCGATTAACGCTGCTCGGGTGGTGGTAGTTCAGGGGATCAATGCTACGAAGTCCTACCCGCTGGTGCAGATGGAGCTGGAGGTGGGTGGTGTGGCGAAAGAGCTGGATGTCGGAATTGTAGAGAACTTGCCTGTTGGGGGCGTCGACCTCCTCCTCGGCAACGACTTTGAGGTGCCTGCTTCTAAGGTTTCACCCTTGGTCGTTGCCGAGAAGGCGGCCGACGTTAGTAGGGAGGAACAGGAGTGGGTTGAGAAGTGTAGCGTACAAACCATGGCGTGTGTTGTGACGCGTTCTCAGACATCCGGAGCCTTGCAGCCACCACCTCAGTCTATCAAACCGCGGAGGAAAGGTCACAAGAAAACGGGAAGTGTTGGTCAATTGGAGAGTTTTGAGCCGGCAGTGTTTCTTGGTGACTCATTATTGGCACCTATGTTAGAGTCTGGAGAGGCCCCGGGGCCTGTTACCGCTAGTGCAGGTGCAGGGCAGGAAGAGACTCTGCGACAGCATCGTTATGCGCAGCGTGAGGAAAGGATGGCTCAGCGGGACATTGGAGGTGGAAATAAATTATTTAAGATGAACTTGGATAATCTCGCACCTGCTGATATATGTTCCTTGCAGCTGGAAGATCCTGAAGTCAGGGCGTGTGGTAATGGTGCTGTCGAACTGGAGCGCGATGGGGATGCGCAGCCTGGTGATTTTTTCTTGTCCGAGGGGATCTTGTATCGGAGACATCAGGATCCCAAGAAAAAGTGGGATGGCGGGTCAGGATTAGTGGATCAGTTAGTAGTACCGAGGGTGTGCCGTGAGAGCTTATTGAGATTAGCTCATGATGTGCCTTTGGCAGGGCACCTGGGGGCACGTAAGATGGAGGCAGCTCTGAGCAAGCTTTTCTGGTGGCCTGGGTTAAAGGCGAGTGTCGTGTCATGGGTGTCACAGTGTCACACTTGTCAAGTTGTTGGGAAACCCAATCAGGTCATCCCGAGAGCCCCGTTACAACCCATCCCTGTCATTGGGCCGCCCTTCAGCAAAGTAGTTATCGATATGGTTGGCCCATTGCCCCCCACTAGTGCCGGCAATAAATTTGTACTAACTGTAATGGATGTAGCAACACGGTATCCAGAAGCTTACCCCATGCGCAACGGGATGGCTAAGTCTGTTGTCAAAAACCTACTTGTCTATTTCTCTCGTTATGGCTACCCTCAGGAGATCCAGTCTGATCAGGGATCCAATTTTACTTCTGCTCTGTTTAAGCAGACCATGCAGCAACATGGGATAGTGTCTGTGGTGTCATCTGCCTACCATCCCGAGAGTCAGGGAGTTTTGGAAAGGTGGCACTCGACTCTCAAGAGTATGTTGCGGTGTTATTGCATGGAAAATGGGAAGGACTGGGATCTAGGTCTCCCATACGTTTTATTTGCTGCGAGAGAAGTACCTGGGGAGAGCTTGGGATTTAGCCCGAACGAGTTGGTTTTTGGACACAGGGTCAGGGGGCCCCTCCACATAGTCAAGGAGATCTGGGAGGGAGTCACAAAGCCATGCTCGCTTCTAAAGTATGTAGTTGAAAGCCATGAGAGAATGCTAAAGAGCTTGGAGGTAGCAGGTCGGAACCTTAAGAGTTCACAAGCTCAGATGAAGGACAGATACGACCAGAAGGTGAAGCTGAGGGAGTTTGAAGTAGATCAGGAGGTACTGATACTACTGCCTCTGGTGGGACACCCCTTGTCTGCTAAGTATTCTGGTCCGTATCGGGTTGTAAGGAAGGTTTCTGATCTCGACTATTTAGTAGCTACTCCTGATCGTAAGAAAAAGAACCAACTTTGCCATGTAAATCTGATGAAAGAGTATGTGAGGCGCCCCTCCGAGCCTCTCACTGTCCCGGTGTTGATCTGCAGCGATCGTGGTGGAGAAGGAGGAAGGGACAGTCAAGCTGCGTGGGAGGATAATTGGGATTGTCATGTTTCCGCGGATCAGTGGGCGGGGAATTCTAGACAAGTGGCTCACGAGTTGATATTGCACCTGCCTGAGCAACAGCGTGTAGCTGTGCAGCACTTGTTTGATTCAAACCCAGCTGTTTTCGCGGAGCATCCTGGCCTCACTACTCAAGTGGTGCACGATGTCGATGTTGGGGACCACCCGCCCTTTAAATCAGTGCCATACCGTGTTCCCCCTATTAAATTACCAGCACTTAGGGAAGAGCTGGATTATATGCTGAAACGTGGGCTGATTTCTGAGGGTGCAGTAAGGTGGACTTACCCCGTCACACTGCAGCCCAAACCAGATGGCAAGGTGCGGTTTTGTATAGATTTCCGCAGGTTGAATGGTTTAACCCCCACAAATGCCTACCCTCTCCCTCGCGTGGACGACAGTGTGGATAAGATAGGAAAAACCAAGTTCCTCACTAAGATAGACCTTGTTAAGGGTTATTGGCAAGTGCCCTTGTCTGAGCGAGCGCGAGAGGTGTGTGGGTTTGTGGTGGACGGTGCCACATATCGTTGCCATGTTATGCCATACGGGCTGAAAAATGCCCCTGCAACGTTTCAGAAATTAATGAACGACATTGTAGCCGACATTCCCAACTGTACGGTGTACCTAGATAATGTCATAATATACGACGATGATTTTAACAGTCACTGTGCTCACATCGGACAGCTTTTTAATAAACTGAATGAAGCAGGTTTGGTGGTAAACCTGGGTAAGTGCGATTTTGTCAAAGCCACAGTTTTGTACCTGGGGTTCGAGGTGGGGATGGGTCAGGTGTGCCCTCCACAGACAAAGATCAAAGCCATCGATCAGTTTCCCCAGCCTACGACTAAGAAACAAATCATGCGGTTTCTAGGTATGATAGGCTATTATCGTCGCTTCATCAAAGGCTATTCGACTGTACTTGCACCTTTAACTGACTTATTAGCTAAGGACAAGAAGTTCCGGTGGTCTCCTGAGTGTGCAGAGGCGTTTTCCTTGGTGAAACACCTGTTATGTACCCACCCCATACTCAGGGCCCCGGACTTCAGCAGACCTTTTCAGCTGGCGACTGATGCCAGTGGCGTAGGGGCTGGGGCTGTCTTGTTACAGACAGATGATGAAGGTATCGAACATCCAGTGAGTTTTTACAGTAAAAAATTCAATAGTGCACAAAGGAATTACTCTGTAATTGAAAAAGAACTCCTGGCGATAGTGCTGGCGCTCAGGCACTTCGATGTATATGTTCCTGCTTTCGGACCAGTCGTAGTGGTTTATACCGATCATCACCCTCTGAAATTCTTGAATCAGTTTCATAACCGGAATATGAGGCTGACCAGGTGGTCACTCATGCTTCAGGAGTATAATCTGGACATATGCCATATTGCCGGTTCTGATAACGTGATAGCGGATTGTCTATCAAGGGGGGATGATGTTGGTTAGACTGCCACAGGATTGAGGGTTGAGTGTGGAGGAAAATAGGCTGTCACTGTAGTTCAGCCGAAAAAAACAAATTAAAAAAGCAAAAACCTTATAAAAACTTTATTTTTTATAATGTGTAGAATTTTGTATAAGATGTTGTAGCAGTATCTAAGTTGAATGTTTTCGCTTATTGTCGCTAAGTTAATTGAACTTACTCGGTGGAGCGCAACAGTCTTTATTTTTTTTATATATAGTGCCTTGTGTCGCAACAGTGTGTGGTACTATGAGTAGCTTTCTGTTAGATATGAAGAACTTAGTCAAGGGTCTTATATCTTGGGGGAGGTGTGACGCTTCTGCATAGTAGCCACGTGCGGGCATGCGCGCGCGTCGGCTGCCCAGCCGTTTAGAAACTGGCTGGCAGCAGCCGGCCGGCCGGCTTTTCCTTAGTATATATCCTACGACAATGTAACTAATGTCTGGGATATTCTTATGTTGTTTCACAGCTTGAAGCTGCCCTTATTCTTAACCAACGCATCTTAGTATATTTTATCTCGATAGTTGATTGTTTCATTATAATATATAAGATGTAAGTCTAGTGAGAGTGGGAGGAGACGAGCGGGAGAGAGAGACCGGCTGGGGGACGTTGCTTCGCGCGGAGAGTCCAGCTTGGGACGAGCCTGATGTTGCCACGTGCATTTGATAGCAACGTTAGGTTTAGTTTCGACTCACGCCAGGGGTAGAGGATTTTGACCCGGCAACTGTGTTGAGTGTTGCCAAGCATGGGATGTATTTTGCATGCCTAGGGTGAGGTCCAGACAGATTCAAGACTCAGAGCTCATCTCACTGTCGTACCCTTCGGACCCCCTTGATATCTATCCCTCTCAACCCCACTTAGAAACTTTCTCTCTTACTTTGTATACCTTCTTTCCACTACTTCACCAATCTATTTAATTACCCCCTCCCCTTGATAGACCTTATATCAATTATTGTATTAACGACGAGCTCTCAGATAATTAGATAGGATTTTGGGCCTTATGCAGAGACGTAATTGTTAATGAGACCTAGGAAGCTTTTTTGTTGTCTCATATTTGGTGGTTTCATGCTTGCTAGTGTGTTCTTGTGTCAGGTTAGCAGGGGCTAGACCGGAGGGGAGGCATTTTGCGATCCTTCAAGTAAAGTCTGCTGGTGCGAGTCCTGTGGACCCGCACGACTTTACTAGGATACCCGTTGGAGTCTGGGGGCATTTTCTTGTCTGTGTCCCTGTGTGTCTAGCGTTGTGTTGTGTGAGGGCCCTTGCCTAGTCCACTCTGCACTGCGCTAGCACGTCTTGCTTTTGTCTTAGGGTCGCCAGGAGAGAGTCAGATACTTGCGATCTGAGTCTCTCAAGAGAGCACCCTTTCAATTAGAGTAATTTGGCGCACAGACTTGGGAACGTCCCTAGGCTAGAGCAGGTGGCTCAGCCCGGGTATCCGAAGCCTATATCCTTCCGGCTAGACCTCTGCCACCTGGCAGATTAACAGCTAGTGGTTTATTATATCTGTATGCTTGTTATTGTGCCACAGTTTACCGTTTTTGTGAGCATTGTGAGTCAGGGTGTGGCTTAGAGACTCTGTCCGAGCAGGCTTGCCTGACTAAGAGTGAGAAGCACACCTGTATGTGGTTATGTTGCGAGTTGCTACCTTTATTTAATTATACCTATGCCATTATACACTGTATGGCCTATCACTAGTATTTATTGCTAGATCCAGGGATCTGCCTTGCTTAGGCCAATCGGCTTTCTGCAGACTCCCATTTTCTTATGTTCTTATGTTATGAGTTAAGAGTTCTCTAAATCCGTAACGTACTTTCTTTGCTAAGCATCAGATCCTACAGTAGCCGCATGCAGTTTAGAAACCCGCATCTTGTCTACCGGTACGATGTTTTGAGGACTGTTTGCTTTCACCTTCTTTCACGCAGGGGTGATTAGTTGTATTAATTAACGTAACGTTAAATGTACTTTCTTCTAGTATGTTATTAAATTGTTTCTGCAATTTAATTTCGTTATCTATCTTTTCCTTGAAGCTTTAAGTCAACTTAATTGTGTGATATTTTATATAGCCTGCTTGACTATCAGCAGTCTATAGTGCGTGCACCCTGTAACCGAGTCATAGGATACCTCGTTGTCCAGGCAGGACTCTTGACGGTTTAGGGTGGTTTGTTGCCTGGGTTTATAGATAAGGGTTGGATCTAGCGTTTTCCGTTGTTGCTTGTTGCCGCATACCTAGTCCAATAGAAAGAGCCCAGTGTTTATATATCCCAGGACGTAACAGGCCCCATTAATTACTCCTTCCATTCATCTATCCATAGCCTATGATAGCGCAGTTGGAAAGTGTGTAGATGCGTAGATTGATATGCAGGATTCGAAACTACATAATAAATAGTAGGTTTGTACACCATTCTGTAACTGTCTTCGTAGCGTAATGGATAAATGCACTGAATTTCAGTGTGATCATCCTAGGTTCGAATCCCTGGACTGCCACATGTATTTGTTGATTTCATTAATTGAGTTTAGGAGTAAATTCGGTTGGTGGAGGGAACATATTAATTCATTCAGGTTCAGGGGTAGTTTATAGAGAGGCCTTCCTTAGGGTTAAGGCCCCATTAATTACTCCTTCCATTCATCTATCCATAGCCTATGATAGCACAGTTGGAAAGTGTGTACATGCTTAGATTGATATGCAGGATTCGAAACTGCATAATAAATCGTAGGCTTGTCCACCATTCTTTAACTGTCTTCGTAGCGCAATGGATAAATGCACTGCATTTAGGTGTGAGCATCCTAGGTTCGAATCCCTGGACTGCCACATGTATTTGTTGATTTCATTAATCGAGTTTAGGAGTAAAGTCGGTTAGTGGAGGGAACATATTAATCCTGGTCTACTTCCACCAGATTAACCTGATGACAACCGTATAATAGGATACAATATATTTGATAATTAAAGATCCAACTACGCACTATTCCCCTCCTTCCACAGGCCCCCTTTATCCCCATACCCACATGCAAACTAAAGGACAGTTTATGGTGATTTCGCTCAACTACGGGCATGGCCATTCCCCTGCTTCGCCACGCTGAATTTGCCCCATGATGGACATCGTGTGGACCGGGCTTTAGGAAGGAGTAACAGACAGGTACTACCCCATTCCTACTGTTTGGGGTAGGGGTAGTAATGGGTAACCCCTAGCCAGGGACTTTCACTTTTGGGTGTACAGTTTGCCATACATATTTCTTTCTTACTCGGATGATGAGGAACTAAACTGTATAGTATATTGTCATGCAACATTTGCTCTGTCCCTGCTGGGGTTTTGGCCCTAATTGATCTTCGTTTCCTGCATATTTGCATGCATAAAATAGAGCCAGAACATAATACAATGATATATCTCCGAAAGTACTGTAATAAAGCTTTCCAACGACACCTACATCATCACTGTACAACGTCTGGTTGTCTTGGAACAATCTTGCAAACGTCAGCCATAATCGCTAAAAATTAGTCGTTTTGAGCTGTTTTGCTATGTGTAACACTGCATTGATGTGGCAGACATCTGAGATTATGTCAGTGTGGGCCCAGCCTTAGTGGGCGATGGATGAAGGGGTCCCACTATGCCTGTACTTGCTTGCCTCACTCGCAGGACACTTAATAAACGGATTTTGGTGCCCGTCAGATGATGGGCGCTGCAGCTAAAGAGTTAATCAATGTTAGTTGTCATGAAAAGGCCGACAGGTTTTTTTATGACGTGTAAGAATCTGAATCATATATTGGAGGTAACAGAGGCAGATGTGAGCCCATCACATGTGACTACATTCAGTCTCTGAACTACTGATTCAATTAACTTTAGTTATCTTACCGATGTATGCCAACTATAGGTAGATGTATATGGCTGCCAATTAAAGTTGACATTATTGTAGACTTTGTAAGGAATAATATACAGTAAAACATAACTATAACTGTTTATATCAATCATATACAATGTTTATGCCAAGGGTCTCACCCAGAGGGACATTCTAAGCTTGAGTCAGAGGGTGATCACAGTCACAAGCTTTATGGCGCATTAGAATATTGACATTAGGTTGGATTAATATATAATCTTCAGACACATATCAATATTCCTCCAATGACAATCAATTTTTGGTATGCCCTTAACCAAAACTAAGTGAAATGTACAGCTACTGACAAATGTTCGTGAATTCTTGCGATTTTCTTTATGCAAATATATCCATTTAGATTGAAGTTCAGATCAAATCAGCTATACATAAATAAATACAGAATATGTATTTACTAATATACAGTAGATTTGATCTGAACATCATTAACAATGGGTATATTTGCATTAAGAAAATCGCAAGATTTCAGGAACATTTGTCAGTAGCTGTACAACTCACAAATTTTGCCTTCCTCTTAAATCAATGGAGGAGACTCTAGGCACCAGCCGAATAGAGCGGTACTCCCAGGGAGTGTTATTGGTGAGCGTTAACAAAACTAGAACTCCTGTTTCACCTCCTAGCATCCTTTGTTGATCCTTTCGGTGCCTCACCAAAACAGAGGCTAACCCCACTTTGTCTTCCCAAACACCTTCTCTCACCTAAAATACATTACATTTCAATCATCTTACTTATTACACCTCATTTTCAAAATTAGTTAAAAATTACCAGTTTACTACCCGCCTCAGAGTCCTTAGGGGAGAGAACCAGAAATGTCCCCATTGGTTTGGGCTCTGGTGTTGACCCATCTAAATGCTCTGGACCACTAACTTCCATTCTTACTATCAATTTCTGCAATATTCGTGGCCTTTCCTCTAACTTCCAGTCTATCGAACACCATCTCTCCTCTACCAACCCTGATCTTATCTTTCTCACTGAAACCCGGTTGTCTGGGACTATTGATAGAAAACCTTTTTCCTTATCCTACTAGTATCAAACCAAAGGTGAATGTTGCGTATACTGAATGTGCGCAACAATCTTTCTTTCTCTTGTGTTCCCACCTAAACTTTCTGGCTAAAGCTTTCTTGTCGCTCTCACACTGCACTGTTTATATCTTCCCTAATTCTACTGACTATACAAAATTCTTTGATTATCTACTAAAGTGTAACACATTATATTCATCTCTCCTTTTGTCGAAATCTCTATCTTGGGTGATTTCATTGTATACCACCACCAACCTGGTGAACAAGCCTACTGTACATATTTTATATCCGAAATAACTTAGACGAATTTGTCCAGCCCCCTACCCATATCCTGGACCACCTATGTGACCTACAGTAGGAGATCGGCCAAACATTCTTTAATATTTCTAACTTCTAACCCTTTTGCTTATAATCCTTATATTTATTAGTGGCCCTTCCATCATTATTCAGTAATGGCACTCTGCAAACCCATGGTTCAGCCGTTTGAAACACACGCCACAGAGAATTAAAGAGACCAACATCGAAAGCGTACGCTCATTCACTTAAGGAATTGTCCTTATATTATGATCGGGAGCTCACTATGAAAAAACATTGTAAGAAATTATAAAATAAAAATTAAATTAGAACTGCTAAAAGCTAGGCTTCCCATTGTGTGGATGTTTGCCAGCGTGGGTTTTGCCCGCAGACGCCGACTAGCCCAGCGCCTTTCCGCCTTCTCTCTCTGTGGCCCATTGCCGACGGACGTGAGGTTCCCGCCCTGTCTTCATTCTGCATTCTTACATCTTCTAGTGAGTCATTTGCTCATTTGTATTATCTGAGATGTTCCAGAATAGGTTTTGATTAGACAAGTCGGGCGTCCACATTGGCACAGCCCCAGGAGTGTGTTTTATAGGATGCTTAGCTGGTGTCCCCTCGTTCGACTATAAACGTGGCCGCCATTGTTTTTCATTATTGTTTTTTCTGCTCTCATGTTAGCCTATCTAGTTATTTAGGATGCTTATGGATTCAGGGCTCCGCTTTTCGGCTACCTTTCTGGTAGGTTAAGCGTTTTTGTTGTCATCGGCAGACTCTATAGTTTAAGGGTTGCTTCACGTGGTGAAGAACTTTCTATAGTTTTCTGCTTCGTCCCTTCCCATGCGCGCGTGTCGTCGTGATGAGGTTGGCTTCTGGATATTCCCTGGAGATAAGAGTTTCGCTGTGTCGTCGTGCTCCTTGCCCTAGGCCTCGTGGCCAGCCTCGATGTACAGGTATTTTTCTGTCCAGGATGCATTATTATTATTAATCTGTGAATTGTAATAATTATTGCCATAAGATGTGACCTTCCCTTTCATATCAGTGTTATTAACCCCTTCCCTGCGGGAGACGTTCCGGAACGCATAGGCAATTTAGAGCAATTTCCGGGCTTTAAAAGCCAGTAAAATCCATAGAAATCGTGTGTCAGTGGGTGGGACAGCGAGGGGCCCACCTCCGACTGTCAGCACGGCCAGCCGCGCACTGAGGGAAACTGTGGTCTCGGACCGCAGTCTCAGCAGTGTTGCCAAGCCGCTACATCGCTAATAATGAGAAAGTTTTCCCGAATGTTTATGGCAGTGCTGCGGGTGAACCCCGCAAGTTAGGAAGCTCGTGCTAGTGTAATTTTGAAGCTATTTTCGTCTAGTTTTTGGCAGAATACATTTAATTTCATGCAGATACTTGATTAATCATTCAGGAGTGCCTGAATATGCCCTAAATAGCGCAAATATGATCACAGCCATAAAACACTTATCTTCTGATCTAGCTACTATTTCCAATTGGGGTAGAGAAAATCTTGTTGCATTTAATGCTTCCAAGATTCAATTTATCCATCTTACTACCCGTCAGGAACCTCCAAAGGACTATCCCTCTTACCAGTCTTGCTAAGGCAGCCTCCCAGAAGCTGGGTGTGCTCAACCGCCTCAAGGGGTTCTTTACCCCTACACAGCTTTTTTTTTCTTTCTATATTCCAACTACTCCCTCTCGGGCATAGGCTGATAGCCTTTTACACTCTACCGCTGAACACGGTGAGGCCCATGAGGTCTCGCTCCAGTCTAGGGAGTGAGACATGCGAAGCTTCATGGCTCGAAGCAACTCCATCTCTGAAGCCGCCTCGCCTCTGCGCTTCACAGTCTCATCCCCCAGACTCGGACACTCACTCTCAGAACACCACCTATTGAGCAATTGCTCTGTACAGGGGTACAGTGCGTCCTTGTATTGAGTATTGTTCACATGTGTGGGGAGGATCCTCTCACACCGCACTCCTAGACAAAGTAGAAAGGAAAGCCTTTCGTATTATTAACTCCCGTCCACTCGCCAACTCTCTGCAATCTCTCTTTTTTCGCCGCAATGTTTCATCTATCTCGCTATTCTATCACTATTACAATAATCAGTGTTCCTCGGAGTTTTCCCAGTGTATACCACCTCTTCTACGTTGGGTACATAGTACCCGCCTTGCAACACAATACCACCCCTACTCTGTGCAACTCTCCAACCCAAGAGTGAAACGCTATTCTCAGACTTTCTTCTATTCAACTGCCGAGCTCTGGAACTCTCTCCCAGAATCAGTCTTTCCCTCTTCCTATGACTTAAATTGCTTCAAACTCTTTGTGTCCAGGCATTTTAGCTCGAACGTCCCTTGATTTTGGCCCTGTCACTCTTTCAACTCTGGGGGAGGTACTCGCTGCAATTAGTTATGCCTTTTGTCTCCCTCATTCACATAGAAAACAAAAATCAAACTCACTCTCTCACTTACGGTGTACCTTCTAAAGGCCTCTATCATTGTGGTGGGTTTGAGTGTTTTTCTTGTTTTGTGTATATATTAATTTGTTTGTATATTTATTATGGAATTCATGCATACTAGGGTAGTTGGCTAGTAGTACCATATGGAGATAATTGAGAATAAATGGATGGTGTAAACGAGAGTGGAGAAAGACTGAAAAATGTATGTGAAGAGTGTAGATTGAGTGTAGGTAATACGTTCTTCAAAAAAAGGCGTATACACAAGTACACCTGGCATAGACTTGTGAGGGGAGAGATTGTAGAGAGGGCATTGATGGATTATGTGCTGGTGACAAGGGAAAGATTGTGTAGACTGCTGGATGTGAATGTGATGAGAGGTGAGGCGGAGGGTATGTCAGATCATTACCTGGTGGAGGGAAAGCTAAGAGTTAAGAGTTACAGGAGAATAAGAGACAAGCGTGAAGTAAGAGAGGTAATAAAAGTTAGTGAGTTAGAGAAGAGTGAAAAAGAGAGGGAGTACAAGGAAAGACTAAATGAAAAGTGGATGGAAGTGAGAGAGATGGAAGAGAGAGAAGTAGAGGTTGAATGGCAACAGTTTAAGGAAGGAGTGAAAGCAAGTGCAGAGGTAGTATGCGGCAAAAGGAAAGTAGGAGGCAGAGGTATCAGGAAGGGAAGCGAGTGGTGGAATGATACGGTGAGAAAGGCAGTTGAGGAGAAGAGACAGTGTTTTGAGAGGGTTTTACAGGATGGTAGTGTTGAGGTATGGGAGAGGTACAAGGAGAAAAGGAGAGAGGCAAAACGGAAAATTAGAGAAGCGAAAAAAGATGCAAACAAAAGGTGGGGCCAAAGGTTGAGTGAGAATTTTGAAGAACGAAAGAAGATGTTCTGGAAGGAGGTAAATAAAGTAAGGAAAGGAGGACAAAAGAGGGAAGAGTCAGTGAAAGATGAAAATGGAGAATTACTAGTGGAACCAGTTGAAGTGAGGAAAAGATATGCCGAGTATTTTGAATCTTTGTTAAATACAAGAGATGGAAGGGAAGCAGTGATTGAAGCAGAGGTGGATGGAGATAGGTTACCCAGGCCACCCAGGTGGCAGGGAATGAATGAAAGGATTGAGGAAAATGAGGTGAAAGAAGCAGTGAAACAAATGAGAGCGGGAAAAGCAGAAGGTTTGGATGGTATTGCTGTGGAGTGTATAAAGAAGGGTGGAGATGTGATAATAGATTGGTTGGTGAGACTTTTCAATGTGTGCTTTGCTGTGTCAATGGTACCAATAGACTGGAAGAGTGCATGTATTGTGCCGTTGTACAAGGGGAAGGGAGATCGGCAGGAGTGTTCAAGTTATAGAGGTATTAGTTTATTGTCAGTGGTTGGAAAGCTGTATGGCAGGGTGTTGATAGAGAGGATAATAAAGTGTACGGAAGTTGCAATAGGAGAAGAACAGTGCGGTTTTAGGAGGGGAAGGGGGTGTGTGGATCAGATGTTTGCAGTAAGACAGTTATGCGAGAAGTATTTAGAGAAGCATAAGGAGATATTTTGGGCTTTTATGGACTTGGAAAAAGCGTATGATCGTGTGGACCGTGAAGCAATGTGGAAGGTGTTAAGGATTTATGAAATAGGAGGAAATTTGTTAGAAGCAGTTAAGAGTTTTTATGAAGGGAGCAGAGCATGTGTGAGAGTAGGAAATGGTGAGTTGAGTGAATGGTTTGAGGTAAAGGTAGGTTTGCGACAGGGTTGTGTAATGTCACCATGGCTGTTTAATATGTTTATGGATGGTGTGGTGAGGGAGGTGAAAAGGAGAACTATGGGAAGAGGATTGGGTTTAGTAGGAAAGAATGGTAGAGATTGGGAGTTGAATCAGTTGCTGTTCGCTGATGACACAGCATTGGTGGCGGATTCTGATGAGAAACTGCAGCGGGTAGTCAAAGAGTTTGGTGTGGTTTGTGGAAGGAGGAAACTGAAGGTCAACATCAATAAAAGTAAAGTAATGGTGTGTAATAGGGGAGAGCATAGGGTGAATCTAGATGTGAGGCTGGATGGGGAAATATTGGAACAAGTAGAGTGTTTTAAATATCTAGGAGGAACGATAAGCAGGAGTGGAGGTATGGAAGTGGAGGTAAAACAGAGAGTGTGTGAAGGAAGGAAGGTTTTCGGAGCAATGGGAAGTATGTGGAAGACGAGAAATCTTGGAGTGAAAGTAAAAAGTGCACTGTATCAAGGAATTGTTGTGCCAACAGTGATGTATGGGGCTGAGACATGGGCTCTGAAGAAAAAGTAGAAAAGAGGGCTGGATGTGATGGAGATGAGCTGCTTGAGGAGTATGTGTGGAGTTACTCGTAGAGACAGATTGAGGAATGAAGAGATACGTAGGAGAGTGGGGCAGCAGGAACATTTGTCAGCCAGAGTGCACAGAAGGGTGCTGAGCTGGTATGGTCATGTTGAACGAATGGGAGATGAAAGGCTTACAAATAGAATATGTGAGTCAGGTACAAGGGGAGATAGAAGGGCAGGAAGACCCCCATTGAGATGGAGAGACTGTGTAAGAAAGGCTTTGGATGATAGAGGAATGACTATAGATCAGGCAGGGGAAGTGGTGGTGGACAGGAGTGAATGGAGGATGCTTGTGAATAGTTGAGTGAACACGTGGTCATTTGGAGTAAGGGGTCGGGCGCAAGTTGGACTAGATAATAGTCCATCAGGCGCCTGGCCCGGGGAGACGATTAATATGAAGGGTGTGCCTGGAAGTGTGGTGGGAGGGCTTGTGGCTTTGGCTCCGCTGCATGTCTGCCTGCCGAGATCGGAACCTCTCCGGGTGGTCAGGGGCCGGGGGAGTGCTGGAGCGACCTTGGTAACCCTGGTCTCTGGATCTTCTCCTGGGTGACCTGGATGTGTGAGATTTTGTGTTTTTTATCTGTGTTTATTTTTTTATTTGATGTTGTTTTTGTGTTTTCCCTGTTCTTGCTCTGTCTTGAGTCGGCTACCCCCAAAATGGGGATCGGGCCTGAGCATATAGATAGATAGATAGATAGAAATACTACACTCAGAGAAGAAAATGACCCCAGTTACAATGATGGCTGAGGGTGGGTGATCTCTTAGATTGTTACTATGTAATCAATCTATTGATAGGGTTACTAATACAAATACTGTATTTCTAATTGCTGAAACTATGTCACTTGTGAACCCTTTTGGTTGTGGTGATCCTGATTTGGTAAGTTTAGTGAGAATCAATACAGCTTGTCGAACCATAAACTGCTCTTTGAATGAGCACCAACATGGTATTAATGTTACATAAGACATTTATGTGTTTAGTCAAATGTATTCATAGGGTTAACTCTGACTCTATATAAGGATGACTTAAGGTGTCGTTTTCCTTAAGAGTTAATATATATGTTTTAGTTATAGGTTGATTGTAGATGTTGATCTCAGCTGTCAGTTCTCTGCTCGTTGATTGATAGATCATTGGTAGTTATATAAATAGTAATGCTGCCACCATCCCTCTTATACCTTATACATAGATTATATATAGGTAAAGGGGGAAAATAAAGATCTCTGGTCCAAAACCACTTTGATATATATTCAAGTACAAACTGAAATAATATACAGAGTACTACTTATAAGTAAATAGAGAATTCCATATATTGAGAGGAATCTCTAAGGGCTTGTTGTCTTGCCCGATGCTAATGTCTATCTGCTCCCTACCTAGCTCTCACACCTTCTCACACCCCTCTCAACCACACCTATATTACACCTTCCGGTTACAAGATGGCTACCCGTGGTTACAAGATGGCGTTGGGGAAGGTACAGGGAACGTTGAGGTAAGCTTTAATAGGCTGTAAACAGAGATTGACTCATGACATTCTGACAGGGAGTTACAATGGGTAACCTCGAGATTGTACAGTTGCCTTCAATAGATCAATCATAGAGGTATAATAGCTTAAAAATATATGATAGATGGTTATAATGATTTCATAGTACATAATACCATCTTTGAGATGTAATACGCCCCCACTAAAATTCTTGCTTCCCACAGCAAGGTAGCACTTAAAAGTATATGAGAGTAGATACAGTTAAAATTAGTAAGGTTTGATTCTAACTAACTCCATCCCTCGCACATTACCTCTCGGCCCCCCATGGTCACCTCGCAGCCCCCTGCAACACGTGATTCATCATTGGCAAACGAACAATGTCTGGGTAACTACAGAATGCAAAGGTAGGCCTACTAGCGAAGCAGGCGGAAGTACATGAAGCTACAATGAATACAAAAGATGTATAATCTCCTATTGTAGTTAAACAAATGTCAAGTTGAAGACAAACAATCGAAAGTCGAATGGAAATTTTCGAAGGATTTTGTTAAAAAAATAAAAAAGTTATAGTAAAATTATAAAGAACGGAAACAAATTGAACAAAGCAATTACAAATGCAAAGACAATAACAAAAACAAAAATTGTAAAAAGAAAAATACTATAGGTATTATCTTCAAACAAATCCCAATAAGAAAACCCCAAAACAAAGACATATTATAATAGTGATATGTTTGCTGTACACCGATTAACAAAGCAAAGATATACAGACTAATAAAACAAGATAAATACTTAAAATATACAGCTGTAAAAAAAAAATCTAGGGAAAAATCATTCATACACAATTGTAGAAAAATAAAATAAAATAATATGCCTACCCATAGGAAAAAACACCAAATAGCAATAAACACAACTCCACAGCCCGTGAGTTTATATATAAAAAAATAACACAACCCCCCAAAAAAAAAAAAATAATAAATAAACAAATAAAATTTCAATGACAACTCAAGGAAATAGACACATCAATATGTAACACAGTCATCCACATCCTGTGGTATGTAATATGAGTACCATCCAAGCTTATAATAAAAAAGAAATAACAATATAACATTTCCAAGTTTGATAAAACCGAATGAAAACCAAAAAAAAAAAAAAAACATAGTTAAAACATGATGTACACAGAAAAGGAAGAAACATCCTATCTATAGGAATATGACATATATCAATATTAAACACAGCAAGCCACAATCCCGTGGTGTGTAATATAATACCTTACTAATCTGAAACAAATTTCATAGCGCAAATATCATCACATAGAATATTCAACTAAAATTGTAATAACTCTTTTCAACCGGGAGCTACCCGTTTTTCAAAATAATGCATTTCCTATGGCCAAATCCTAAAATATATCATAAAATCACACTCGTCGAAGCAAAACCCCAGTTTCACTTACAGTAGTGTACAATTAATTCCAAAATAAGTACATTATACAAAACCCCAAAATATAAACGCTTAGAAGTCAAATCAAATATCATACATAATGCAGACATTAACAAATTAACTCCTAATTTTATGTTAGCATAGAATCATATAATTCCACACAACACATATAAATGTTGAGAATACAAATAATGTTCAAAGATAGTTGTACTGTATATAATAAAATATACTAATATTTCTCTCTCCTTATGGCCGTTCTCCTCGAAGACCACGAAAAAACAAAATATTTTCAATATAGGCTACTCTGAGAATTTTCTGTCAGTTTTCCAAGGCACTCTCTAAAAAAAATATTTTCCAAGAGCATTACCTTTCCAATGAAAATACTGCCACAACAGGGAAATTCAACATCTATATTAGCCAAATTATCCAATGTTTCAGGCAAAAATACTAAATATATAGACTCACTGGGCAAAAACAAATAAAAAGTAACTTAGAAAAGATCCCTACAAAAAATGAGTCCCAAATTAGCGAACGAAAATCTACCGAAATATACAGCGCTTGACTGTAGCCAGAAAGCAGACACGAATACACTTAAATGGACAAAAACAAAAATGTTAGGAAATAATTTACTAATAAAAACAAAAAATCAGAATAAAACTGAACGAAAAAAAAACCAAGTTAATTTGAATGATTTCAGAACTAGATTACATTAAGAAAATATCAATCAATCAAACTTCCATAATTCAAATCAAAAGAAACTCGAAAAAAAAAATCTTGAACGAGTGCATTTCGGTAGGGTCCACACATTTGGACAGAATGTTAATTAAAACTCGAAAATTAATCTTTACTGACTCGCACTCAAATGAAAGCACATTGTATCGGCCATCGTGTTAACAGAAGAGACATTATAGGCCTACTAGCGAGCGAAAGAAAACAAAATAAGATGGAATGACAAACTCGTTAGAAATTCACAATAGATGTTAAGAAAAATTAAAATCACACTCTACGTACAATAAAGATGTTGAAATGACGCACTTAGAAATAACAAGAACAAAATTACTTAATTACATTGGATGCCGCGAGCGAGTCGAAATCGAAACGACATTAGGCCGAAGCCACTCGAGCACTTGTAAAAACAATAAAAGTGTTTAATTGATGAATATTAGAATCACTTTAAAACTTCAGATGTATTAATAATGAATTTAACTCAACCGCCTAGATCAAAGTGCGGGTTTTGTGAAATTTAAGAAAAATTAATGAATATTACTGACTTGGGAAATTAACCCCTAATAGTCCTAGAACAATTTATCCCCTATGAATACAAATTTAATAATTACATCTGGGAATTAGCGCACACCGCACACACACTTATACACATAGCAAGAGTGATAGAGGGACTGACTTAAGGCCGCGTCATACAGAACTCGAACGTCGGGCGACCTTCTCCCGAACACGATGACTTGCATATTTGAGGCGAATTCAACCGATATTGTCCCGATGTTGGTAGAAGAAGAACATCCCCAGACAATGCCCCGAATAAGAGTCGAATATAACCCGATACTCCCGAACGAGTTACGACCAAGAGCCAACCATGATTCGAATATAAATCGATGCATGCCAGAGCATGACCCAACGATAACCCGAATGTGCGCCGAATCAGCCAACCAAGTGCGAATGAGATACGTCTGTCAGCCGACCTATGCCCGATACGAAAGAAGTTATGAGGAACACCAGCCGCATCGGGCCGACCATCAGAAAACGTTAACACGATGCTAGACGAATGTGGGACGACGACCTGTACCTGCTCTATATATATAGTGGGTGTGGTCACACATATGGCAGTCGCACATCAGTCATCACCACGGCAACATGGACCTAACGGAACTCGAGCCATCAACTGAGGTTACGGAAGAGGAGTTGGAGATGGCCATTGTGTTTCAGGAGCTTGTTGTAGCCAATTTTAACCACCAGCTACTCATCGCCACCCTCCTGAAGAAGAAGCGCCGTGTACGACCCAGGAAACCCAGAAGCTGCAGCGTCAAACCTTGGGTTGCCCAGAGAGCCACCTACGGACACTACCACCAACTTCTAAATGAGCTAATTGAGACGGACAGGACCACCTACAGGTATTATCTGCGTATGGACGAGGACCTATTCAATGACATAGTACGCCGTCTTACACCCCGGATCAAGAAGGAGACCACCAATTGGAAGAAGCCCCTGGAGCCAGGTTTGAGATTGGCCATGACAGTACGATTTTTGGCAACAAGAGAATACAAGAGCATGTCGTTAAATTTTCGTGTTGGTGCAAACACAATTTCGATGGCAGTAAGGGAGACATGCGAGGCTATAATCCAGGAGTATATGGAAGAGGTTATTGTGTGCCCATCAACACCCGAAGGCTGGAAAAAGGTTGCCAAGGGTTTCGAAGAGAGGTGGAACTTCCGGCACACCATAGGGGCAATCGATGGCAAGCACATAGCCATACAACCTCCAGGAAACTGCGGCTCCCTGTACTACAACTACAAACACTATCACTCCATTGTTCTCCTGGCAGTGGTTGATCACCTGGGCAAGTTCATGTACGTGGACGTGGGAGCGAACGGTTCCGCATTTGATGGTGGCATCTTCCAGGTGACCGACATCTGGCAGGCCCTGGAGGACGGGACAGCAGGCTTGCCGGAAGCAGAGCCATTTCCCGGCGAGGACCATCCAGTGCCCTACTTCCTCGTTGGTGATGACGCATTCCCCATGAGGGAGTGGTTACAGAAGCCCTACCCTCAGCGTGGACTCGAGAATACCAAGAGGAACTACAACTATAGACTGTCCCGGGCCAGCAGGCAGGTGGAGAATGCGTTCGGTATGCTGGCAAACCGCTTCAGGTGTCTCCTCACAACCATGAACATTCATCCCACCACCGTGGAGAAGGTAGTCACCGCGTCCTGTATACTCCACAATCTCCTCATAGACAAACGCCAAGGACAACAAGGACAAGCATCTCAGCATCAGGAGAACATGGAACAAGGTGACTGGAGCAGGGACCCCTTGGATGGACTACAACCATTGCCGCGGCAGAGGGGACCAGCCACTGCCAAACTTCACCGGGACTACTTGGCAGAATACTACAGCCGGCCAGAACAGCGCCTGCCCTGGCAGGTACCTCAAAACTGAACAGGTAAGTTGCCATTCCAATTATTCCCCATAAATCCATGGCCAACCTAATTGATATGCCAGACCTATTAGAATGTCATTATTACCAAATTATATCCCGGTCACATTTCTAGTTCATTTGCAACTATCATAAATAAGATGTAAATTATTATTATTATGAACATTATAGTTTCCTAGCATCTCTCGTATAATAATGAGTTAGCTTATCATTATAAGCCGCCAAGTTTATTAATTTATCCCCTCAATATTGTATTATGAGTTCAGTATACATATATTATTCTCTTGTATAATGAGATATCATTAGTTTTTGAAAACGTCAAGGGAAATTCGTTTATCCACTCTATATGTTATTATGTATTATAATAATGTCCTCCATTCATGTTCCCCATATTATTATTCATTGTATTGTCTACATTTTGTTAGTACACATTGTATTATGTAAATAGGAACATTACAACCAACATATACATAATCATTATTAGTCACTTTATTGCATAACAAGGAAAGGTACAACCAACATATACACATAATAATTTTATTCACCATACAAACAACTTACAAATTATCTGTGTATGTATAAACACTTAGTATTGCAACCATATCACATACCAGCTACTATAATATTTTGTACATATCAATATCACGAATCCATGGTTTCCACCAGCCTGCCCCCACAAAACTAAGTCTATTATGTTAAACCTATCAAAAATAATTTGCAACATAATATACACACAGCGAACCCCACCACTGACTATTCATGTGGCTTCTATTGTGACCCCAACCCGAATAGCTACATTTTTATATAAATGATGAGTAATAAGAGCAAGTTATTATACCCAGATACCTTCTATTTTAATAACAATGATGAGTAATAGGAGCAAGTTATTAGCCATAATTGCTATATATTTGCCAAAAAAATAATAGGAATATAGAGTAATATGAATGATGGCCAAGAGCAAGTTACACCACATTAATATTGACACCTTTATGAGCAAGTAAACACCCCAAGGTTATCTATAGTGACCCACAATCAAATAGGAATATAAAGTAATATGGAATGATATGTTACACCATAATGTTAGATATACTGACCAACAATTAATTAGGAATATTAGTAATATAGGGGGGTGTGTTGAGCAGATTTACGAAAAGTCATCAATAATCCGACTCACGAACCCGGGTGAAATGTCAACCATCCTTGGGTCATCTCCACTGGATTGGCTTCAGGTCGTCCAGCGAAGGGTTGGTGGGACTTCCATCTTCGTGGTGTGGCAGGGGCTGCGATATTCTTTCCACCCTGGTAGTAGGAAAGGCCTGCAGCTTGCAGGGTCTCGTAGTACACATTCTACTGGCTGTGGTGAGGGGTGGGCTGGGAAGACCCATGGCGTTGATGTGGTAGGGGCTCTCCGTCCAGATTACCCACCCGTGGAAGGGTGGCTGTCCCACGGCTGTAGGCACGCATGGCATGTGTGAAGCGCATTACTTCCATCTGGTAGTGGTCGATAAGTGAAGGTTCCATTTGAGAGAGGTGGTCCTGTACATAGTGGTGGAACAGTTGTAGGGAATGCTGGGCTGGGGTCACGGCCTTCTTCGCATCCCACCTGGTGTACAGCTCATTGAGGTTCTTCTCCCCTTGTCGTAGCTGTTGGCAAATTTGTTAAGCATTAATTCAGTAAGCAGATATAAAAATCAGGTGACGAATGTATAGGGGACCATATGAATATTAAAATGTTTAAAATTCATTCATAAAGACGAAATAAATTCAAATTACGAATGTATTGGGGACCATATGAATATCATTGTATCATTTAATAATGAAGAAGACATGAATTTAAGTCACGAATGTATTGGGGGCCCTATGAATATTGAGACGTGCATGAAAGGGAATGTAAGCAAACATGAATAATAGTGATGTTTTTTTCCGTCTCCAGTTCTGATAACATTTACGTGTCGGTATGACAACACAGAACAGTCTCATAAAAAATGTACTGATAATAAGTATTCGATGGTTAAATAACACTAAAATTTACTTTGTCGTACAGGTCGCTCTCCGTGGCATCACCCGTAGGAGTTTTGGTGCGACGACGGCCCGTGGATGTGGAGGGAGTCGATTCCTGGGTTGTGCTAGGGACACCGGGCTCCTGCGACGCCTCCTGCGCCGCCTCCTGTGACGTCTCCTCCGCCATCAGGTCGTCGGCCACCTCCTCCGCAGCCGTAGGAGCGATGTGGGTGACAACAGGTTTTTTCTTGTACTTCTGTGAAATATATGGGGGAGTTAGTTTATCAGAATATAATGGTGAGTTTTAGTAATGAAATGCAATTTCTACAAAAGAAACTGAGTCATATTATAGGGAAAAGAGTTATTATAGCTCCTGATATTATCCGATTTGCTACAATGTTCTATACATGTTTAATCACAATGTAATAACGATTTCAATTTTGTTAATGCTGAGGTGAAAATGTATCAACTAACATGTGAAAGTATGATATACAATATTGAGGCATAATGTGGTGGAAACCGTGGTTATAGTTACATTATATATGTTGATTATTTTCAAATATAAATACACTGTTCTTGACAATTTGAATACTTCATGCAGCGTGACCACTCCATATAAAATAACACCAAATCATGTAGAAATCTATGTAATGTTGTACGGGAACTTGTATGTTATGATTATTAGAAATCAAAAACATAAGTTGAAAAATTATACTCGACCTATTACTGTCCTTTCCCATGTTTTATGATTGTTTATCAGATATTTATAAGTTGTTGTAATATAACGTACCTTGCTCTTCCTGGTGGGAAACTTCACGATGTGAGGCTGTAAGAATGAGAAGGCCTCGACTATCCAGGTCTCCCTCTCTGTAAGGTCATGTGCCCCAGAACCTGAGGGCAGCTCCTTCAGTTTGACATACCGGGTCCGCATTCCCTCCATCCATTTCCCGAGAACCTCAACTGGAAAATAAACCTATATTATAAGCACTGTTTACAAATATAATATAAGAAATGTGCTATCAAACGCGCCGATTATATATATATATATATGAATGGAAGTTGTCTATTCATACTTTTGACATCACAGGCAAGCACACAGTAAGCACACAGTAAATAACAAGATTTGCCATTAAACAACCAACACTGTAGACGGCACTTTATAAACATTGGACAGTAAATAACAAGATTTGGCATTAAACAATCAACACTGTAGACGGCACTTTGTAACACTGGACAGCAATAATATGTTTTGCATATGGCCACTTTAATTGTACGCAACAAGTGCACTCAACCAACCTGTAACACGGAGTTCCTCGGCCTTCTTGCTCATAGCCCGATCCCGGATGTCCCTGTCTCGATGGGCCCGGAGTTTCTTGTTGTAGAAGAAGTCATTCTCCCGGTACCACTCGGCAACAGCGACTTCATCCTTCGCAGGCAGGGTGGCGTATGTCCGCTTTCTTTTGACTTCTGTCATGGCAGGCGGCGTTGGTTTCTTCATCTTGGAGGGGCCTGGCTCGAGTGACAGCGTGGGTGGCGTTCCTGACGAAGGGTTGGGAACGGCGGTATGATCATCATCCATGCTGTGGGATGGCGTCTCCCCTAATTCAGGGAAAGTGTGGACCAGCTCCTGCCGTTGGCGTTTGGTGATCAAGGGAAGTGACTCCATCTGGGTGAGGGCCTGTGACTCTGCAAGGGTTTGTCCTGATTGGAATTCAGTGTCTTCGTCACTCCCTTCAGAGCTTGATGAAGTTTGAATCACCAGATCCTCCCCTTCTGCTGCCGGCGGGTCCTGGGAGGCGAAGAGGTCCACGGAAGGCTCTGCTGCTTCCTTGCCCTTCCGGGTAGGTTTTCGACCTGGTAGCTTGTTGCCCTTGCCCATCTTGGTGGTTGCTGTGTTGGGTGGAGAGGGAGAACTTTTCGGGACAACTTGTGCGGAGGGAGTGAGACCGATGTAGGCTCCGGCAGCTATGTATGGGGCCCGTGCGCGTCGCTGCCAGCGTACGATTCGGCTCTCATTCTTCTCTCTCTTGTCCAGTCGCGCCTCGCTCCTCTCTTTGTTTGCTGTGCCGTGTGCACAACTCGGCGTGCTGGGGATTTTCCACGTGGTCCCACGTGTACCACCCGACACAGACTCGATGATTCTGCTGTTGTTCGTGGGATATTCGAGTTGTGATCCTATCTTATTCTTGTCATTGGACTTGTGTTCTTGCCAATATCTTGAACAGACCCGATTGATCTTGCCTTATTCGCCTTTTTATCTGGGGAATGTCCTATTTCATTAGAATAATTCGAATTTTCGGTTTAATGTCTGCCTTTATTCATACGATTCGGGTTATCTTTGGCTTTTGTTCGCCTCATATTCAGGTAGATCGTGTTAACTTCGCCAATGAAAATTACAGTCGAACATCGGCCGAAACAAAAGAACTAAACACGAATGTAAGCCGACCATAATCCGAACGAGAGCCGACCAATTTTTAACGGTTTTTACACCCGAATATCGGCTAGAAGTTAACGCATGTACTAACTTCTGGCCGAACCACAGCATATTCGTCTGTACCCATGAACATCCCCATAACTTCCCCAGAATCAACAAGATCATTGGCCGCATTGACCCGAATCGACCCAAACTTTCTGAATTTTGATTTTTTTTTGCAAGTCATCCTGTTCGGGAGTAGGTCGCGCGATGTTCGACTTCTGTATGACGCGGCCTTGAGTCACCAACTGAGTGACTGTGTGTCTGTCTGTGTGTCCACGATCAGGGGGTCGGATGCCACAACTCACACCCATGACATTATTAACCCTTAATTAGCGGCTCACCACATAAGTCGAGTTAAATAAAGCTGGACTATGTGGCGGCGCTCGACATAACTCGAGTGGCAATTTCAGCACGTAATGTTGCTGAGAGAGAGAGACAAGTGGTGGCAGGAGACTAGCGAGCGTATGACTGCTCCAGACCACCGCGGTGAACCTACTGACACGAATCTCAGCTCCCTCCTCCCTCTCTCACTCGCTACATACTGAATTATATGGGGAAAGTACCGAATTACATGCTTTTTGCACTCGCGTTGCACGGTTATTGCAAGAAAACTAGCCATCATAAAAGGATCGTTATGGTGTCATTCGAAAGCTCTGTTTATGCCCTTTCAGGGATAGGTACTTGTTTTACGTTCTGGGTCTTATTTAGGCATGAAAATGATCACGTAAACAGCCCTATTTTGGCTAAAAACACCCCGCTGTGCGGTACATATAAATAAACCGCATAGGCCGCTCGTAAGGTGTTAAAAGGTGGAGTTTTGACTGAATGACATGATGAAGTGACCGCCATTTGACCGACGATTTTACATGAGTTAGACAACACGCAAATGCCAGGAAAACTCATCGTATGAGTCATATTTAGACAAATTAATTTATCTCGCTAGACATGCGGGAAACAATTGACCGTACTATATAGATGTTTGATATACACTGTACACACCTTTAAAATTGATATTCAATTGTATTCAACTCCAGGTATGAGTATTAGGACGTTTTGAGTTACGATCCAATATGGTTTAGCTGTTGACTCTATATAAGGATGACTTAAGGTGTCGTTGTCCTTAAGAGTTAATATATATGTTTTAGTTATAGGTTGATTGTAGATGTTGATCTCAGCTGTCAGTTCTCTGCTCGTTGATTGATAGATCATTGGTAGTTATATAAATAGTAATGCTGCCACCATCCCTCTTATACCTTATACATAGATTATATATAGGTAAAGGGGGAAAATAAAGATCTCTGGTCCAAAACCACTTTGATATATATTCAAGTACAAACTGAAATAATATACAGAGTACTACTTATAAGTAAATAGAGAATTCCATATATTGAGAGGAATCTCTAAGGGCTTGTTATCTTGCCCGATGCTAATGTCTATCTGCTCCCTACCTAGCTCTCACACCTTCTAACACCCCTCTCAACCACACCTATATTTCACCTTCCGGTTACAAGATGGCTACCCGTGGTTACAAGATGGCGTTGGGGAAGGTACAAGGAATGTTGAGGTAAGCTTTAATAGGCTGTAAACAGAGATTGACTCATGACATTCTGACAGGGAGTTACAATGGATAACCTCGAGATTGTACAGTTGCCTTCAATAGATCAATCATAGAGGTATAATAGCTTAAAAATATATGATAGATGGTTATAATGATTTCATAGTAGATAATACCATCTTTGAGATGTAATATTAACATCCTCACTCTGATCTGGAATATGCTTCTCCAAAGGTCTTTAAAAATTACTCGACGGAATTCTAGCTTCGTACTCTGTGGACTAATGGTTCTGCTGCAAAAGGTGCAAAGAGAGAGCCAAACTAGATTGTGGTCACTAGCTTCGAGTAGTTCCCCAGCAGATAAGCTGGTCACACATTCTTCTTGGGTGGTGAAAGTAAGATCTAGTAAATTGTTGCCTCTAGTTTACTCGTTCAACCACTGGATCAAAATGTTATCATTAGATAAGTCCACAAGATGCCTACCTTCAGCATCACCAGTTCTTGCTTCCCAGATTACCAAGCAATTGAAATCACCTTAGATCACACTGGTTTTGCCGTCGATAATGATGACCATTCAGTCTTGTGCACATAAGTTCATCATTTTCAATTTTTGATGTGGAGGCCTGTACACCAGAACAACCCTATAGAGAGAGTTACCTACATGGAGGTCTACTCCTAACAGTTCATATTCTGACCTGATCTTGCAGTCAATTGGATGTAGATAATCTCTGATGTACATAAGAATTCCCCCCCTTTCCTGCATAGTCCGGTCTTTGTGGAACATTCAAATTCCAGGCATTTCAAATTCTCCAAAATTATCACTGGTAACACTGTGAATCCAGGATTCAGTGATACCACTACATCAGAGCACTCTGTAGTCAACAATGCCCGAAGTTCGGAGATGGATGGGTAGGTGTATGCAAATGAGCGTATGTGTATGAATCTGCATATCCTTAGCTATATTAATTATATAAGAGCTCCTGCGAACAACAGCATAACTCTAGTACAGTTTTATTACATCTAACTATTCAATCATTTATTATGGATTCACTATATCCAACTCTCATATAATTTTAAAGTGTTTTAGTTACAGTGTCCATATATTTATGTGGAGGACTGTACGTGTACATGGAGGTCATTCACTCCTTTGAATTAATTGTAACTTCTGTACTTCTTTCTGTCATGTCAGTCATGATTCCCACACAATGAAAGCTTACTCTTGCACTTCCGGTCCTCTCTCCATACATGGATCACGTGTGAGAGGTAGGTCAGAGGTGTGGAGAGGTATTGAGAGGTTAGATAGACTTGAACTTTGGGCCCGACAACATAGCCCTCTGAGGTTCCCTCTCCATTAGGGAATTATCTCTTACTTATATATTAGTACAGTTGTATACATCATTCATTTGTTACTTAATAATTAAGGTGGTTTACGGATACCAAACATTCATTTAATTTTACCTTTTACCTATATGTATAAATATTATATTTATGAGGTTTAAAGACGTAACGGTGGCAGCATTACTTTAACTAAAATAAAGATAGTACTGTATAATATATCTATCATATTTATAAATTTATGAGCAGAGAGGAGAGCTGAGATCAACCTACACTTCAACCTACAATCAATCTAACTACAACCTAACATATAACTCATAAGGACATCGACACCTTTAGTCATCCTTACTAAGAGTTAATAGTTAACCCTTGTAATAAATATAGGATCGTACAGTTGGTACGTCTTCCTAATTATACATTTGTAACAGTTTTCCAAAATGGATCTAAAGCATGGTTCACACATAGACGAGTCGGTGCCCGAGTCCAACACGAGTGACACTCTTCGATTATCGGCGTTGCTGGAGGCCGATTACTACACGAGTAGTAACTGATCCTGAGTCAACACGATTGTAACACAAGTCAATACGAGTCAACACGTGTTCATTCAAGAGTCCGCACGAGTAACAGAGAGTCATCACGAGTGTAACACGAACCCAACACGAGCGGCATAAATTTGAAAAATAACGGTCAAATTCCAGGGTACGAAAACAAAGAGTCGGTACGAGTCAACGAGAGTGTAACAAGAGTCAACAAGAGTGTAACAAGAGTCACAATGAGTGCTCCCAAGAGTGGCCCCCATTGTGCAGGTGCCTGATTCACCCAAGACTGTAACAAGAGTCAACACGACTCACAAAGAGTTATGCAGAGTTCAACAAGAGTCTACACGAGTCACAAAGAGTCAACAAGAGTCAATACGAGTCTACACGTATGTCCTTCGGACTCGTGACGGGGACAAGAAATTTCATGCATGTATGACATTTTTGGGCCATGTGGCGAGTACCCAGGACACACCCCGATCCACGGAGAGTATACACAAGTGTAACACGAGTCTACACGAATGTTGCAGAATATTGACGAGTCATTGCCGAATAGCAAAATTACATCACTCGTGTTGGACTCAGGCACCAACTCGTCTTGTGTGAACCATGCTTAAGAAGTAACACAAGCTCAATCATCTAAATCTTTGTATTAGTGCCCAGTTCTTTTCAGCGATTTTGTAATTTAGTAGCATAGTTGGTTTGTATATGTTTATGCTTAGAACAGATATACTGTGTATATCATTCAATTTCATTATATGTCGTATTGTATGTTCATTACCCAGTTTCCTCTTCTTCTTGTGCAATATGATATCATGATGCAATATTACAAAACAATGCACATTTTACCCTTCATGTATATACATTTACAGTAGGAACACATACAGTAAATTAAATATATAAATATATATACAGTATATATATATATATATATATATATATATATATATATATATATATATATATATATATATATATATATATATATATATATATATATATATATATATTCTCTTTTAAACAGACGAGGTTAAAGGCAACAGCAGTTTCAGCATTCAGTATTTTATTGTTACAGCTTTCAATAGTTCTAACAATTTTCCTCTGGGGTTCAGAGATGAGGTACAACAGGTTAGCAAAATTCATGGTGGATCCAACGTTTCACAAGTAAACATCTTGCATCTTCAGGGAATGGGCAGGTAATGATTAGAATAAGGACAAAGCAACATATTTATACAAAATTCGAGGATCAAGAATAGGTAGGTGGGCGGAGCTACTGGGTGTGGGGTGGCTGTTCAATGGTGGAAGGCAGTCTATTCGCGAGACGGGCACTAAATCTTATCAGTGGTTGGTTGTTGGCTGTGGGTGGCTGTGATTGGTTGGTGTTGTCAGTAGTGTGCTGATCGCGGAAAGGTAAGGGAGGGGGGCACAGGGCGAGAGGAACGAGGGCAGTATGCCTGTAGCGCTTGCCTGAAGGAAGAATTTGAAGGTCTTGTGTTTGGTTGTTGATGCTGGGGTTGAGCGTTTGGATATATAGAGCTTCTAAAATAGCTAGTCTTCTGGGGTCTGATTCTTTGTCGAGTATGGTAGTTTGTTTGTCTAGGTCGGCGCGAGTTAGGGCAAGATGGTGGGGGCTTGATAGTGATCTTTTATAGCGCCAGATTGAAGGTGGAGGGTTAGTCGACGGGAAAGGCGAGTCTGTGTCATTCCAACATAGGATAGGGGTCCACAGTCCCCAGAGGTGCAAATATGCTGGTATATCACATGATGGTCTTTCGGTTGGTTGGTGGAAATGGGGCGGTTACGGAGGACAAGGTTGGAGGTCTTAGGAGATTTGTAGTAAATAATGAGTTTTATTTTATTGTCAGGGTTGGTGGGGAGGACGTTTTTGTGAATTATTTCTTTCATAATGGATTCGTCTGTTGTGTGGTCGGAAGATATGTAGTTTCTGTAGAAAAATGTAATGTCATTGGCCGGGTTGGTGCTAGGGGGGTCTTGTTTGTACCATTTTTCTAGGTGGTGGTTGAAGGCATTGGTGATGTCAGTGTTGGAATACCCATTGTTGACTAGGAGCTGGGTGAGCCTTTCCAATTCATTGTGTGTGTCATTCCAGGTGGTGCAATGGGTGAGGGCTCTCCTGACATAGGCGGCGATGGTGGACTGATGGTATCGTTTAGGGCATTCACTTTCCCCATTAAGACATTGGCCATTGTTAGTAGGTTTGGTGTACACTGTAGTTTTGAAGCCGTGGTCGTGGAGGGAGACAAGGAGGTCTAGGAAGGGTAGATGACCATCGGTGGTTTCTTCGTATGTGAAGTTGAGTCCGGTGGCGGCCATGAAGCGCTGCTGGAGGTCCCTGAGTTCGTCCAGGTCCTTCACCCGCACGAAGATATCATCGATGTACCTGCAGTAGACAGTGGGCCGGTGGGCAGCCAGGAATTCCTCTTCGATAGTTCCCATGAAGAAATTGGCGAACAGGACCCCCAGGGGGCTTCCCATCGCTACACTGTCGATTTGCTGGTACATATTCCCGCGGGGGCAGAGGAAAGGGGACTCCTTGGTACATAGTTCTAAGAGCGTCTTCAGGGCCTTCTCCGGGATGTCCAGGGGGGGCGTATTAGGGCAGTGGTAAACTCGACGTAGGATAAAATCTATTGTCTTGTCAACGGGCACGTTGGTAAACAAACTCTCTACGTCGAGGGAGGCGATGATGTGGTCGTTAGCAGGGGGGGCATCTCGTAGAATTTCTAGGAAGTCATAAGCAGAGTTAGGTTGTATTGCCGAGGAACAAAAGGGGTGAGGAGTTTGTTCAGGGCCTTGGCGGTCTGGTAGGTAGCAGTAGGGATCTGTGATATGATGGGGTGGAGGTGGTTCCCGGGTTGGTGGTGATCTTGCCGTCTTTCTGGGATCGTAGGATGTCATCCAGTAGGACTTCAATTTCAAGGCGTTTTCGGTGGGGTCCCAGCTTGGAAATGTAGTGGCAATTTAAGCCTTTGTTCAGTAGGTCTTCTTGGTCCGGCGTTATGGTGGTGTTGGTGAGGTTAATATATCCTTTTGTTGGCTTGGGAAGTTTTATGTTTCCACCATATAGACGGGAGAGTTTTTGGATGGTAGTGTTCTCTGTTTGTCGTCTGTGTTGTTCGTTGAGTTGTTGGGGTTTTTGGTTGATTTCTGTTTTGATGTGGTTAGGGGTGGTTTCTTCTTCATCCCATTTCTGTAGCAGGGCGTCACGTTCATATCGGAGATTGGTGGTGGTCTCTCGTTTCTCAGCTAATTCTTCTCGTATCAGTTCTTCACGAAACTGGCGGGTGCTAGTACGATGTCTGGCATTCTCGTCGTGGAGTTTTATGTTAGTATAGCCAGGTAATAGATTCTCTTTTAAACAGACCAGGTTAAAGGCAACAGCAGTTTCAGCATTCAGTATTTTATTGTTACAGCTTTCAATAGTTCTAACAATTTTCCTCTGGGGTTCAGAGATGAGGTACAACAGGTTAGCAAAATTCATGGTGGATCCAACGTTTCACAAGTAAACATCTTACATCTTCAGGGAATGGGCAGGTAATGATTAGAATAAGGACAAAGCAACATATTTATACAAAATTCGAGGATCAAGAATAGGTAGGTGGGCGGAGCTACTGGGTGTGGGGTGGCTGTTCATTGGTGGAAGGCAGTCTATTCGCGAGACGGGCACTAAATCTTATCGGTGGTTGGTTGTTGGCTGTGGGTGGCTGTGATTGGTTGGTGTTGTCAGTAGTGTGCTGATCGCGGAAAGGTAAGGGGGGGGCACAGGGCGAGAGGAACGAGGGCAGTATGCCTGTAGCGCTTGCCTGAAGGAAGAATTTGAAGGTCTTGTGTTTGGTTGTTGATGCTGGGGTTGAGCGTTTGGATATAGAGCTTCTAAAATAGCTAGTCTTCTGGGGTCTGATTCTTTGTCGAGTATGGTAGTTTGTTTGTCTAGGTCGGCGCGACTTAGGGCAAGATGGTGGGGGGCTTGATAGTGATCTTTTATAGCGCCAGATTGAAGGTGGAGGGTTAGTCGACGGGAAAGGCGAGTCTGTGTCATTCCAACATAGGATAGGGGTCCACAGTCCCCAGAGGTGCAAATATGCTGGTATATCACATGATCGTCTTTCGGTTGGTTGGTGGAAATGGGGCGGTTACGGAGGACAAGGTTGGAGGTCTTAGGAGATTTGTAGTAAATAATGAGTTTTATTTTATTGTCAGGGTTGGTGGGGAGGACGTTTTTGTGAATTATTTCTTTCATAATGGATTCGTCTGTTGTGTGGTCGGAAGATATGTAGTTTCTGTAGAAAAATGTAATGTCATTGGCCGGGTTGGTGCTAGAGGGGTCTTGTTTGTACCATTTTTCTAGGTGGTGGTTGATGGCATTGGTGACGTCAGTGTTGGAATACCCATTGTTGACTAGGAGCTGGGTGAGCCTTTCCAATTCATTGTGAGTGTCATTCCAGGTGGTGCAATGGGTGAGGGCTCTCCTGACATTGGCGGCGATGATGGACTGATGGTATCGTTTAGGGCATTCACTTTCCCCATTAAGACATTGGCGAAGAGGAACTCCTGGCTGCCCACCGGCCCACTGTCTACTGCAGGTACATCGATGATATCTTCGTGCGGGTGAAGGACCTGGACGAACTCAGGGACCTCCAGCAGCGCTTCATGGCCGCCTCCGGACTCAACTTCACATACGAAGAAACCACCGATGGTCATCTACCCTTCCTCGACCTCCTTGTCTCCCTCCACGACCACGGCTTCAAAACTACAGTGTACACCAAACCTACTAACAATGGCCAATGTCTTAATGGGGAAAGTGAATGCCCTAAACGATACCATCAGTCCACCATCGCCGCCTATGTCAGGAGAGCCCTCACCCATTGCACCACCTGGAATGACACACACAATGAATTGGAAAGGCTCACCCAGCTCCTAGTCAACAATGGGTATTCCAACACTGACGTCACCAATGCCATCAACCACCACCTAGAAAAATGGTACAAACAAGACCCCCCCTAGCACCAACCCGGCCAATGACATTACATTTTTCTACAGAAACTACATATCTTCCGACCACACAACAGACGAATCCATTATGAAAGAAATAATTCACAAAAACGTCCTCCCCACCAACCCTGACAATAAAATAAAACTCATTATTTACTACAAATCTCCTAAGACCTCCAACCTTGTCCTCCGTAACCGCCCCATTTCCACCAACCAACCGAAAGACGATCATGTGATATACCAGCATATTTGCACCTCTGGGGACTGTGGACCCCTATCCTATGTTGGAATGACACAGACTCGCCTTTCCCGTCGACTAACCCTCCACCTTCAATCTGGCGCTATAAAAGATCACTATCAAGCCCCCCACCATCTTGCCCTAACTCGCGCCGACCTAGACAAACAAACTACCATACTCGACAAAGAATCAGACCCCAGAAGACTAGCTATTTTAGAAGCTCTATATATCCAAACGCTCAACACCAGCATCAACAACCAAACACAAGACCTTCAAATTCTTCCTTCAGGCAAGCGCTACAGGCATACTGCCCTCGTTCCTCTCGCCCTGTGCCCCCCTCCCTTACCTTTCTGCGATCAGCACACTACTGACAACACCAACCAATCACAGCCACCCACAGCCAACAATCAACCACCGATAAGATTTAGTGCCCGTCTCGCGAATAGACTGCCTTCCACCAATGAACAGCCACCCCACACCCAGTAGCTCCGCCCACCTACCTATTCTCGATTGTATGAACATATGTTGCTTTTTCCTTATTTGGCAGTGAAAGGATCTCACCATGCTCGTCCAAAACAACAGAGGAGCCATGGTACCATCCCTGGAGTGAAGACAGGTGCCAAGACAGACACCACCACCATCACCATCGTTGTTCACACAGCCATCGCTCTTGCCGGGGACAATAAAAGCCTACTTTCCACACTTCTTCCAGCTCTCCTCAAGGCAAACGGTCTCCCGACCATTGTCATCCCTCCGGATCTTCTGGATGATACACAACCACCTAAGAAGAAATCACCAAAGCCAAAGAACACCATGAGGCCACAACTCCTGCTCCCACGACCCCTGAGCATACAACGGAAGGAGACAGAACAACCAACGGAGGACCGGGCACAAGCACAAGCTTCGACATCTCCAGAAGACCTCGAAACTCACCAAGAAGAATCGGATGAAGAAGACTCCGAGGAAGAAGAGGTGGATGTCGAGCTATTGGATGCTGAAGATCAAGAAGAAGACAAAACCTCTTCTACTCCAATCCAGTCTACCAGCTCATCACCAGAACATATCATCATGACAACTCCTCCCCCTCCTGTTCTAACACCACAAACTCTGAGGGACAAGAAGCCAAATTTTCAAACCAATGACACAGCTTCCAAGATCTCAAGCATTCACCCACAGACAGATGAAGAATGGCTAAGATTTGCAACAGATCTTGAATATACCATTCCAGCTACAATGAAACAAAAATACTATGAAGAAATAGTAACTGATTGGGTACTCTCGACGGAGGGGAGAGGTTACTACCAGATGATAAAGAAGAACTTAGAAAAGAAAAAAATTGAATATAAATAACTAAACGGGAGAAAACAGACCAAGTCCACCAAGAATCTCCAGCTTCACCATCCGCTTCATAAACAACACCATCACCCACCTTCACCAACATCAACGGCCTTTCCACACCACCAACACCACCTGGCATTGCTGCTCTGAGATGCTCCTGCGACACACCATTGAGACAACACAAAAACTAATAATAGCATGGAGGACCGCGCTCCATCTCTTACTCTTCGACTTTGCTCTTCATTTCCATCTTTACTTCTCTCTAATCCTTAGAGACCTCTTACCTCCCCAACCTGTCTATCCCCCTTCAAGTTCAAGTTCAAGTTCTAATCATTACCTGCCCATTCCCTGAAGATGCAAGATGTTTACTTGTGAAACGTTGGATCCACCATGAATTTTGCTAACCTGTTGTACCTCATCTCTGAACCCCAGAGGAAAATTGTTAGAACTATTGAAAGTTGTAACAATAAAATACTGAATGCTGAAACTGCTGTTGCCTTTAACCTCGTCTGTTTAAAAGAGAATCTATTACCTGGCTATACTAACATATATATATATATATATGTATATAATTATATATATATATATATATATATATATATATATATATATATATATATATATATATATATATATATATTTATAAATATATACCGGTAAATATATATATATATATATATATATAAATATATATATATAGTATATATATATATATATATATATATATTGGTATAAATATATATATATATATATATATACAGTATATATACATATATACTGTATATATATATATATACATTTATATATATATTTATATATATATATACTCACACGCTCCACCCTACGTGGAATTAGAATTTGGAATTGTGTGTTGCGACACATTTGCTGAGCAAGTTTGTCATTATGACACATAAATAATGAAAGCTGATGAATAAACTTATTTCAACTATGTGTGAGATCCAATTGGAAGAACAGCACTGATATCATGCTGCTGTTAACAGTTAAAGAGGTTTATGCCAAGACAAATGTATCCATCATCTGTGGTTCTCTGCCAGGTTTGTGGCAGTTACATTGTTGGTAGAACTAAACGGGGTTAATTCATTAGAAAACAGCCTTGCTTCAGTAGTATAGGAGGAGGAGAAAGGAGTGGTGGGTTAAGAGCTCGATCGTGAGTGTCTAGTGAAGAAATCATTTCTATATACCGGTGTTTGTAAGTGTTATCCATAATAGTGTGTAGGATTTAGGAATTTCATACATGTTCATCTAGGCTATTATTGAGCTGAAGCCATAACAAAATTGTAGTCAAGTAAGGGTATTTCTGAATATAATGTCCTAAAATAGGCTTGCCAAACTTCAAAAATATGATTATATAGATAATTTTAATCTGAAAATGCTCTATAACAACAATTCGAAATCTCAACCATTAACCTGAGGACTGCGTGAGGCCTATAAATTCCAGGTCTGCCAGTGTGACAGATTTAGCTTTAATTCAGACAAAATTTGATATATATGCCATATACAGCAATATTAGTGCACCATATGCACATATTTAAACCTTTCACTCACCAGAAGACGCGCCTGTGTCTTCCCATACCACCTTCTATATGCATCATGGTATGATTATAGCCGTCTGAAATAAAATATTAGCTAAAAATCACCAAAAGGCTCTAATCGCACCTTCTGCTGGCTGAGGGAAGCTGAAGAACCAAACATTATCTGTAACACTCAAAGCCCCTTATACAGTGTGACAGTGAACGTCTAAAGATATTTTTCCAGTATTGATTATTCTGCAGCGTGGTAAGGTCACTCACCCGACATTTAAATATCTGGATCGCTGGTTTTATATGCAATTTGTGTCTATATATGATTGAAATTAAATTACATAACATTTATATTAATATATAGAATCCTGGATATCATCACTATAAACGTGGCCGAGAAATTTCTGTCCCAACCACTATATAAGGTAAGGTATCGTATAATAATTCCTGCTCTAACTGCCACTGGTATATACGGAGACGAAAATATTTATAAAAAATTAAGTTTTAGTGGTAGAAACTTAGTACTTATTTTCAAAGCTTCCATATTCATTGCCAAAAATCTGGAACTATATTTAAAAGCTACATTGTGTACTAGATGAGATGAAATGCATGCATGAAGTGAAGCAAATGTTTTGGTGAGTACTCATATATTCATATAATATCAAATATAATATCAAACATAAGCATATCCTTAAGTTTGGTACACCTGCTTTGGTACACCCTGTATAAAGAATTCCTAACAATGTTTCAATATCAGAAACATACACAAATTGGACCCCCTCGTTGAGGACCCAACAGGTATTGTGGACTCGGCTTGACACACACTGTTAACTTCTGTAACATAGCCCTAACCTTCCCCTCTGTTTGTTAACCTTGTGCACAACCACTCTATATTCAATTTGGTTTTAAATTGTTTGACGCAAATGGCCTAACCTGTTTTAACTTAATGTTTTAAACTACATTTTCTGTTAGTAAACAATTTAATATCATTAGAAGGGAGGCATTAAATAATTATCTTTCCTTACCACAATAATGGATTCGGCATACAACGAAGTCATTTTGATACAACGACATACATGTTCATAATATTCGTTCATAAATTTATTTAACACATGTTTATAACTCTCTAGCTTTTGTTTAGTGTCGGAAGTGGACGAGAGCGGTGGCAGTCTTCTTGACTTCTTGTGCTCTATACTAAATACATTCATATTACTAATACAATACATTCATCTGAATCCAATATAAATATCAAGGATATACACATTCCCACCTCGTCCAGTACAGAAGTAGGCAACTATTGCATCGCCTGTAACAACTTAAGTTGGTGTCACACGAACCTTTTGTATAGCTTCCATCTTCAACACTTGTCTGGTAGCTTATGAGGTGAAGTTGTTCTATATTTATGACAACTAAATTCTTATTTTCATGTCTGATACCAATGCAAAAGATCACAGTCATATTGCCGGAATATTGTTGACCTTCGAATGTTGTCCATGCAAGATTGCATGTGACACCCTCTTAGTGCAATAAAGGTAATAGTGGTGTGACCGTACACAACAACCATTAGATCATTCAACACCTCACAACTCAAACAGTTTATTTATGATAGGTTAGTTATTTAGGTTAAGTTGACTTTGTATTGGTTGGTTCTTCTTAAGGAGAAATTTCCACTCTATAGGGATTTTTGTTCTTGACCCTTTTCTCACTCTGTTTAGCCCCTTTGCTTTTGAGATTTGAAGACGTTCGCTCCATTAGTTTGGCGATTTTAAGAACTTTCGCTTCATTTCTGTCAATTTTAAAACCTTTCATGACATTTAGGTGTTAATTTTTTCCTGGCGAGCAATAGCGAGCCTGCATTTCTCTTCCTCAAGGTTCTGTGCTATCTCCAATACTCTTTGCAATATTCATAAATGATCTTCTCAACAGTACCTCCAGTCCTATCCATTCATATGCTCACGACTCTACCTTACACTATTCAACTAGTTTTCCAGAACACCCCAGCAAAGCAATCACTCAAAAACTCAGCCATAGAACATTTATCTTCTGATCTAAAAACTATTTCCAATTGGGGCAGAGAAAATCTTGTTGCTTTCAATGCTTCCAAAAGCCAATTTCTCCATTTAACTACCCGTCAAGAACTCCCAGAGGACTATCCTTTATACTTCAACATAACATAACATACTTCATACAACAACATACTTCAACATAGTGGGATTAAAAACGGTAGGGAGCTTTAAGATAAAATTGGATAAGCATATGGACGAGAAGGGTTGGGTGTGAAGGGGGATCAGCTGGGTTGGGCCAATCAGCGCTCTGCAGACCCCCGTAATCCTGCGTTAATCTCTAACCGTTTTGGTAAGATGATCCTCAGGGTATTAGAGTGTTGAGCCTATAATTGGGCTTTGTAATTGGGGTTGTGTGGGACAGGGATCTGCATTGCTTAGGCCAATCGGCTTTCTGCAGACTCCCATTTTCTTATGTTCTTATGTTCTTATAACAAAAATCAACCCTTCATCTTCTCTCAGTATACTCGGTGTCTGTTTTTCTTCTGATCTCTCTTGGCAAGATAATATGTCCTCTCTTGTTAAAAGGGCTTCCCAGGAGCTGGGCGTGCTCAACCACCTCAGGGGCTTCTTTACCCCTGCACGGCTTCTTGCTCTGTACATGGGCACATTGCCAGCATCAGCCAAAATGATGACATGATGGGGCAGTGTTGTGACGGGACTTTATTGTACTATATTCAAATTGCGGAAAGGTAATCACATCTGAACAATTACAATGTATTCAATGGAAAGCAACGTTAAACCATTCTATGTATGTATGTATGTACATACAATGTTGGCGATAGTAATAGGAAAACTTGCCAGCTAGCTTCAGTGGTTCACTGACAAAGTTCACATTCTTGGGCAACTTATTCAACACAAGCTCCACTTTGCGTACTATGCATACAAATTTCTAATTTGTTGTACTATATTCTCAAAAGAGGTCCTTTTATTCTAGTACAGCACTTCTTCCCATGGTGTACCTAGCAATGGCAGATGCTACACTGAATTACGTTCACACCCACCCATTTCCTGCATTCTGCATATGGGTATGCACCATTTTTTCTATATTTCCTCGCCATAATCCACTCTGCATTACCTTGATTCTATTTTTTTTTTTTTTTTTTTGTGGGAGTGATAAATGAAGAAATATGATTGGCTGCTCACTATCCTGAAAAACTATTCCACCTATCTGGTGGTGCATACCTACAGACTAATCGTTACCCTGGCAGCTTTAACCCTCCTTTGGCAGCGCCTGGCTATAGTCGGAGTAGAGAACCAAGGCCTAAAGAGCGGGGACCGGCTTTAGTCGCATGCCATGTTGAGCACGTAATCGGCTCTGAGAGAGAGTCCGACCGGTGGGAGGAACGCGGATAGGCTCTGACCGTTCAGCATGGACGTTGTCCCGCCACTGACACTGTCTTCACATCCCACCACATCCCTGGTCCCGCAATAAGGGTAAAAACTGAAGAAATTACTGTATTTTAGGGATTTTTCCTTCTTGTTGCACGATCGTTGCAAGACAACCCGTGGTCGTAGAAGGATGGTTCAGGTGTCATTGGAAAGCTCAATTATCGCCCTTTCACAGATAATTAATTGTATTACACTCTGGCTCTTGTTTATGCATGAAATAGAGCATGGAATGAAGCTCGTTTAGGGTAAATCTGCCCGCTTGGCAGGCAGTAGAAGTTACAAACCTAGCCGCTCGTTGAGTGTTAATACAAGATAATTTAATAACAAGCAACTTCCCCGTTATGAATATTTCAGCAAGAGCTGCTCTGCCGATTGTTATTAACACATACCATACCGTAGGATACTGTAATAAAAGCCCCTTCAGCCCCAAGCACTGTGGCAAAAATGGCAGGAGAGACCACCTTTTCACCTCAAGAGATGGAGCAAGACTGGCCCAGTCATTTGTTAAAATAGGACTTCAGAGGCTATCAACCCTATTGGATTATTAAGCCAGCACACTAAGTCAAGAATAACATCAGGACTGGAGCCTCTCTGCGAGAACTCCAGTCCCTTGTGGCCCAGTCACTTTTTTTGTTTTGTTTTTAAATAAGACTTCAGAGGCTATCAACCCTATTGGGTTATTAAGCCAGCACATTGTAAGTCGAGAATAACGTCAGGACTGGAGCCTCTCTGCGAGAACATCAGTCCCTTGCCCAGTCACCCTTCAGCAGGTCTTATATAAACTGAGAAGTGTTGCCAGACCGGTAGCAGTGCTTAAACAGTCGTGTTACCAACTACAGGGTTGTACAGGCAGTTACAAGGAAAGTACATTACTGACGAATATACTCGGGCCTGGGACTGTAAGGGTTAAGGAGAGAATAATGTAAACACAGGTAACAATTTGGAAGAAGAAGGGGAAAGGGAAAACTGGCATCCATAAAACACCTGGGAGCTGCCAGCCAATCAGAGCGCAGTGCCACGGAGGGTGCCGGGTATAAACGTTCGCGCTGATAAGCCAGAGCACACCAGGCCACCAGGCCTAAACCACAGAACAGCTCTAGGAAGGGACCAGTTGGCTCTTCCCCGGCTCAGTACTCCGATGCAGTAAAATCCGAGCAAGATGCCAAAAAAAAAAAAAAAAAAAAAAAAAAAAAATATATATATATATATATATATATATATATATATATATATATATATAAATATATATATATATATATATATATATATATATATATATATATATATATATATATATATATATATATACTGTATATATATATAATAACAAATAAATAAAAAAGAAGGGGAGTCAAGCCAAAGAGTGCAGTACAGAATGCAGTGACAAACAAATCTAGCAGTTTCATCCCCTGGATGTATTTCTTATCAACGCCATTCTTTAGAAAACGGTAGGGAAAACTATTTGCACTTTAGTTAATGATTGTACCTATTATAGTTGCTTCAATATATGTGTTACAAAATGGATCTGTTCCTGCATAATTCCCGGATCCGCGGTGGCGCAAATGTTGAATAAAATATCTCTGGATGATATAGAATATGGAGGATAAGAGAACCTGGTCTACGAAATGTTAATTAATTGGCAAGGAATTTACGATATTGAAGAATAATGGATTACTGCGGAGAAAACATAATAACTACTATGGGTTTCAGAGGCCGTGTTACATCGTTTTTCGGGAATAACTTATCAACAAACAGTTGGATTAGTATGATATTTTGCCAGAGCTTGTTTCACACCGTCCCCTAATTTTCGTCAATACAGTGCATTACCAAAAGTTGAGAATTAAGCCACTTGTCCCTGTGTCATGAGGCTAAAGTCACACTAGAATGACTAAGAAACGGACAAGGCTACCGTAGCGTACCTGTGGAAACCACCAAACCATTATTGCTCCTCCATCAAACACGGTAGTTATCACCCACCACCCAACCCTACTATCGCCTTTACGTTCAAGTTATCTGTCAATATCAAATAAGTATATACAAAACATAATTATGTATGTTTGTATATATTTATTTGACATTGACAGATAACTTAAATGTAAATGCGATAGTAGGGTTGGGTGGTGCATTACTTTTGGTAATGCACTATATTGACGAAAATTAGGGGATAGTGTGAAACAAGCTCTGGCACAATATCATACTGATCCAACTGTCTGTTAATAAGTTATTCCCGGAAAAACACGATGTAACACGGCCTCTGAAACCAATAGTAGTTGATATTAGGGACAATTCAACCATATTCTGATTAGAAGTCTCAATTTGGTGTACCTGATGCTGTATTTTCATGCAACTTCACACCATGTTAATTATTTGTAACATTAAATACATTATTCACTGTTTTCATACATTAATAACGTTAATCATATGTGCAAAAGGTGATAACATTAAATAGCGACGTTTCAGAGCCAGTACTTAGCCGATTTGAATGAAAGACATTCTGTGAACATGTTTTGTATTACACAAGCAGTTTATGTTATGCTTGCAATATTGTTAAGGTTATTGATGGAAATAGAGGAAAACATATTCTTCCATAATCTTAAGATGACAACGTTATACTTGATCGTAGAAGTTCATTTGCATAAGGTATGCGTGCTCCACATAAATATATTACCATTCAAAAGAGGTTCAGTTACATATCTATCTACCTTGAACTTGGCTCTCCGACACTCTTTCAACTTCAGGAAAGACACTTGTTACAGGCAGCTTTGCCTTTTGCCTCCTTCACTCCCATATAATAACAAATCTACGGGAGTTTTCGTGCAAACAATGTAACATTCCAGATATCTATAATTTGTTCAAGACAATAATTACTTTGCAGATAATTCGCTCAATTACAAACTAAAACAAATATATTATACTAAGAAATGACTGGATGACTTTCCCTATAGGCGCCTTTAATACGTGCCTGCCTGTTCACCCTTTATCGTCGTTCCCTGCACCTACTGTCGTTGTTTGTCATAATTTGGCGTCAGAAGAAAATACTGAATGTTCGCCATCTTGGAATTTGTCAATAATGCTACGCCGGCACCAGCATCAATTGGTACTGGGAAACTTGAAAAGACATGATACAGTATATATTAAGCTGTCAATTTGATATGTATATATACACAGTATAATTATATATTATATAATATATATATATATATATATATATATATATATATATATATATATATATATATATATATACCGGTATATATATATATACAGTACATATATTATATAATATAAACATATATATATATATATATATATATATATATATATATATATATATATATATATATATATATATACAGTATATATTTTATATAATATATATATATATATAATATACAGGTATATATTATGTATATATATATATATATATATATAATTATATATATATATATATATATATATATATATATTATATATATAGTATATATATAATATATAGATATATATATATTATAATATATATATATATATCTATATATATATACATATATATATATATATATATATATATATAAATATATATATATATATCTATAAATATATATATAAATATATATACTAATATATACATATATACAGTATGAATATGCATATCAAGTATATCACACATACACATGAGCTACTAAATGTTTTTTTATACTCTCAGCCGTGCTTGAAATACCGACAGTCAGGACGACTGTCCATGCTATCAACTCGGGCCAAAATTGATTTAATGCAATTCTAACCCAACCAAGCACGAGGAGAGTCATTAGTATTAACCCTTAATTAGCGGCGAGCAACATAAGTCGAGTTAAAAAAAGCTGGACTATGTGGCGGCGCTCGACATAACTCGAGTGGCAATTTCAGCACGTAATGTGGCTGAGAGAGAGAGACAAGTGGTGGCAGGAGACTAGCGAGCGTATGACTGCTCCAGACCACCGCGGCGAACCTACTGACACAAATCTCAGCTCCCTCCTCCCTCTCATACTCAATTATGTACTGAAAGTACCGAATTACCTGCTTTTTGCACTCGCGTTGCACGGTTATTGCAAGAAAACTATCCATCATACAAGGATCGTTATGGTGTCATTCGAAAGCTCTGTTTATGCCCTTTCAGGGATAGGTACTTGTTTTACGTTCTGGGTCTTATTTAGGCATGAAAATGATCACGTAAACAGCCCTATTTTGGCTAAAAACACCCCGCTGTGCGGTACACATAAATAAACCGCATAGGCCGCTCGTAAGGTGTTAAGTATATCTCGGAAATATATGTTAGCTACTAAATGTTGTTGTACTCTATGCTTGACTCGATACACCGACAGCCAGAACAATTGTCCATGCTTTATCCAACCCTGCTGAGGCACACATTTTTTTTTTTTTTTTTTTTTTTTTTTTTTTTTTTTTTACGCATTTCATCACTGATATTCTTGACACCTAACTGTCCCCTAAGCTCCTCACTAGATATCCTATTTTGCTGTATGGTCCCACACATCCATCTCACAATTCTCATATCGTTATGATCCATTCTGTAAGCTATGAACAATCCTCATAGTGTAGATTGCCTTAACTGGTCAGCTACGACAATTGGTAATGGTATAGAGCTCTCTGATAATTCCCAGGGAATAGTCAGTCTTTGCTCGGCTGTGGTTGGTTGTTCACTCAGGGGTTTTCGCTCAGATTTGGGGGATCATCTACTTGTACGATCATCATCTGGGGGTGGCCTTCCAGTTATAATTGTGCGTTGTTTAGTCCCTTCGCTTGGAGTCTCAACTATGTGAACAATAAAGTTGTGGCAATGTGCTTAAATGGAAATAAGTGCTGATAAAACACTTCAGCCATCAGCCCAAGGGGTGTAGTTTTCTTGGTCTAGTGGTATATTGTTTGCTTCGTAAGCGTGGGGACCTGGGTTCAAATCCTGGTTTCTAGCTCTCCCTATACAGCAGTCCTTCCTCCCTCCCTCGGTTATCTGTTATTTTGGTGAGTGCCCATATACCAGCTTATATAGCAGATCCAGAGGTCCTCTCCGAGTGTGGAGAATAACAAGAATAACAAGGGGCTCGCTGGTGTAGTGACTAGCGTCTTGGACTTCCACCCAGAAGGCCCAGGATCACACCCACGCTCGGCGCATTAAGGATTTTTCACAAGCACTGAGTCATTACCGTCCCTCATGAGCAAGGGGATGGGGTAGTAGTACAGGACCCCAATGGAAATACGCCTAATCGGCCTTATTGGGCTATCCTTAGATGGCTTAGCATGCGCTAGCTTTAAGAACTATTATTATTATTATTATTAATGACTACCAGTGCCGACAAATGTTTCACTTGGCAAAGTGAACAGTGGAAGGCCGAATTGCCAAGGACACTGAGGTAGTGGAAGACAGACATTGCCATGCCGGTTCCTACTCCATGAAGCTCCAAGTTGATATGTTGCTGAAGTCCGCATGAAGTATGATGAGTCACCCTGTGTGTTGCTGAAGTCTGCCTGAAGTGTGGTGAGTCACCATGTGTGTTGCTGAAGTCTGCCTGAAGTGTGGTGAGTCACCATATGTGTTGCTGAAGTGTGGTGAGTCACCATGTGTGTTGCTGAAGTCTGCCTGAAGTGTGGTGGGCCACTGAATGTATAGCTGAAGTCCACCTGAATTGTGGTGGGCAAACACTTGTGTCATTCGGTGTACCTAAAGTCTGTCTAGTGTGTGGGGTTGAACCCTATAAGTACACAGCGACGGTTGGGGCCGACATAGTGACCCTCTCTGAAGTGAGGTACAAATGAGTACAAAGGAAATCAAGCAACAACAGTTCTAGTGACCCTTCTAGGCTGCTTGTCCTCCAAAACACTGAGGATCAAGTGTCCAAACAGTGGTTTAGAGTGGGTAAGGGAACATTGAAAAGGGAACTACTGCCCTGGAACTAATTTCCGTGGCAGGATTAGGAAGTTAGTAGGGGACAGATGGGTTAGTAACTGAGAGGAGGATAAAATAAAGTTATTCATATACAAACGCAGTCAGTCGCGGGTTTGATGCGAGATATTTGTCTAGGCGAAGTTTAAATGAATCAACGGTGCTGCAGTCTATAACATCTCGGGGAAGCCCATTCCATAAGTTGACAACTCGATTGAAGAAGACATTTTTAGCTTCGTGTGAGTTAAAAGATTTACCAATAATTTTGCACCCGTTTCCCCGCTTGTAATTAGATTGGTCGATAGTGAAGCACTTACTACAGTTCATATTGTCGATGCCTTTGATGATTTTGAACACTTGAATTAAGTCGCCTCTTAGTCTGCGCTGGGTTAAAGGAAATAGATTTAATTCTCTAAGACGCTCCTCGTATGGTTTGTTCTTTAGGCTAGGTATCATTTTGGTAACTCTACGTTGAACTCGTTCTAGCTTTTCTATATCTTTTTGGTAATAAGGGCACCAGGATTGAATGCAGTATTCCAGAAGAGGGCGGACTAAGGAATTGTAAAGGGTTAGGATACCGTCTTTGGATTTATGGTCAAAAGGTGGCCTGGCAACGGTGAGCACAGTTGCAATAGTTACACATATGCTACTGGTCTGGCTGTGTCAATATTCCAGAGGGGGGTGGCTGTTGCAATCTCCTCTGCCAAGGTTCCTACAGTTGTGGGGGTTACACCTGTTGACGAGCTTCTACGACAATAAGACACTCGATGGGCTGCATTTTTTTGATGCAGTGTTTGTTTCTATTGAGATATGTAATTTAGAAGAGAAAGAATTGTTCTACACCAAGCTCAACTCCATTATTGAACAGTGCCACCCACAGGACACATTCATTGACCTGGGGACTTTAATGCAGTTACTGGCACAGATAGGACTGGCTACGAGTTATGTGTTGGTCCTCATGGCTCTGGCACCAGGAATGTCAACAGTTCTCTCTTCCTGAACTTCGCAAGTTTCAGGAAGTTGAGGATTGTGTGGTCCTGGTTTTAGAGACCAGAACTACACTGCTGGACTTAGTACTCATATGCTGATGTTATGGCTAAGGAGATCAGTCACATACTCGTAAACACTTGTTGGAGAAACCTCCATAACTGCAGGGTCTTTAGGAGTGCCAAGATCTATGTTACCGACCACACGCTCCTTTTTGTTACACTCAGGCTACGGCTCAAAATCTGAAAAGTCTCATAATGTTACCCCCCCAGAGTTTCATCTTGAGAGGCTCAAGGATGAGGAGTGTGCAAGGGAGTAACCGGTTTGAAGTGCTTGGTACCTGGAGGATCCTGTAGAATTATGGGAAAACTTTAACCATGGAGCCTTGCCACCAGCTGATAAATGCATTGGTGTGAAACCGAGATCATGGAGAGGTTTCCTATTAAATGAGACACTGAACATAACAAAAGAGAGTCATACTTGGATGGAGATCTGGGTCAGCAAAGGACCCTATCTCACAGAGTGAGAACTTTCGTAAGGAGAGACGAAGATAGGTATGTCAGGGGAATCGCTGAGGAGAGCGAGGGACATTTTTCTACAAATGACCATTGGCCTGCTTTCTGAGCCCTGAAGAAACTCCGTTTTATGCCTACCCCTCCATGCTGGTTTAGTTTGGATGGCGGATGGACAACTCGAATCATGTAATGATGAGTGCAGAACCCGCTGGGTGGAGTATTTTGAGCAGTTGTACATGGCAAGTGCTTCAAGCACACATCTTCTTCCAGTGGACGTCCAACCATCAGTGCCTTATCCGCCAACTAATGAGGACCCTCACTCCTCTGCCGAGATATAAGGGAGGCCTTGGCAAAGCTGAAGGATGGGAAGGCTACTACTATTTGTGGAATTCCTGGAGAACTGCTGAAAGCTGGAGTTGAGTACATGGTCAATGGGTTACATGTAGTCCTGACTGCTGTATTGCAGACAGGTACCATTCCTTTTAACTGGAAAAGGGGTCTGGTCATCCCTATCTTAAAATAGAATGGGGTCCGACAGGACTGCAGTAACTACCGTGGCATTACACTGCTCAGTGTGCCAGGCAAGGTCTTCGTCCATATTCTATTGGTCCGAATCCGAAGCCACCTACTAAAGGAGCAGAAACCTGAATAATCTGGATTTACACCCAAAAAACCTACAATTGACCGGCTTCATTCTGGGTGCTTGTGGAACACCGACTTGAGTTTAAAAAAGGGATCCTTGCAGTTTATGTTGATCTATAGAAGGAATTTGAATAGGTGCAACAAGAGATGCTCTGGGAACTACTATGGCTACATGTAATTCCCAGTGTGACGTTAACCACTCTGTTAGAACCGCATGGCTTGTCCTACAGTGACTCGCTAGGATCGCCAGGGCAGTGGATGTGGCTACAGTTTATGTATTAGGGTGTGCTTTATTTCATATGAAAGCTTGTGTCATGGGCAGTCCAGAAAGGCTCTTTGTTTTCACCTATGTCAAGGCTTTATATATTTAATTGTAAAGTATATGTTTTATCATTAACTAGTAATGATGGGATCTGGGGGAGAGAGAGAGAGAGAGTAGAACAGAGTGAGAGGGGTGCGCGCAGTGTTTTTGCCCCGCTCGATGACGTCACGGCTGGCTGCCTCGTGGGGGTTGGTTGAGGGAGGTCCTTACCATGCTGCTAGCTCCCTTGCTAGTGGCTAGAGGACTTGTTACCGCATTACCTGCGCGGTGCAGGCTAGTCCGGGTATATATACTGCCGCCTCGCCACTCTCTCCCTCAGATCTGGTTTCTAGAATGCATCTATCTTATCCCTTGCTACCTGTCCCCCTCACTGCACCTGAGAATCTTTTCCTCTGCCTACCTCTCTCTTTTTTCATATCTTTCACCACCTTTTATTAACACTATATCCCCTCTGGTTAAGTCTGCAAAATCAGCTTCATGCTGGCCAGTTGTATTGTGCGTTAAGGTCTGATATAACCTATGTATGTTTAGTTGTTAAGATAAGTTGATCACGAAGCATTGTTTGGCATTCATATTGTTTAGTACCGCTTCCTATAATTATTAGTGTTCTGCTGGATTAGATAATGCTAGACTAGGGGTCTGATATTATAAGGTATTGTTTCCTATGAGTGCTGACTTTAGGAAAAAGCTGCACGACATACCTGAGAACTGGAGTTGATTGAGTAAATTCTAGTCTGTGTGCCATTGAGAGTAGAGCATGCACGAATGAGGGCTTTTTGCCTATACCATTCTGCACTGTTCTAAGCTCGTTGTTTGTCTTTGAGGTACGCCAGGAGAACGCTTAATACTTCGGTATTAAGGTTTCTCAAGAGAGCTACCCTTCCCTATAACGTAATATTTGACGCACAGACTTGAGATTTGCACTAGGCTATGCGGCATGCCATGCGCACCAGTATCTCGTATCATTGACTCTAGCTAGACTTTGTCAATCATAGTAGACATTAAGTATATTAATCCAATTACTCTTTTTATGCATACCCATTTATGATTACACAAGCATTTCGCAGCCTAGTTTGATGTATGGAGACACAAACGACTTAGGCTCTTTTTGTTGATAGGAATACTGCATTGTCGTGGTGATTATTATTGTTGTAGCGTTTAGGATATTCTTGGCCCCGACTGCATTATATATTCTGCCTTTTTGTGTGCATAGACTGCCCGAGCATTGTTCCGCTGCCTGCCTTTTTTGGGTTCCATTTCCGATACGAGCATCTTTATAGCATCTAACATTTGAATGGAAGATTCCTTGTTGGTGTTGAAGGACTTTAGTGCACTTTCTTTCATGCAGGAGTGCCTGACATTTATTGATTAAAGTAACGTAAGCTGTAACTTCTCTTACCACCTTACTTTGCATACCATAACCAAGCACCTTCGGTTATAGGTAGTAATAGGCTGTTTTCACATAACATTAAGCCTAGAGTAGACTCACATTTATTGAGAGTTTGATAGCCTATTATTGCATATAGAACTCTGTAGAGTATTTGTGTTCTTTGTTCACTGGGAATATACATCAGAGGTTGGATCTAGCGCTTTCCGTTGTAGCATTTATGCCATTTCTAGTCCAATGAATAAGAGCCCTGATATATTTAAACCTCAGTCGTAACAAATGGCGACCTTACCTAGGATTTGGTGAACCTACATTTATTAGCAGGAAACATTTGTTGTTTTGGGGAATATTTTGCAGGGATCAGCAAGAATAAATTTTGTTTGCAACATAGTATAGCCCTTGAGTATTTCCGAGAAATTGTGTGTGTATATTGAGGTATAAGAGTTTGGGGTGCTTCTTTTCTGAATATTGAGGTGGGAAATTTTTGTGAGCATCATGTCTTATACCGGATCAGAGGAGAATGGAGACACAGTACGTCATGTCGAAACTGAGGAACAGCAGCATGATGAAATGGTTAATCAGGTGAACTGTGTGGAGGATGCTAGGATATTTTTGCAATGGCCTGTTACTGCCGAGCGGTTGGAGGGTATGGGTCGGCACGGTCTTCAATGCCTGGCCACAGCTATCGGTCATGCGGGTACTAGCGGCATGACCAGGGATAACTTGATAACGTGTGTACTGGGCAGGGTGACTGGTGAGCGAGATGGGTTGAGTGCTCAGAGCCCTTCGGCCATGCTTCCCCTACACTCGACTCCCAGCCATCCCAGTAGTTTGCCGACCCCAAGTACGCTTCCACAGTTGGGTGGTGACTGGCAGGGTGGGTTGCCCCTGGGGGGACCACCGGTAATTTCAAACCGTAACCGTGCTCCTGATCAGTCTGTCTCGCACTTATGGAAACTGGTTCCGGTGTTTGATGAGAGTGGGGTAACAGAATTTTTCGCACACTTTGAGAAGAAGTGCCAGGAACACCAGTGGCCAGAGAATAAATGGGCAGCACTTGTATCCTCTAGATTAAGAGGCAAGGGTCTTAAAGCCTACGATGCGTTACCTTTGGAGTCATGTATTGTGTATGAGGATCTCAAGGAGGCTGTCCTGAGGGCTTACGAACTGCAACCAGAAACGTACCGATTGAAGTTCCGGGGTGTAACTAAGGGAAGAGATAACACCTTTTTGGAACACGCCCGGGACTTGTCCGATGCTATGGGGAACTGGCTCCGATCTGAGAAGGTTACAACATTTGATGGACTTAAGCAGTTGATGATGTTGGAGCAGTTCTTTAAGAGCACGGGCGGTGATCTAACTTTGAACTTGAAAGAGAAAAACCCAAGAACTCTAGTCGAAGCAGCAGAAATGGCTGATCGACGGCTGTCATTGATTCGGGGTTGCGGGTCCTCACAGAAGTACGATGTAAGGGCTAGGGACCGTTATCCTCCCCCTCCCCGTAGCAATGACACATTTAAACAGAAGAGCCATGAAACTAAAACTCAATCCAAACCTTACACCGCACCGTATGTGAAAAGTCAGGGGCCTTTTACATCACAGCATAAGCCGAAACCGAAATTTATGTGTTTTAGGTGCCACCAGGAGGGTCATAAGGCAAATGAGTGCCCTAGTCGACCTCCTCCGGCAGCCGTGTCTTTTGCTCACGGCATTGGAGTGTTCAAGAGGACATCGGAGTTTGTTAGAGGCATTTCTTCCGAGGTAAATACACTGCCAGTGCAGAAGGATCCGGAAGGCTTATTCCCTGTCCGTGATGCCTTTAGTGACCACAGGGGACTCGGTTGTGTGGAGTGGGGGGGTAAAAGACATGAGGTGAGAATTTTGCGTGACACGGGGGCATCGCAAACACTGTTGAGAAATTTCACTGGTAAACCTGTCAATACGGCGCGGGTGGTTGTGGTTCAGGGAGTTAATGCGACAAGGTCATACCCGCTTGTAAGAATGAAGATGGAGGTTGATGGTGTGACTCGGGACCTGGATGTAGGAATTGTGGAGAAGTTACCTGTTGGGGGCATCGACCTCCTTCTCGGCAACGACTTTGCGGGACCTACTTCTGAGGCTCCACCCTTGGTCGTTGCCAAGAAGCCGGCCGACGTGAGTAGGGAGGAGCAGGAGTGGGTTGAGAAGTGTCCGGTGCAACCTATGGCGTGTGTTGCCACCGGAGATCTTGCATCCAGGGAGTCACATTCTGGTCAACAGTCTTTAGATCAGCGGAGGAAGGGTACCGGGAAGGGTGTTGAAAGATGATGCGGTTGAGAGTTTAGTATCAACGGACCTTCTCGGGGACTCATTATTAGGACCACATTTCGAGTCTGGAGAAGACCCAGTAACTGTTCCTGAAAAGGCAGAGGATGGGCTTAAAAAGACGAAAGAGTTGAAGGAGGACAGTGATGCACAGTCGGGAGATGTAGCAACAAGGTACCCTGACGCGTACCCTATGAGAAATGGGTCGGCGAAGACGGTGGTCCGAAGCTTGCTAGTGTATTTTTCCCGGTATGGTTACCCGCAGGAGATTCAGTCAGTCCAGGGACCCAACTTCACTTCTAGCCTCTTTGTTCAAGCAATGCCGCAGCATGGGATTGTTGGGGTTGTGTCATCTGCGTATCATCCGGAGAGCCAGGGTGTGTTAGAGCGATGGCACTCGGCCTTGAAATCTGTGCTTCGTTGTTGTTGCTTTGAGAGTGGGAAGGATTGGGATCTTGGCCTGCCATGTGTTTTGTTTGCTGTGCGGGAGGTACCTGGGGAGAGTTTGGGATTCAGCCCTAATGAGCTCGTCTTTGGACACCGTGTCAGAGGGCCTCTCCATATGGTTGAAGAAGTATGGGAGGGCGCAGAAAAACCTTGTTCTATGCTCAAGTGTGTCCTCAACAGTCGTGAACGGATGTTGCGCAGTCTGGAGTTGGCTGGCCGTAATTTGACTAGCTCTCAGGCCCTCAGGAAGGACAGGTACGACCTCAAGGTTGAACTCAGGGAGTTGCACGTGGGTCAGGAGGTGTTGATTCTACTGCCCCTTGTAGGTCACACCTTACCCACGAAGTACGCTGGTCCTTATAGGGTGGTGAAGGAGCTATCAGACCTGGATTACTTGGTAGCCACTCCAGACAGACGGAAGCGCAATCAGTTATGTCATGTTAATCCCATGAAGGAGTATGGGAGGCACCCCCCTGAGCCTCTCACTGTGCCTGTGATGACGTTTAGCACTCAAGGTGGAGAAGGAGAACGGGACAGTCACGCTCAGGTGGAGGATAACTGGAAGGATAAGAAGTTCAAATGGGCGCCTGAGTGTGAGAAGGTGTTTAGAGAAGTAAAACACCTGTTGTGCACTCACCCGATCCTCAGGGCCCCTGACTTTAGCCTACCTTTTGTTACGAACTGGCACTCGGGTACACAAGGGCTCTCAATCAGGACTCGAATACGGCTCGCTGCCACAACGGAAACACACGATCCCAACCCCTGAGTACTGCCAGCCGAACAAAAAACACCAATATCCTCCAGAGTTCAATCTGCTATAACGGGGTATACAAGAACTCGGTACTAGTGTTCAACAACAGACTAATAAAGAGACAGGAATTATCTAGTCTGGTCAATAATCAAACAATGAAGTAAGAAACAACAACACCACAGAATAGTGTTGGCCGAAGCCGAAGTAATCCACCCTTGACTATGAACTTAAGAAGTCCACCACCCTCTACTTCGGATCGGCACTATTACGTTACGTTAATTAATAGTCCTTAAGCATCGAGCAAGGAATCTTCTGAAAAAAGTTAGATGCTTCTCGGATGCTCGTAAGAAGTACGTATCGGATTTTGAACAGTAATTCAATAAGCAAAAACACTGGCAATTAAATACTATTAAAGGCTTAAATTGGCATAAGAATAATTAAAAGAATATGCAATAGTAAATGTCAAACATTAAAAAGAAGTACTCGGCAAATGCAACGGCAATAGCCTACTCGGATTGTGCTCATGGGCCACTAATCACTAAAGTAGCCAAGCTTGCAACACATGAAATCAATAGTGCATAAACAATATCATACATAAGGAAAGCTTCAATACTATTCTGTATCTACTAATCGAGTAAAGTCTAGCTGGGGTACTGTGGGCAAAAGGTAGCAGTGACTGAGCAAAAACGGCTTGTAGCCTAGCGAAGTCCTCACGACTGTTTAAAGTATTACATTAAAACTAACAAGTGCACTTTGAGAAATCCAGATCCCTTGTATCTGGTTTTCTCCCGGCTCCTTGACAAAGTAAAAACAAACTGTTAATAAAATACAGGGTGGTTGGGCTCTTGCCCTCACGCACTGTAAATTATTAACTCAACACAGTCAGCGCGAAGACAACCTAGGCTTCACTGAACCGAAACGAGTATGCAGGTTTATCGCTTAACCACTGCATCAAACAACAACTCGTAACACAGAAAAGCCTTACCCCAGTCTAGCATTACCTAGACTAGCAGAAAACAGGAATAATAATAATAACACACAGGGAAATGCATATACAAGTGCAACAAACATAAATCAATCCTATTCTAAGTCAACCCTTCCAAAATAGGCTATCTAATAGGCAAGTATCTTGTGAGAACTCAAGCGATAATACGTTGGCTGACTAGCTCTGCACCAACGGGACAATGGAAGTTAAACAGGGGAAGGAAAAGAGGAGATAAGAATGTAAGGTAGTAGAGAAAGTTCCCATCAGTCAGAAGAATATATATAGTTAGCAAGGGAAATGAGAAGTCGCTCTGCCTAATGAGTTCTGATGAAAAAATGGCTAGACTTCCCTTTTATACCCGGCCCTCTAGTGAGCCCAACATGAACTACTAAGGACCGCCCACTGACAACCAACCATTACGTAATTTCTCTCTCTCCTCTGGGATACACAAAGGCTCCCCTAGCACTGAGGGAGGGAGGAGTGCTAGTGAGTTAGGCCTACCTCCTGCCTGGCGTACCCACTGACCCCTAACTGTGGCTGTTTCTCTTCCCATCATTACAAATAAGTTTTACACACAATACTTATAACTAATGATATAAAATAGAACTCGTTGACTCAGATGAAAACAAAATAAATATTCATAATACTTATAGTACAACGGCTCACATGAACTAAGTTAGGAAACTCTACATAGACTACAGCCAAAGTTCCTGCCCTGACGATCCTAGCGAGAGTGGGTCATGACTAGGCGTTCTGTACAGCATGCTCACACTGGACATGCGTCACACCTCCCCCAAGATTTTACTCGCTCAACCCTGAGCTAAAATCTGACAAACACAGAACCCCATCAAGCCCCTCACACCCAGCAACTGCATGGCACTAAAACAAAGCTGAGTTTATCACCAAAACACATCTTATTATTAAAACAAAAAAATCACATTTTATAACTCCTCCCAACAATAGCAAAAATACACAATATCATGCTCCCAGAGCGAGCTTACAGCAGCTCAGCCTTTTGATAGTTCGTGGACTACTCAAACTCTATAGGCTATGACAAACTTATACGATTACCTATATCAAAAGAAAGAGTTTTTATATGATTTTTATATTTTAATATGTTTTTTCCCGGCTGCACTATAAGGACAGCCTATTTTCCTCCACTCAAACCCACACACCTGTGATAGCCTACGACTGATCATCCACCCTTGATAAACAATCCGCGATCACATTGTCACATCCAGCAATATGACGGATGTCCAGGTTATACTCCTGCAACATGAAAGACCACCTGGTCAGTCTCATATTGCGATTGTGAAATTGATTCAGGAATCTCAAAGGGTGATGATCAGTGTAGATAACCACGACTGGGCCATAGGCTGGAACATACACCTCGAAGTGCCTGAGCGACAGCACAATCGCCAGTAATTCCTTTTCTATTGTAGAATATTTCTTTTGTGCATCATTGAACTTCTTAGAAAAGAAACTTACTGGGTGTTCCACACCTTCATTGTCTGTCTGTAGCAAGACGGCACCAGCCCCTACACCACTAGCATCTGTTGCCAGCTGAAAATGCATGTTAAAGTCTGGGGCCCTGAGTATCAGGTGAGTACATAGCAAATGTTTCACCACAGTGAAAGCCTTTTCACACTCAGGTGCCCACAAAAACTTTTTGTCTTTAGATAACAAATCTGTGAGAGGTGCCAACACCGTTGAGTAACCTTTTATGAAGCGTCTGTAGTAGCCTATCATACCCAAGAATCTCATAATCTGCTTCTTGGTTGTTGGGTGCGGAAATTTATTGATAGCCTGTACCTTGTTCTGAGGAGGGCTCACCTGTCCCTTTCCCACTACAAACCCAAGGTACTGCACAGTGGCTTTTACGAAGTCACACTTTGCCAAATTTACTACCAGACCTGCTTCACTAAGTTTCCGGAACAAGGTCTCAAGGTGCTCACAATGGCTCTCAAAGTCGTCATCATAAATGATTACATCGTCCAAATATACGGTGCAATTCGGAATGTCTTTTACAATTTCATTCATCAGGTTCTGAAACGTTGCTGGTGCATTCTTAAGTCCGTAAGGCATAACATTGCACCGGTAGGTACTCCTGTCCACAACAAAACCACATACCTCTTTAGCACGCTCGGACAAAGGTACTTGCCAGTAACCTTTTACTAAATCTACTTTAGACAAAACACGAGCATTACCAATTTTGTCAACACTATCATCAACCCGAGGAAGAGGATATGGGTTAGTTGGAGTCAAACCGTTTAACCTACGGAAATCAATACAAAAGCGTACCTTGCCATCTGGCTTAGGCTGCAGTGTTACGGGGGAAGTCCACTTAACTGTGCCTTTCTCTATCAACCCTCTACCGAGCATATACTCCAACTCATCCCTCAGAGCTGGTAGTTTTATGGGGGGCACACGGTACGGGATTGACTTAAAGGGTATATGGTCCCCCACGTCAACATCATGCATAGCCTGAGTAGTGAGGCCTGGGTGTTCAGCAAATACAGTGGGGTATGAACCGAACAACTGACGGATAGCATCAAACTGCGGCTCAGGCAAATGAGCTATAGCCTCGTCAGCCCTTAGGCTCGAGTTCCCCGCCCACTGATCCGCTGAAACATGTTGATCCCAGCTATCCTCTGAAGCTTGACTGTCCCCCTCTCCTTCTCCACCACGGCCGCAACAAGCCAACACAGGGACAGTGAGAGGCTCAGAGGGGCGCCTCACATACTCTTTAATAAGGTTCATGTGACATAACTGGTTCTTTTTCCTCCTGTCTGGAGTGGCAACAAGGTAATCTAAGTCTGAAAATTTTTCTACAATTTTATAAGGTCCAGTGTACTTCGCAGAGAGGGGGTTACCAACCAAAGGCAACAAAATTAATACCTCTTGTCCTACAGTGAACTTCCGGAGCCTCACTTTGCGATCATACCTGTCCTTCATCAAAGCTTGTGATTCTGTCAAATTTCTACCTGCCATCTCCAGACTCTTAAGCATGCGCTCACGGCTTTCAAGCACATACTTTAATAATGGACAAGGCTGCACAGTCCCCTCCCAAATTTCTTTCAGCATGTTAAGGGGGCCCCTGACACGGTGTCCAAAAATCAGCTCGTTTGGACTAAATCCCAGGCTCTCGCCAGGTACCTCCCGAGCAGCAAACAGCACATAAGGCAATCCAAGATCCCCATCCATACCGTTGTCAGCACAATAACACCTGAGCATGCTTTTAAGTGTAGCATGCCACCACTCAAGCACCCCTTGACTCTCAGGGTGATACGCTGACGATACTACTGCTCGTATCCCATGCTGTTGCATTGTTTGCTTGAACATGTTGGAGGTGAAATTAGATCCCTGATCAGACTGAATCTCCTCCGGGTACCCGTACCTTGAGAAGTACCACAACAAGTTACTGACTACCGTCTTAGCCATTCCATTTTTCACAGGGTATGCATCGGGGTATCTAGTGGCAACATCCATTATGGTTAACAAAAAATTATTTCCAGCCTTAGTGGGAGGGAGTGGACCAACCATGTCAACAATAATTTTACTAAAGGGTGGCCCAATCACAGGAATAGGGTGTAACGGAGCCTTAGGATTAACTTGGTTCAGTTTCCCGACACGTTGACAAATATCACATGAGTTTATCCATGACTGCACATGAGACTTCATCCCCGGCCACCAAAACAATTTCCCCAAAGCCGCCACCGTTTTCTTGGCACCCAAATGTCCTGATAATGGAGAATCATGAGCCAACCTAAGCAAACTTTCCCTGCAGCCCTCTGGCACGACCAGCTGGTCAACTGTACCTGATCCGCCCTCCCAGTTCCTTTTAGGATCTTGATATCGGTGGTATAAAATTCCATTAAAGAAAAAAAAATCCCCTGCCTTTGCATCCCTATCTTCTTCTAACTCCACAGCCCCATTGGTACACTGCAAAACCTCTGGATCCTCTAATTGCAACTTTCGAATGTCTGTGGGAGCCAACATGTCTAACTGCTTGGTCAACAACTCATGCCCTCCCCCAACATCCAACTTAGACATCCGGTTTTCTCGCTGCAGGTAACGGTGCTGTCTCTGAGTCTCTGCCTCCTCCACTACTTTATCAACTGTGTTAGGCACTGGAGTTACAACAGACTCGGTCAAAGGTCCTGCTATTGGGTCTTTTGGGAGAGCCACTGGTTCTAAACTCTTCAAACTTTTCCCAGCCTTCCGCTTCTCCTTAATTCCCTTCCTCCGCTGTTCTGTGGCCTGGGAAATAGGCTGTGATACCTTAAATGCTTGGGAACGAGTTACCACACATGCCATCTGTTGGTGTTGACAACTCACTACCCACTCTTGTTCCTCCCTACTCACGTCGGCCGGCCTCTCGGCAACGACTAAGGGTGGAACGTCTAAAGTAGGCACCGCAAAGTCGTTGCCGAGAAGAAGGTCGACGCCCTCCACTGGCAATTTCTCAACGATCCCAACATCTAAGTCCTTAATCACACCATCAATTTCCAGCTCCACATGAACCAACGGGTATGACCTGGTCGTATTAATACCCTGAAAAACAACCACCCGTGCCGCATTAATTGGTCGCCCCGTGAAATTCTTCAAAAGTGTCTGTGAAGCTCCAGTATCACGCAAAACTTCCACCTTATGCTGGCAACCCGCCCAACTTACCCTACCGGTCCCTCTATGGGCGCAAAAGACATCACGGACAGGGGACGAGCCTTCCTGAGTCTTATACATAGCCTGTGACCCTGCCGCTGGCAAACTACCCTTGGTAAATCCAGACGACATTTCAGCCACACCTATGCTGCGCACTAAAGACACGGCTGCAGTTGGCGGCTTACCAGGACAAGATTTTGCATAATGCCCTTTCTTTCTAAAATGAAAACATTCCACTTCCCCTATCGGTCTCTTCCGATAAGTTCTGACCCTTCTGTAATGGGACGGCTGTAGTCTTTGGTTCAGTCCTGGTATCTTGGCTTTTAAACTGAGGTTTATATCTATAGTGATTGTCCTGAGTTCGAGGATTTGGAGTATCGCGCCCCTTGGGAACTGCATCAACACGCTTTACAGATTCACATCCCCTGATTAGCGACAACCTGAGGTCAGCCATCTCAGCTGCCTCTTGAAGAGTTCTTGGGTTCTTTTCTTTAATATTTAAAGTCATTTCTGCACCAGTACACTTATAAAACTGCTCGAGCAGAAACAGCTCAGTCAACTGTTCTGCCGTCTTAGCTTTCTCAGAACGTGTCCAGTTTTTAAGTGCATCTTTTAAGTCCCGGGCATGTTCAAGAAAGGTCGCCTCCCTAGTCTTTGTAACACCCCGAAACTTCAATCGATATGTTTCCGGTTGCAACTCGTATGCCCGTACGACAGCTCTCTTCAATTCTGGGTAGTCAATGCAAGACTCTAAAGGCAGTGCATCATAAGCCTTCAGACCCTTACCCGTAAGTCTTGAGGAGACTAGAGCTGCCCACTTCTCTTCAGGCCAATTATGCTCCCTACACTTCTTTTCAAAACGATTAAAAAATTCTGTGACTTCAGTTTCACTAAATACCGGCACCAATTTGACTAAGTGGGCCAAGGACTGTTCTCTTACTTGGCCCTCACGGCCCATCCGAGTCCCTGTCGACTCTGCACGAGTCTTTTCTAAATCTAATTTAGCACAATATTTCTCCGAGTCGTACCTAAGCTCAGCCTCATACCTCCTGGTTTCATCCTCCTGCCTCCTGGTCTCATCCTCCTGCCTCCTAACCTCAATCTCATGCCTCCTAGTCTCATTCTCCTGCTTCCTAGCCTCAATCTCCTGCTTCCTAGCCTCAATCTTAGCAAGCTCAAGTCTAAATACCATATCTGGAGACAGGCAGGAAGAGGGAGCTGCCACTACTGAAGGAGGGGGGGCAAAAACTGGGGAACCACCACGTGCACCACCCGAGGGCACTCCAATCTGCCAATTCTCATCTCTCTGTGGGAGAGTGCTAACCTCCGGTAACTGAGTGGACGGCACTGTGGGAGTCGAGTGAGAGGGGATCTGGGGAGGAACCCCCCCAAACGCCCTCTCCTCCGAAACCCCATGTCGCCCACGCAACACCCAGGAAATCAGCTCCCCCTTGGACATCCCTGCTACATTGGAAATGCCCAAAACCTTGGCTATCAGGTGCAAGCCACAAACATCCACCCCAGTCAGCCTCTCCTCCGTCACTTGGTACCGCTTACTCACAAAAACTCTAGCATCCTCCTCACTGGTTACTAACGGCACACCTTCAAATAACATCTCTCACTCATCGTCAGTGCTAATGCACGACATACTGAAGTCCACAAAAAAATTCTCGAGACAAAAGTGTTAAACTCCCTATGCAAGCACTAATTACTAAATTAACTGGAGTCTCTTAAATGCTTTACTAATTGCCATACAAAAAAAATATTCTTCAATATGCACGCTAAAATACAAACAAACAAATGTTGTACAACTCTGCAAAAATGTATACTGTTCACAAAATCCTAAGCAAGGTTGCCATTTGTTACGAACTGGCACTCGGGTACACAAGGGCTCTCAATCAGGACTCGAATACGGCTCGCTGCCACAACGGAAACACACGATCCCAACCCCTGAGTACTGCCAGCCGAACAAAAAACACCAATACCCTCCAGAGTTCAATCTGCTATAACGGGGTATACAAGAACTCGGTACTAGTGTTCAACAACAGACTAATAAAGAGAAAGGAATTATCGGGTCTGGTCAACAATCAAACAATGAAGTAAGAAACAACAACACCACAGAATAGTGTTCGCCGAAGCCGAAGTAATCCACCCTTGATTATGAACTTAAGAAGTCCACCACCCTCTACTTCGGATCGGCACTATTACGTTACGTTAATTAATAGTCCTTAAGCATCGAGCAAGGAATCTTCTGAAAAAAGTTAGATGCTTCTCGGATGCTCGTAAGAAGTACGTATCTGATTTTGAACAGTAATTCAATAAGCAAAAACACTGGCAATTAAATACTATTAAAGGCTTAAATTGGCATAAGAATAATTAAAAGAATATGCAATAGTAAATGGCAAACATTAAAAAGAAGTGCTCCGCAAATGCAACGGCAATAGCCAACTCGGATTGTGCTCGTGGGCCACTAATCACTAAAGTAGCCAAGCTTGCAACACATGAAATCAATAGTGCATAAACAATATCATACATAAGGAAAGCTTCAATACTATTCTGTATCTACTAATCGAGTAAAGTCTAGCTTGGGTACTGTGGGCAAAAGGTAGCAGTGACTGAGCAAAAATGGCTTGTAGCCTAGCGAAGTCCTCACGACTGTTTAAAGTATTACATTAAAACTAACAAGTGCACTTTGAGAAATCCAGATCCCTTGTATCTGGTTTTCTCCCGGCTCCTTGACAAAGTAAAAACAAACTGTTAATAAAATACAGGGTGGTTAGACTCTTGCCCTCACGCACTGTAAATTAATAACTCAACACAGTCAGCCGCGAAGACAACCTAGGCTTCACTGAACCGAAACGAGTATGCAGGTTTATCGCTTAACCACTGCATCAAACAACAACTCGTAACACAGAAAAGCCTTACCCCAGTCTAGCATTACCTAGACTAGCAGAAAACAGGAATAATAATAATAACACACAGGGAAATGCATATACAAGTGCAACAAACATAAATCAATCCTATTCTAAGTCAACCCTTCCAAAATAGGCTATCTAATAGGCAAGTATCTCGTGAGAACTCAAGCGATAATACGTTGGCTGACTAGCTCTGCACCAACGGGACCATGGAAGTTAAACAGGGGAGGGAAAAGAGGAGATAAGAATGTAAGGTAGTAGAGAAAGTTCCCATCAGTCAGAAGAATATATATAGTTAGCAAGGGAAATGAGAAGTCGCTCTGCCTAATGAGTTCTGATGAAAACATGGCTAGACTTCCCTTTTATACCCGGCCCTCTAGTGAGCCCAACGTGAACTACTAAGGACCGCCCACTGACAACCATTACGAAATTTCTCTCTCTCCTCTGGGATACACAAAGGCTCCCCTAGCACTGAGGGAGGGAGGAGTGCTAGTGAGTTAGGCCTACCTCCTGCCTGGCGTACCCACTGACCCCTAACTGTGGCTGTTTCTCTTACCATCATTACAAATAAGTTTTACACACAATACTTATAACTAATGATATAAAATAGAACTCGTTGACTCAGATGAAAACAAAATACATATTCATAATACTTATAGTACAACGGCTCACATGAACTAAGTTAGGAAACTCTACATAGACTACAGCCAAAGTTCCTGCCCTGACGATCCTAGCGAGAGTGGGGCATGACTAGGCGTTCTGTACAGCATGCTCACACGTGGACATGCGTCACACTTTCCAACTAGCAACGGAGGCTAGTGGTGTGGGGGCTGGTGCCGTCCTTGTGGAAAAGGACGATGATGGGCTGGAGCATCCTGTTAGTTTCTGCTCGGAGAAGTACAATTCGGCCCAGGGGAGCTGCTCTGTTGTCGAGGAGGAGCTGCTGGCGGTTGTGCTTGCGCTGGGGCATTTCGAGGTCTATGTTCCAGCCTATGGTCCGGTCGTTGTAGTTTACCCAGATCATCACCCTCTCAAGTTCTTGGACCAGTTTCACAATCGGAATATGAGGCTGACCAGGTGGTCACTAAGGTTACTGGTATATAACCTGGACATACGCCATATTGCCGGTTGTGACAACGTGATTGCAGATGGTCGTTCAAGGGTATATGATCCTGGGTAGATTGACACACAGGTAGCCTCCTGCTTTAGTTTGAATAGTATTTTGCGCTTGGTGCTTGTTGGCTCGCGGTTGTAGCCCAGCGTATTGGGTCGTAAAGAAGGAGTTGAGCGTTTGGTATAGAAGAAAAAACTAGGCTTGCCCCTATAGAGCAGCCGGAATAAACAAATTAAAAACATAAAAATCAAATAAAAACTCTTTCTTTGATAGTTGAATTTTTTCAGTATGTTATAGCAGTAATTCTGAGTTGCACTCCTCTCAGAATGCTGGGCTAGAGAAGCTCGCTCTTGAGGAGCATAACTACATATAATTTAACCTATTGTGTTGGGGAGGGTTATAATTTTGTAAAATGTTTTGTTGAGGAACTGTGCCAGATATTTTACTGCCGCTGGGTGATGGGAAGTAGAGATATAGCATGGGTTCTAACCATCAGATTTTTGTGAGCCTTGGGGCCTCTGAGAAAGATCTTGGGGGGGGGTGTGACGTTAACCACTCCATTAGAACCGCATGGCTTGTCCTACAGTGACTCGCTAGGATCGCCAGGGCAGTGGATGTGGCTACAGTTTATGTATTAGGGTGTGCTTTATTTCATATGAAAGCTTGTGTCATGGGCAGTCCAGAAAGGCTCTTTGTTTTCACCCATGTCAAGGCTTTATATATTTAATTGTAAAGTATATGTTTTATCATTAACTAGTAATGATGGGATCTGGGGGAGAGAGAGAGAGAGTAGAACAGAGTGAGATGGGCGCGCGCAGTGTTTTTGCCCCGCTCGATGACGTCACGGCTGGCTGCCTCGTGGGGGTTGGTTAAGGGAGGTCCTTACCATGCTGCTAGCTCCCTTGCTAGTGGCTAGAGGACTTGTTACCGCATTACCTGCGCGGTGCAGGCTAGTCCGGGTATATATACTGCCGCCTCGCCACTCTCTCCCTCAGATCTGGTTTCTAGAACGCATCTATCTTATCCCTTGCTACCTTTCCCCCAGTACTGCACCTGAGAATCTTTTCCTCTGCCTACCTCTCTCTTTTTTCATATCTTTCACCACCTTTTATTAACACTATATCCCCTCTGGTTAACTCTGCAAAATCAGCTTAATGCTGGCCAGTTGTATTGTGCGTTAAGGTCTGATATAACCTATGTATGTTTAGTTGTTAAGATAAGTTGATCACGAAGCATTGGTTGGCATTCATATTGTTTAGTACCGCTTCCTATAATTATTAGTGTTCTGCTGGATTAGATAATGCTAGACTAGGGGTCTGATATTATAAGGTATTGTTTCCTATGAGTGCTGGCTTTAGGAAAAAGCTGCACGACATACCTGAGAACTGGAGTTGATTGAGTAAATTCTAGTCTGTGTGCCATTGAGAGTAGAGCATGCACGAATGAGGGCTTTTTGCCTATACCATTCTGCACTGTTCTAAGCTTGTTGTTTGTCTTTGAGGTACGCCAGGAGAACGCTTAATACTTCGGTATTAAGGTTTCTCAAGAGAGCTACCCTTCCCTATAACGTAATATTTGACGCACAGACTTGAGATTTGCACTAGGCTATGCGGCATGCCATGCGCACCAGTATCTCGTATCATTGACTCTAGCTAGACTTTGTCAATCATAGTAGACATTAAGTATATTAACCAAATTACTCTTTTTATGCATACCCATTTATGATTACACAAGCATTTCGCAGCTTAGTTTGATGTATGGAGACACAAACAACTTAGGCTCTTTTTGTTGATAGGAATACTGCATTGTTGTAGCGTTTAGGATATTCTTGGCCCCGACTGCATTATATATTCTGCCTTTTTGTGTGCATAGCCTGCCCGAGCATTGTTCCGCTGCCTGCCTTTTTTGGGTTCCATTTCCGATACGAGCATCTTTATAGCATCTAACATTTAAAGAAGATTCCTTGTTGGTGTTGAAGGACTTTAGTGCACTTTCTTTCATGCAGGAGTGGCTGACATTTATTGATTAAAGTAACGTAAGCTGTAACTTCTCTTACCACCTTACTTTGCATACCATAACCAAGCACCTTCGGTTATAGGTAGTAATAGGCTGTTTTCACATAACATTAAGCCTAGAGTAGACGCACATTTATTGAGAGTTTGATAGCCTATTATTGCATATAGAACTCTGTAGAGTATTTGTGTTCTTTGTTCACTGGGAATATACATCAGAGGTTGGATCTAGCGCTTTCCGTTGTAGCATTTATGCCATTACTAGTCCAATGAATAAGAGCCCTGATATATTTAAACCTCAGTCGTAACACCAGAATATTATTGGTGTCGAGACTCTTAGTAGGTGAATATCTCAAAATCTTAGAATTAGGTGTGTTTGAATCTGGCACCAATTAATACATATTTGCCTTTTATGTATATTAATCAGTCAGTCAGGTTCTAAGTAATTAGAATCAAATAAGTTTAAACCATATACATATAACTAATCATAAATATAATTATATGATAAATATATGATAGCTATTACAATAGATGATTAGATATTTCGGTATTATTATCGTATTTTCTGCACTTGCGAGCGGATACCTGCGGGTCAGAACTATTTCGTGAGTCACTCTGGCTAATAGACCCGTACTGAAAACAACCCTACACTTATCCTAAATCACCTAACCAACTTCTAGCAAAGTCAACCTCTTACTTGCTTATAACCTACAGAATGGATCATGACGAGATGAGAATTGTATGATGGATGTGTGGGGCCATACAGCAAGATAGAAGGAGCTGAAGAGACGGTTAGGTGTCATGAATATCAGTAATAAGACGTGTGCAAAAAAAAAAAATTGGTTGCGGGATTGGTTAAAGTATGAACAATTGTCCTGATTGTCGGTGTTTCAAGCCCCGCTGAAAGTACAAAAACATTTAGTAGCTAACATGTATTTGCGAGATACACTTAATACTAATGACTCTTGTGTTTGGTTGGGATAGAATTAAACGAAATCAATTTCAGCCCGAGTTGTGTGGGGGTACTGGTAAAAGTTACTGTATGTCATACTGGAATATCGATCCTACGACTTGTGTATGAAATAGAATATTTTCTCCAAGTATGATTTTCCTCTTCCTCAAACAGGAACAATTAAATGTTTTGTTATTATGCCGTGATAGAGTTGATTAAAGCATGGACAGTTGTCCTGACTGTCTGTAGTTCGAGCCCGGCTGAGAGTATAAAAACACATTTAGTAATTCACGTGTATGAGTGAGATAGACTTGATCTGTATTTATATTCATATTATATATATTCTTGAAGGCATGTGAGATTAAATAAAACAGTATATTTAGCATTTATATTATGTTTTTTTATTCAGAGATTCAATTTCTCGTGCACTTTTGCGTTGTCGGTCATTAAGTAGGTACAGAAGGGAACCGAAGTTATCAGTGGGTTGCTGGGTTGTAGAGGTTGTAGTAGGTTGCTGGGTTGTAGAGGTTGTAGTAGGTTGCTGGGTTGTAGAGGTTGTAGTAGGTTGCTGGGTTGTAGAGGTTGTAGTGGGTTGTAGAGGTTGTAGTAGGGTGCTGGGTTGTGGAGGTTGTAGAGGTTGTAGTAGGTTGCTGGGTTGTAGAGGTTGTAGTAGGTTGCTGGGTTGTAGAGGTTGTAGTAGGTTGCTGAGTTGTAGAGGTTGTAGTAGGTTGCTGGGTTGTAGAGGTTGTAGTAGGTTGCTGGGTTGTAGAGGTTGTAGTAGGTTGCTGGGTTGTAGAGGTTGTAGTGGGTTGCTGGGTTGTAGAGGTAGTGGGTTGTAGAGGTTGTAGTAGGTTGCTGGGTTGTAGAGGTTGTAGTAGGTTGCTGGGTTGTAGAGGTTGTAGTAGGTTGCTGGGTTGTAGAGGTTGTAGTAGGTTGCTGGGTTGTAGAGGTTGTAGTAGGTTGCTGGGTTGTAGAGGTTGTAGTAGGTTGCTGGGTTGTAGAGGTTGTAGTAGGTTGCTGGGTTGTAGAGGTTGTAGTAGGTTGCTGGGTTGTAGAGGTTGTAGTAGGTTGCTGGGTTGTAGAGGTTGTAGTAGGTTGCTGGGTTGTAGAGGTTGTAGTAGGTTGCTGGGTTGTAGAGGTTGTAGTAGGTTGCTGGGTTGTAGAGGTTGTAGTAGGTTGCTGGGTTGTAGAGGTTGTAGTAGGTTGCTGGGTTGTAGAGGTTGTAGTAGGTTGCTGGGTTGTAGAGGTTGTAGTAGGTTGCTGGGTTGTAGAGGTTGTAGTAGGTTGCTGGGTTGTAGAGGTTGTAGTAGGTTGCTGGGTTGTAGAGGTTGTAGTAGGTTGCTGGGTTGTAGAGGTTGTAGTAGGTTGCTGGGTTGTAGAGGTTGTAGTAGGTTGCTGGGTTGTAGAGGTTGTAGGTTGCTGGGTTGTAGAGGTTGTAGTAGGTTGCTGGGTTGTAGAGGTTGTAGTAGGTTGCTGGGTTGTAGAGGTTGTAGTAGGTTGCTGGGTTGTAGAGGTTGTAGTAGGTTGCTGGGTTGTAGAGGTTGTAGTAGGTTGCTGGGTTGTAGAGGTTGTAGTAGGTTGCTGGTTGTAGAGGTTGTAGTAGGTTGCTGGGTTGTAGAGGTTGTAGTAGGTTGCTGGGTTGTAGAGGTTGTAGTGGGTTGCTGGGTTGTAGAGGTTGTAGTAGGTTGCTGGGTTGTAGAGGTTGTAGTAGGTTGCTGGGTTGTAGAGGTTGTAGTGGGTTGCTGGGTTGTAGAGGTTGTAGTAGGTTGCTGGGTTGTAGAGGTTGTAGTAGGTTGCTGGGTTGTAGAGGTTGTAGTAGGTTGCTGGGTTGTAGAGGTTGTAGTGGGTTGCTGGGTTGTAGAGGTTGTAGTAGGTTGCTGGGTTGTAGAGGTTGTAGTAGGTTGCTGGGTTGTAGAGGTTGTAGTAGGTTGCTGGGTTGTAGAGGTTGTAGTAGGTTGCTGGGTTGTAGAGGTTGTAGTAGGTTGCTGGGTTGTAGAGGTTGTAGTAGGTTGCTGGGTTGTAGAGGTTGTAGTAGGTTGCTGGGTTGTAGAGGTTGTAGTAGGTTGCTGGGTTGTAGAGGTTGTAGTAGGTTGCTGGGTTGTAGAGGTTGTAGTAGGTTGCTGGGTTGTAGAGGTTGTAGTGGGTTGCTGGGTTGTAGAGGTTGTAGTAGGTTGCTGGGTTGTAGAGGTTGTAGTAGGTTGCTGGGTTGTAGAGGTTGTAGTAGGTTGCTGGGTTGTAGAGGTTGTAGTAGGTTGCTGGGTTGTAGAGGTTGTAGTAGGTTGCTGGGTTGTAGAGGTTGTAGTAGGTTGCTGGGTTGTAGAGGTTGTAGTAGGTTGCTGTGGTAGGTTGCTGGGTTGTAGAGGTTGTAGTGGGTTGCTGGGTTGTAGAGGTTGTAGTAGGTTGCTGGGTTGTAGAGGTTGTAGTAGGTTGCTGGGTTGTAGAGGTTGTAGTAGGTTGCTGGGTTGTAGAGGTTGTAGTAGGTTGCTGGGTTGTAGAGGTTGTAGTAGGTTGCTGGGTTGTAGAGGTTGTAGTAGGTTGCTGGGTTGTAGAGGTTGTAGTAGGTTGCTGGGTTGTAGAGGTTGTAGTAGGTTGCTGGGTTGTAGAGGTTGTAGTAGGTTTGCTGGGTTTTAGAGGTTGTAGTAGGTTGCTGGGTTGTAGAGGTTGTAGTAGGTTGCTGGGTTGTAGAGGTTGTAGTGGGTTGCTGGGTTGTAGAGGTTGTAGTAGGTTGCTGGGTTGTAGAGGTTGTAGTAGGTTGCTGGGTTGTAGAGGTTGTAGTAGGTTGCTGGGTTGTAGAGGTTGTAGTAGGTTGCTGGGTTGTAGAGGTTGTAGTAGGTTGCTGGGTTGTAGAGGTTGTAGTAGGTTGCTGGGTTGTAGAGGTTGTAGTAGGTTGCTGGGTTGTAGAGGTTGTAGTAGGTTGCTGGGTTGTAGAGGTTGTAGTAGGTTGCTGGGTTGTAGAGGTTGTAGTGGGTTGCTGGGTTGTGGAGGTTGTAGTAGGTTGCTGGGTTGTAGAGGTTGTAGTAGGTTGCTGGGTTGTAGAGGTTGTAGTGGGTTGCTGGGTTGTAGAGGTTGTAGTAGGTTGCTGGGTTGTAGAGGTTGTAGTAGGTTGCTGGGTTGTAGAGGTTGTAGTAGGTTGCTGGGTTGTAGAGGTTGTAGTAGGTTGCTGGGTTGTAGAGGTTGTAGTAGGTTGCTGGGTTGTAGAGGTTGTAGTAGGTTGCTGGGTTGTAGAGGTTGTAGTAGGTTGCTGGGTTGTAGAGGTTGTAGTGGGTTGCTGGGTTGTGGAGGTTGTAGTAGGTTGCTGGGTTGTAGAGGTTGTAGTAGGTTGCTGGGTTGTAGAGGTTGTAGTGGGTTGCTGGGTTGTAGAGGTTGTAGTATGTTGCTGGGTTGTAGAGGTTGTAGTAGGTTGCTGGGTTGTAGAGGTTGTAGTGGGTTGCTGGGTTGTAGAGGTTGTAGTGGGATGTTGGGTTGTAGAGGTTGTAGTAGGCTGCTGGGTTGGAGAGGTTGTAGTGGGACGCTGGGTTGTAGAGGTTGTAGTGGGTTGCTGGGTTGTAGAGGTTGTAGTAGGTTGCTGGGTTGTAGAGGTTGTAGTGGGTTGCTGGGTTGTAGAGGTTGTAGTAGGTTGCTGGGTTGTAGAGGTTGTAGTAGGTTGCTGGGTTGTAGTGGTTGTAGTGGGTTGCTGGGTTGTAGAGGTTGTAGTGGGTTGCGGGTTTGTACAGGTTGTAGTAGGTTGCTGCGTTGTAGAGGTTGTAGTAGGTTGCTGGGTTGTAGAGGTTGTAGTAGGTTGCTGGGTTGTAGAGGTTGTAGTAGGTTGCTGGGTTGTAGAGGTTGTAGTAGGTTGCTGGTTGTAGAGGTTGTAGTAGGTTGCTGGGTTGTAGAGGTTGTAGTAGGTTGCTGGGTTGTAGAGGTTGTAGTAGGTTGCTGGGTTGTAGAGGTTGTAGTAGGTTGCTGGGTTGTAGAGGTTGTAGTAGGTTGCTGGGTTGTAGAGGTTGTAGTGGGTTGCTGGGTTGTAGAGGTTGTAGTAGGTTGCTGGGTTGTAGAGGTTGTAGTAGGTTGCTGGGTTGTAGAGGTTGTAGTGGGTTGCTGGGTTGTAGAGGTTGTAGTAGGTTGCTGGGTTGTAGAGGTTGTAGTAGGTTGCTGGGTTGTAGAGGTTGTAGTAGGTTGCTGGGTTGTAGAGGTTGTAGTGGGTTGCTGGGTTGTAGAGGTTGTAGTAGGTTGCTGGGTTGTAGAGGTTGTAGTAGGTTGCTGGGTTGTAGAGGTTGTAGTAGGTTGCTGGGTTGTAGAGGTTGTAGTAGGTTGCTGGGTTGTAGAGGTTGTAGTAGGTTGCTGGGTTGTAGAGGTTGTAGTAGGTTGCTGGGTTGTAGAGGTTGTAGTAGGTTGCTGGGTTGTAGAGGTTGTAGTGGGTTGCTGGGTTGTAGAGGTTGTAGTAGGTTGCTGGGTTGTAGAGGTTGTAGTAGGTTGCTGGGTTGTAGAGGTTGTAGTAGGTTGCTGGGTTGTAGAGGTTGTAGTGGGTTGCTGGGTTGTAGAGGTTGTAGTGGGTTGCTGGGTTGTAGAGGTTGTAGTAGGTTGCTGGGTTGTGGAGGTTGTAGTAGATTGCTGGGTTGTAGAGGTTGTAGTAGGTTGCTGGGTTGTAGAGGTTGTAGTAGGTTGGTGGGTTGTAGAGGTTGTCGTAGGTTGCTGGGTTGTAGAGGTTGTAGTGGGTTGCTGGGTTGTAGAGGTTGTAGTAGGTTGCTAGGTTGTGGAGGTTATAGTAGGTTGCTGGGTTGTAGAGGTTGTAGCAGGTTGCTGGGTTGTAGAGGTTGTAGTAGGTTGCTGGGTTGTAGAGGTTGTAGTAGGTTGCTGGGTTGTAGAGGTTGTAGTTGGTTGCTGGGTTGTAGAGGTTGTAGTAGGTTGTGACGTTTCGACTATAACATTAGTCATATTCATACAAGTGATCTGTAAGGGGGAGAACAGGGGAATTTATAGGAAAGCTGGGATTACACGCTGCTTATTCTGCACAGGTGGGCGGGGCTAGTCAGCGATCTGCGTGTGTGGTTGGTTGGTAGCTGCTATGCATGCGCTGCATCTGTTGATTGGCTGGCTGGGCGTGGGGGCATCGTCAGGTGGGCGTTGGCTCGGGGTAGTGGTGTCGTGCTCATTTCCATCAAGGTTTCTGCGGGGGTAGAGACTCCTCGCTGTGGGGAGAATTTGGAGGTCCAATGTCTGGTTATTAACACTCAAAGAGCGGGTGGTGGAGTATATTTCACTGTTCCACCCAGCGTTTTTTTTTTACCATAAATGGGGTTGTTTCCGTGCTCTTTTTCATGCATAAACAAGACCCAGAGCGTAATACAAGTATGTATCCCTGAAAGGGCGTAAATTGAGCTTTCCAATGACACCCGAACCATCCATCTACGATCACTGGTTGTCTTGCAACCGAAGGGCAAAATCGCTAAAATACGGTAATTTCTATATATAATTACGTATGTAGCGAGGGAGTGAGGGTGGATGTAAGTGGAGTACATCTCAGTCGGTCCATGGTGGCCGTGGCGAGCGGTCATGAGGTAACCGAGGCTCCTCTTGTCGCTCGTCTCTCTCTCAGAGCCAATATTGTGCCAAAATTGCACACAGACTTAAGTCGGGCCCCGCCACATAGTCCAAATTTTTCGATACGGACTTAAGTCGGGCCCCGATAGACAAGGGTTAAGGGTAGGGTTGAGTGTTTGTATGTATATGGCTTCAAGGATGGGGAGGCGTCTAGGGTCGGGCTCATTATCTAATATGGAGGAGTTGGTTTTAAGGTCTTTACGAGTTAGATTAGGGTGGTCAGGGCTGTTGTAGTGATTTTTGATGGAGCCAGATTGAAGGTGGAGGGTAAGACGACGACTCAAGCGAGTCTGGGTCATGCCGATATACGTTGTACGGGGTCCACATTACCTGTGGGTACAAGAATGTTGGTACACTACATGGTCCAGTTTCAGTTGTTTCTTATCTTTGGCGGGGTGATTACGTAGAACAAGTTGGGAGGTTTTGGGAGATTTATAATATATTATTAGTTTGATATTGCTGTCAGAGTTGGTGGGCTGGACGCTCTTCAGGATTATGTCTCTTATGACAGCTCAGTCTGTTTTATGATCTGAGGTTATGTAGTTTTTTATAGACAATTTTGATATCTTCAGGGGTAAAGAACCCCCGGAGGCGGTTGAGCACACCCAGCTTCTGGGAAGCTGTTTTAGCAAGAGTGGTAATATGATCTTTCCAAGAGAGATCAGAATAAAACGAGATGCCGAGAATATTAAGAGAAGATGAAGGATTATTTTGTATGTTGTTGAAGAGTAAGTCATAGTGTTCTGGAAGGGGGCGACGAATAGACAGATGGAGAGATTGAGTTTTTGGAAGCATTGAAAGTAACAAGGTTTTCTCTGCCCCAATTAGAGATAGTAGAGAGATCAGAAGATAGGTGCTTTATGACCTCCTTACGTGAGTTTTGGAGTTCCTGCTGTGAATGATGTTGTGGAAGGCTAGTTGAATAGTGTAATGTAGAGTTGTCAGCCTATGAGTGAATGGGGCTGGAGGTGCAGTTGAGAAGGTTGTTAATGAATAATAGGAAGATAATTGGAGATATAAAAGAACCCTGAGGAACACCGGAGTTGATAGGCTGAGGAAGTGAACAGTGGATGTCCACAACCGCAGCTATGGAAAGGCCGGAAAGGAAATAAGAGACAAAGGCACAGATGGAGGGATAGAAACCCATGGAGGGTAGTTTGGAAATGAGGGATTTGTGCCAGACTCTATCGAAGGACTTTGATATTTCTAGCGTAACAGAAAAAGTGTCACCGAAGTAATGAATAGAGGATGACCAGGAGTTAGTAGGATAAGAAAGAAGATCACCAGTAGAGCAGCCCTTAACCTGGGAAGCACGCGCCATTGGTATTTGAAAGTACCTGCCAAGCGAGGATATTTTCATACACTCCCTACTTAAATCGTCATTATCCGATATATATCGTTATTACTTATTCATATGCGCCTATTTTACATTAAATATGAAGATATTAACATGTAACAGTAATAAAACAAGTGGGAATAGTATTTAGCGGGTTAAAAAGATGTATTATTGCCGACCAATCCATCCATTAAGGGAGAACCGCGGCGGCATATATCCTCTCCTCCCAAGTTCGCAAGCGACACTGCCGTCTCTAAGTAGAAGACTCCCTCTCTCTTACCACGATCTCTATATGCGTCACACACGACCTTGACACCGGGTGAGGGATATTGGCGCGGAAAATAAACCGATAAACAAGGGAATAGTAGGAAAAAAAGGTGATAATTGAAGGGGGGGTTTTGACACGTGGAGGAGTGATAAGAGCCATGGATGGGAATTATCTCACTTAATCACATATTCCTTTGTTTTGTGTGCCACTGGGGTCTTTTAGAAGTTTTTTTTTAGGCCTTGGATCTTAAGAGTCCTGTCGCCTTCGCCCACGTTGCCGTTCACGGGTTAAGGAAGCCATACTGGAAGTCTGAGAGTAGGTTATGGGAAGATAAATGCTTAAGGCATTTTTGAGGTAAAAATAGATTTTAATACTTTAGAGATGTGTTACGACCGGCACTACGAAATAAACAAGAGCACTCAATAATGGACTAAAAGATAGGCTATATCTGCAACAACGGTACGCTAATTCCAAACCCTCGAACTATTACGCCGGTGAACAAAACACTTAAACCCTCCAGAGTTAATCTACTGGATAACGGGGTATCAATTAACTGGGTTTAGTGCATTCGGTAATCGGTCTTATTTTTCTCTTATTTCTCCTTATTTCTGTATTCTCTGTATTATCTCTCTCTCTCTCTCTCTCTCTTTCTTTCTCTCTCTCACTCCTGTCTGTCTGTCTCTCTCTCTCTCTGGCTCGCTCGCTTTCCCTCTCGCATGCTCTGTCTCTCTCTCTCTTCCTCATCCGTATATAAAATTCTCATTATTATTTTCTCTAATCTCTCTCACTCCTCCTGTCTGTCTGTCTCTCTCTCTCTGGCTCGCTCGCTTTCCCTCTCTCGCGCTCCCTTTCTCTCTTCCTCATCCGTATATGTAATTATCATTATTATTTTCTCTAACTATTTATTCTCTATTTCATTTATTTGCTTGTAATATTTCTGTATTATTATATCTTGTTCACTCTTTCTTCAGTTCAGTTTCTGTATTCTCTCTCTTTCTCTTCTCATCCGTATATGTAATTCTCATTATTATTTTCTCTAACTAATCCCTCTATTTCATTTATTTGCTTGTAATATTTCTGTATTATATCTTTTTCACTCTTTCTTCAGTTCAGTTTCTGCATTCTCTCTCTCTCTCTCTCTCTCTCTCTCTCTCTCTCTCTGTTTCGCTTGCTTTGCAGGATTTTTGTTTTTGTTTTATATATAATATTATTTCACAACACATTTCCAAATCACCCTATGGGGTAGTGTTGATGACTCATTTTTTGTTTGTGGTGTTCCCAGGAGGTGTTATCCACATGTGATTGAGGTAGGCAAAAGGCAGTTATGTGATTGAGGTAGGGAAAAGGCAGAACTGCCTATAGCGAGTGTATGAATGGGATTGAGGTAGACAAAAGGCAGAACTGCCTATAGCGAGTGTATGAATGTGATTGAGGTAGACAAAAGGCAGAACTGCCTTTAGCGAGTGTATGAATGTATGTATGAATGAATGCCATGGATGTATGAGGTGGACCAAGAACCAGATGGATGGATGAGATTCGAAACTTTGATAGACGTATATATCACGGTATACGGTAGAAGTAATTCCTTACAATGTACCGTACATCGTGATATATACGCCTATCAAATGATTGCAATCACTATACGGAATATATATAAATATATATATATATATATATATATATATATATATATATATATATATATATATATACAGTATATATATATATATATATATATATACTGTATATTGGTGTATATTGATTGCAATCATTTGATAGGCGTATATATCACGGTATATATATATATATATATATATATACCGTATATTGATGGCAATCATTTGATAGGCGTATATATCACGGTGTACGGTGGATGTCTTTCCTTACGTAGGTGACCTTGAAATTGCTAGGACTCTTCTCTCTCTTTTCGTAAGGAATGCAATCTACCGTACACCGTGATATATACGCCTATCAAATGATTGCAATCAATATACACCAATATATATATATATATATATATATATATATATACCGTATATTGATTTCACTCTTTCTTCAGTTCAGTTTCTGCATTCTCTCTCTCTCTCTCTCTCTCTCTCTCACTGTTTCGCTTGCTTTGCAGGAATTTTGTTTTTGTTTTATATATAATATATAATAATTTACTTATCATTACTTACTATATCGTATAAACAATAGTAGGTAGCCAACTTACCATAATACCGATACACCAAACTGATACGCATGCGGTTATGTTTATCACCTGTTTACTAAAGTGCCACCATTATCGATTTTCTTCGAGCCGAATGGAGCGGGAGGGTTACCAATTGAAGTTAAATCCGCTAGCATATATTGTTAGATGTAAGACATGATAAATACCACTAGAAATATGATTTGGCAAAATCCATATAATATCACTTCGAAATTGTTCTGAAATTTCAAAACAAAACCGCTAGTGTAAGTCATTGCTGCTAGATCGAAGTAAAGGTCTCTAGATCTAGCGGAAGTCGCTATACGTATTGGCAGTACTGCACACTGCCGACTGCGATATGTTGTTGACATTGTTGTTGATGTTCCAGTGGAGGGATGAACAAAATATTTTCCTTGTCCAATAATAGCTATTTCATAGTCCCACAGGACTTATTTTGATATATTTATCAAATTTACTGAACGCCTGCAAATGATATGCTATAAAATGCTTGCAATCAAACTCTCAAGCACTTTCAATGTCACATGCAATTATAAAAGTATATATAGGTAGACCCAGAGAGGATTAGACAGACAGAGAGAGAGTGTCGTGATAATATAACAATGTTACATGTGTATCATATATATGAAAAAATAATATATACGGTAGGCCTACATCTGTTCCCCACAATCATATAATGCCAAGCACAAATATTCAATTTTTCGTTGTTTGTATTACCGTAAGAAATTTACTGAACGCCTGCAAATAATACGCTATAAAATGCTTGCAATCAAACTCTCAAGCAATTTCAATGTCACATGCAATTATAAAAGTATATATAGGTAGACCCAGAGAGGAAGAGACAGACAGAGAGAGAGAGGTCAAGAACATCTGCTAGGTGTGATTTTTCCCTGGGAGGGAAGAGAAGATTAGTTAGGGGCGTGCCCTGGCCTACATCAGAGAAAGAGAGTACCAAGGAGTACAAAGGTGTAGAAACAAAGAGAGTGAGACAGAGAGAGAGAGAGAGTGTCGTGATAATATAACAATGTTACATATGTATCATATATTATGATAAAATAATATATACAGTAGGCCTACATCTGTTCCCCACAACCATATAATGCCAAACACAAATATTCAATCTTTCGTTGTTTGTATTACCGTAAGAAATTTACTGAACGCCTGCAAATAATACGCTATAAAAGGGTTGCAATCAAACTTTCAAGCAATTACAAGGTCACATGCAATTATAAAAAGGTATATTGTAGACCAAAATCTTCGCCAAGCTTCGTTGTTGCTTATATTATCGTGAGAAATGTACCGTATACCCTGGTTATCGTGAGAAATTTACCGAACGCCTGCAAATAATACGCTATAAAATGCAAAGGAAATTTCTTGTAGAGTGCAATTTTGAGGACGTAATGTGCTCTGAGAGAGAGCGGAGCGGTGATTAGAGCATAATGTACCTCCTGACCGCTCGTCACAGCCTCCGTGGACCTACTACAGGGAATTATATAAGGAAATTACCGTAGTTTAGGGTTTTTGCACTCGTGTTGCACGATCGTTGAAAGACAACCAATGATCGTAGAAGGATGGTTCGGGTGTCATTGGAAAGCTCAATTTACGCCCTTTCAGGGATACATACTTGTATTACGCTCTGGGTCTTGTTTATGCATGAAAAAGAGCACGAAACAACCCCATTTAGGGTAAAAAAAAAAACCGCTGGGCGGCACAGTGAAATATACTCCACCAGCCGCTCGTAAGGTGATAAAATGCTTGCAATCAAACTTTCAAGCAATTATAAAATATAAATTGTACTTACCAACACCCACACCAGTATGTTCTTCGTCAGGAACGTCTCCAATTTGGTCAACGGTCTGTCCAACATCAACCTCAACATCCACCCCACGCAAATTATGCTTGGGGTGAAAGCCTATGATCGGGTTATTTTCGTCTTCCGAGTCATCCACACTACCAAAACTCTCACCCAGACATTCGACGGTTTCATCCAACAGCTTATTAGAAAGTTCTGAAGAGTTCAGCATGATATCTAGTTCCTGGGTGGTAAGCCGGGCGTGGTTAGTAGGGTGGCGCGACGCACTAGGGATGGCGGCCACCGAATCGAACACGGGCAAATCTTGACCTTCCATTATGGCTGCTTGAGGGTCACTGAGTCACGGTCACGCAGTGGGGATGTGTGGGTGGGCCCTTGTAGTATACCGCCTGGCCACCAGGTTTCGCTTTCCACCTAAATTAGGGTGGGAATACACCCACGGACTTAAGTCCGACCCCGCCATTTAGTCCAATTATCTCGTATCGGACTTAAGTCCGACCCCGCTAATAAAGGGTTAAATAAACTATAACAAGATTTAATAAAGGAGTATATGCTTACGTTAACTTTAGTGTGAGTCTGAACTCAACACTAAACTCTTCAATGCTCTATGAAAACACTGGAAGTCTAGTCCTACAGCAAACAGATATGGAATCTTCTGAAAACGTCTGATGCTCTAAGATGCTCGTCGAATATAGAACAGAAGTAATGAAGGGGCAGGACACCAAAGCGTGTATCTTAAATACACCAACAAGTAGGATACATATATATAAAACAAAGGAGTGCAACAACTCTGTGACAGCACTAATAACAGCCACTCAAAACAGTACTTCTTAGCAAAAGTAACAGCCATACTGGGTTGTGCACTATGCATCAACCTAGGCTAAAATAATACGTGAATAATTCCTAAAGCATACACAGTTAAAGTTAATAAACACAATGCTGTCTTTCTTACTAATAAAGTCTAGCAGCGGTATAAAAGGTACAAGGAGCCTAGGCAGAGCACAAGCATGCTCGTAGCCTACTGTCTCCCCTGAACAGATTTCCCCTTATGTTACGTTAACCTAAGAAGTGCGCATGGGGGGTATGAGACACCACACTCCTGTGCTGACATATTTGAGCTGTTCCCATCTCTAACATCGTTATTTTACCATAAATAGCATTTAATACTTATCCATATGCGCCTATTATAGGTTGATTATAAAGGTATTAACCTGTTACAACAATAAAACAAGTGGAAACAGTGTTTTGATGGTCAAAATTGGCGATACAGGCCGGGAGTTACATAATGCATGGCTGAGGCAACCTCCCTGCCCTCCACCCCTCCCCTTGTCTGGAGAGACACTGTTCCGCAATAGTCTCTCTCTCGCTCTTTCCCACGCTTGGTAACAGTGATGACAACGCCCTGCTACCAACTCGCTAATGTTAGCACGAAAATAAACCACAGAATAAGGGAATAACAGGGAAAATAGGTGATAACTGAAGGAGGGGAGGTGGAGGAGTGATATTTGGCATGGCCCAGGGGCAAAAAAAACACAAAAACAAAAACAATTGGGTGTTTTAAATGGATTTTTTTTGTTTTCCCTTACTCTTAAGAGTCTTCCCGCAGTCCGCCGGGGGAACTCTTAAGAGTCTCCCGGCAGTTCCCGGGTTAAGTGACTAGGAGGCTCTCTTGGTAAATCCAGATCTCAAGTATCTGGTCTTGCCCTGGCGCTCCACAAAGGTCAACAAAAATGAGGTAGCAAGCATACAAGCAAGAGTAGGCAAAAGCCCTTCGCTTGTATACTGCTACGCTCGCAAAGGAAAAATATGCACACGGGTTACAGGCTACCTAGCTCCGTCGAAGTCGTACAGGCTCTGACTTGCCATATACATAACTCAGACAACGACCAAAGATACCCTCCACTGTCTAGCATTAAATAGTAGAAAAGAACAACCCAATAATTAGAAGCACCCCAATACTATGATACCATGTGACTATGACTAATAATCCCTAAAGCTAGTGCAAAACATATATGTGAGAACTGGTGCTGGTAATATGACTGGCCGACTATGGAAGTCGTATACAGAACCAGAAGGGATGGATAAATGAATAAAGATGAGAAGTATTGGAAAGAAGGAGTTCAGAGAGAGAAACAGCAGTAAAGAAGGTTAGATTGGGGACAGATTGCAAGGGACGTCTAGGACCAAGCACAACATACCAAGCTCTAAGGAGACACGCGGGCACGATCCCCCACCACCACGCTAGGACAGCGGCCTTCAATCACAGACGACTACGTCATGAAAAGCAGGCGTCATATGACACGCCAGGCCCGCCGGCCAATCACGAGCGAGTGGCAGAGCCCAAGCGCGGGATGCACACGTACATACACACGCACACACTACCACCTCGCTGCCTCCCTTACTAAGAAAGAAAGAACATCGTTCTACGATTATTATAGCCCATTTTACTGCCCCGGCGAGTGCTAGCGAGTACGAGTACATTCTGGCAAGCTGGCCAGCGTAACATCCCGCCCAAGATGTGGGACGTTTTAACCTCAGGTAAACGCCACATCTGACCAGACAGAATGCCCACCAACCCCGCCTCACCCAGCTACTCCCCAAGTTGTGAAAAACAAGGCCCAATCACAAACATAAAAGCACTTCATTATATATAAAAAAAAATCTACACAACACTTCCCCAAAATAATAGTATCACTTAACAATATTACGCTCAACAAGCAAGCTTCACCAAGCCTAGCCTACTAAGACAAAACTTAGAATGTCTTAGATTCTTGCTGTAACATACTGCACTTATATACTATCAAAAGAAAGAGTTTTTATGTGAGGTTTTTGTATTATTTTAATAGTGTTTTTGGCGGCTTTGAACTACAGGGCAAGCCTAATTTTTCTCCACTCTCAAACAGACACTGACTGAACGGCGAGGGTGCTCCTTGAAGCGTACCGTCCCGTGACAAACAATCAGCCAGAACATTATCAGTGCCCTTAACATGCCACACATCCAACTTGTGTTCCGGCACCAAAACCACACCTGGCACTGATAAACTGCCCAGTCCATCACAAGACTGGCACTTCTCTTCGCTCTCTCCGGCAACGGGACCTGCCAATAACCTGTCACTATTTCCACCTTAGTGATAAACGAGGCAGCCCCAATGCGGTCTATGGGGTCGTCAACTCTGGATAAAGTATAGGCGTCTGTCAGGGATGATGCACCAACACTCATGCAACCAACACAAACACGGATCTTGCCACTTAACTCATGTTGCAAAGTTATTGGCAACGACCACTCACGATATCCCTTATCCCTCAGACCCTTCTCCAACATGTAGTTCAGCTCTGCTTTTACGACAGGCTGTCGAGCAGGATTTATACGGTAGGGAGCCAATTTGAGCCTTGCACTGTCTCCAGCCTCCATGTCGGGTTCTACCCCGTACATCAGGCCTGGAGAATCAACAAACATGCGGACGTACTGCCACAGCCTAGTAAATAACTTCTCTTGACGCATAGGAACAAGAGGTTGCAACTTATCTCGAAGAACAACATGCTCATTGCCCTCCCACAACCCAGCCGGGACGGCAGTTTCTAAACTATAATCTCCCTCCTTCTCCACCTCTGTCCCTAGAACAGCCAGGTCATGAGATGGACAATCTATACCACCTGTGCAGTCACTCCCATAGTTCATAAGTGCTAATGCTTCCCCGCCAATACCGTACATGCGCACCCCCGCATTCCTTGCGACTACATCTGCCTGCGCAGCATCACCGCCTTCAGCGCCACGGCCAGATACAGTCGGTCTATGGTAGGGTTGTTGCATTCTACTAGAGCAGCATTGGGAGGCTATGCGACGACCGGGCGCATCCACTCCACAGCCAACCTCACCAATCTGCTCAATGTCCTGATACTGGCCACCACCCTTAGCAGCCATGGGTCGACCCTGACCTGACAACCATGCCACAGCCTCGTCGCCCACCTTGAACAGCTTCAACAACGAGGCCAACGGTTTACTCACACCCAAGTAACATGCCAGCGGAACATCGTGCACCGCATGAGTTGTGAGGCCTGGCTGCTCGGCACAAACAGTGGGGTATGAACCGAGCAGGTGCTGGATCGCTGCACGCTGCTGCTCAGGCAGTGCTCAAGCGCTTCCACAGCCACCTGACTCGTGTTCCCCGCCCACTGCTCCGCCGAGACATGACAATCCAAACTTTTCACCACCTGTGCCTCACTGCCCCCCTCTCCTTCTCCACCTTGGCCACTGCAGACCAACACAGGGACAGTAGGCTGCTCAGGTGGTTGCCTCACAAACTCCTTTAACAGGTTCACATGACATGCTTCCCCGTCCTCATCGAGTTCAATAGCCCCGTTCCCACAACTCTTAAGACTAGGATCTTCTAGTTGCACCTGGGAACTACTCTCTCGCGGAGTGCCATCACACCCTACCATGTCACTAGGGGGGACAGGTTCTGGGGCCACTCCGGAGCTCAATTTTGGTGCAAGTATCGAGTCACCAAGGAGTGTCGCTGGGTCCAAACTCACAACCCGACCACCAGCCTCGACTTTCTCCTTCCGACCCTTCCTCCGCTGGTCTGAAACCTGGGGACTAGGCTGTGACACCTGAGCGGACTGAGATCTCTCGAGCCCCTCTTGCCCCTCCCTACTCGTGTCGGCCGCCCTCTCGGCAACGACTAAGGGTGGAACCTCGGAAGCAGGCACCGCAAAGTCGTTACCGAGAAGGAGGTCGACCCCCTCAACTGGCAATTTCTCCACAACACCCACATCCAACTCCCGTGTCACACCATCCACCTCAAGCTCCACTCTGACCAGCGGGTAAGACCGCGTAGCATTGATACCTTGAACCACCACAACCCGAGCCGCGTTAATAGGCTTGTCAGTGAAGTTCTGAATTAGTGTCTGGGAAGCACCCGTATCACGCAGCAACTCAAGCCTATGCTCCACACCAGCCCACCTCACAGTGCCGTGCCCCCTATGACCACAAAAAGCATCTCGGACGGGTGACGAGCCCTCCTGCTGCTTCTGCACCGACTGGGACTTCGCAACCGACATATTACCCCGGGCAAACGCGGAAGACCTCAAAGAAACGCCGATGTTGCTCACTAGTGACACCACTGCTGTAGGCGGTGTGCTCGGACATGAGCGCGCAATATGCCCCTTCTCATGACACTTGAAACACTCCACTTCACTCTTGGACTTCCTCTGAGGTGAGGAAGGGCCCTGGCCTTTCTTTAACGGGAAGGGTTTCAACTTGGGATCAATATTGGCAACAGTACTCTTAAATGGGTAATTAGTTGTGTCATTAATTCGGGGGGGTGGAGTGGTACGCCCCTTGTTACCTGCCTCAGCTCTCTGTGCAGACCCACACCCACGAATCAATGACAACCTGAGGTCAGCCAGCTCAGCCGCCTCCTGCAGAGTTTTAGGTTGCTTTTCTTTCATGTTAAGAGTCAAGTCACTGCCAGTACATTTGAAAAATTGTTCTAACAACACTAATTGCTTCACTGCATCACAAGTAGTTGCCTTCTCCGACCTTAACCAATTCTCAAATGCATCTGACAGCTCTCTAGCGTGTTCCTGGAAAGTACTCTCCTTTCTCTTAGGAACAGCCCTAAACTTCAGCCTATAGGTCTCTGGCTGCAACTCATACACCCTCAGGACAGCCTCTTTCAACACCTCGTAGTCAATGCAAGACTCTAGGGGTAAAGCATCGTATGCCTTGAGTGCTTTCCCCATCAATCGTGACGAAACAAGGGCTGCCCACATCTCCTCGGGCCATTGGTGGTCCCGGCACTTTTTCTCAAAACGGAGAAAGAATTCTGTAACTCCTAACTCATCAAACACTGGAACCAACTTTAGTAGATGCGACAGGGACTGGTCATGGGGTCGACCCCCCTGGACGACCCGGTTCCTTGTCACCTCTACACGAGTTTTCTCTAGGTCAACATCGGCACAATACCTTGCAGACTCAAACTTGAGCTCAGCCTCTCGCTGCTGCTGCTGCTGCCTGAGCTCAGCCTCTCGCTGCCGCTGCTGGAACTCAGCCTCATGCTTCCGCTGCTCGAGCTCAAGCTCAGCCTGTCGCTCCTGCTGCTTAAGTTTGGCGAGCTGGAGCTGAAACAACATCTCGGGAGTCAAACCCTGAGGAGGGGGTGCTACTACCGGGGACCCACCCAGTGAGTCACTTAGAGGCATACCCAACTGCCAGCGGGCATCGGCCTGCGGGAACGTACTCGGCTCCGGACCCCGAGGGGGCGCCATGATAGGAGTTGAGTGGAATGGGGGCTGGGACGAAGGTGCCCCAGCTCCCGATCCACCCGAACCCCCATGCACCCCACCCAGCACACAGGTAACCATCTCACTTCTTGACAAACCGCTAACACCAGAAAACCCTATGACCGTGGCTACACACTGCAGTCCGTACCGGTCCAGTCCCGACACCCGGTCCGCCGACACAGGCTCCTCCCAAAAAATCTGAGCATCCTCCTCATTGTTCACCACCCGAATGCCGTTAACCAACTCCACCTTCTCCACCTCCTCGCCTGCCTCTCGCACTGTGCCCTCACTATACTCAGACCCGTCCAGTGACATGATGGAGTCAACAAAAAAATTCCCAAGTCAAGACAAAAGTAGCCAAACTCTCGCGTAGCTTTATTCACAAAAAATATTCGAAGATGTTTTTGGGTGCAATACTAGGTCACCAATAAACTCCAACAAGTTCTATATATCCTCAAAACAATGTCCACTGCCAACACTGCGAGAAATAAATTCAACCCCAAATGGCAATAAGATTTCTCCAAAAAAAAACTGCAATATTCAGTTCACTATATACTGGACTAAGGTCGCCATTTGTTACGACCGGCACTACGAAATAAACAAGGGCACCTAATAATGGACTAGAAGATAGGCTATATCTGCAACAACGGTACGCTAATTCCAAACCCTCGAACTATTACGCCGGTGAACAAAACACTTAAACCCTCCAGAGTTAATCTACTGGATAACGGGGTATCAATTAACTGGGTTTAGTGCACTTCTACAAAGGCTTTCCGGTGACGGCAAAGTCTACTCACAACAGGAGTACTTTACGTTAACAATATGCTCTCAAGTAATAACAATGCTTAAATAAACTATAACAAGATATAATAAAGGAGTATATGCTTACGTTAACTTTAGTGTGAGTCTGAACTCAACACTAAACTCTTCAATGCTCTATTAAATCACTGGAAGTCTAGTCCTACAGCAAACAGATATGGAATCTTCTGAAAACGTCTGATGCTCTAAGATGCTCGTCGAATATAGAACAGAAATAATGCAGGGGCAGGACACCAAAGCGTGTATCTTAAATACACCAACAAGTAGGATACATATATATAAAACAAGGGAGTGCAACAACTCTGTGACAGCACTAATAACAGCCACTCAAAATAGTACTTCCTTAGCCAAAGTAACAGCCATACTGGGTTGTGCACTATGCATCAACCTAGGCTAAAATAATACGTGAATAATTCCTAAAGCATACGCAGTTAAAGTTAATAAACACAATGCTGTCTTTCTTACTAATAAAGTCTAGCAGCGGTATAAAAGGTACAAGGAGCCTAGGCAGAGCGCAAGCATGCTCGTAGCCTACTGTCTCCCCTGAACAGATTTTCCTTTTTGTTACGTTAAGTGACTAGGAGGCTCTCTTGGTAAGTCCAGATCTCAAGTATCTGGTCTTTCCCTGGCGCTCCACATAGGTCAACAAAAATGAGGTAGCAAGCATACAAGCAAGAGTAGGCAAAAGCCCTTCGCTTGTATACTGCTACGCTCGCAAAGGAAAAATATGCACACGTGTTACAGGCTACCTAGCTCCGGTGTTACAGGCTACCTAGCTCCGTCGAAGTCGTACAGGCTCTGACTTGCCATATACATAACTCAGACAACGACCAAAGATACCCTCCACTGTCTAGAATTAAATAGTAGGAAAGAACAACCCAATAATTAGAAGCACCCAATACTATGATACCATGTGATTATGACTCTAATAATCCCTAAATCTAGTGCAAAACATATATGTGAGAACTGGTGCTGGTAATACGACTGGCCGACTATGGAAGTCGTATGCAGAACCAGAAGGGATGGATTAATGAATAAAGATGAGAAGTATTGGAAAGAAGGAGTTCAGAGAGAGAAACAGCAGTAAAGAGGGTTAGATTGGGGACAGATTGCAAGGGACGTCTAGGACCAAGCACAACATACCAAGCTCTAAGGAGACACGCGGGCAGGATCCCCCACCACCACGCTAGGACAGCGGCCTCCAATCACAGACGACTACGTCATGAAAAGCAGGCGTCATATGACACGCCAGGCCCGCCGGCCAATCACGAGCGAGTGGCACAGCCCAAGCGCGGGATGCAGACGTACATACACATGCACACACTACCACCTCGCTGCCTCCCTTATCTCTCTCTCCTTGCAACTTCACACTACATATCTTATAACTCTATCAATGATATAAAATACTTCCAAGTGTCACAGACAAGAATTAAGACAAACACTGATCTGTCTGTGACAACATGAATACTAAGAAAGAAAGAACATCGTTCTACGATTATTATAGCCCATTTTACTGCCCCGGCGAGTGCTAGCGAGTACGAGTACATTCTGGCAAGCTGGCCAGCGTAACAGATGCAAGAAATGAGAGCAATTGGATGATAGTTGGAGGGTTGAGAGTGGTCACCCTTCTTTGGGATAGGTTTAACTAAAGCGAACTTCCAGCAAGAAGGGAAGATGTTAGACGAGAGACAGAGACGGAAGAGTTTGCCTAGACAGGGAGTCAGCACGGAAACACAGTTTTTTAGTATAACAGGAGAAACACCATCTGTTCTATACACCTTCGTAGTATTAGCCCCTTCTTTACCGACTGGGTCTTTTTTACTTAATTTTGGCTACTATTTGACGATTGTATTCAGTTTCAAACGGATTTCCAGCAATTAAAAGGCTTCGAACTATCTCACTCAACCTTTATTAACACCACACATCCTTCTTAAACTACACAAAATCATCTAAATATAGCTACAATGATATTAAAATTACGTATCCGGTACTAAAGGGGTTAAGCCCAGAGAGGGTGGAAAGTACATCCTTAGAAGAGTTTATGATGTTAGGCATGAGTAGGAGAGAGGGGACTGAAGAAGGGGGATTAGCATCGGCATCATCCAAAGTGGAGTTGTTAGCGAAAGTGTTAGCGAAGAGTTCAGCTTTGTCAGAGGAAGAAGTGACGGTGGTGCCGTCAGAGTGGAATAGAGGAGGGAAAGACAAAGAAGAAAAATTGTTGGAGAGATTTTTGGCTAAATGCCAGAAGGCTTGGGAAGAGCCTAGAGTTGGATAATTCAGTGCATATATTTTTGATGAAAGAATGTTTGATGAGTCAAAGAACAGACTTGGCTTGATTCCAGTCAGAAATATAGGAAATATGAGATTTCTTGAATTTGAAGGCGATAGTACCATTTCAATGGTATTGCAGACAGCAGTAGAACAAGCGTGAGTAAACCAAGATTTGTTTGTTATCTCGGTAATGCGTTCAGTACTCTCCTAGGTTCCCCGGCCACGGAAGCAGAATTAATTAAAAGGGAAATCAAAGAAGTACTGCCGAAAAGCCTCCCAGTTGGTAGTGCCAAAGTGCCACAAGTACTGCAGGCTGGGAGGATCAGGTGGCCGTACTGGAGAGATAGGGCAGGTGACTGAGATAAGTTTATGGTCGGAGGAGCCCAAAGGAGAGAAAAGATTTACAGTATAAGCTTGTCATGTGACACTCCAATTCTTGTGTCACCTTGCTTACCTAAGACACGTCTGGTGTCATATTTATATCTATATACAACGTTTATATACAGTAGTTTATATATAGATAGATAGAGATATATAAGCTTACAAATGTATCCAGTAATATATAAGAAAATATTTGTTTCCATCCTTACACGCTCCAAACGTATATCATTGCCACATATTGAATTGTATAATATCTGTAATATAGTGTTCTCGGCAGCATAATGGAAACAGCAACACACTCGCAGAGAATTGGCCAAGCCTCCTGGGGAAACTGATCGGAATTTATACCAAACTTTGTCAGTAAAATTAATGACACTCGCAATACAAAGATCTGGGAAGTTGTGTTAAAGGGAAGCCTGGCACGGCTGTGGTGTGGCATTGTGAAAGTGTACACTAATGTGTTGACAATGTAGTGGGCACTAGAATTTATTGTAGCTATTTAAGCTTCATTGCAAATACAATAATAAAAAGAAAGATGCTGCTGCATATTACGATAAAAAAAGTACGCTTTATGAAAGAGTAAATACAAATATATCTACTTCATATCCATCATGGTTTTTAGATTTTGATGACAATTATGGCAAAACAATAATGCAAATATGAACAGTGTGAGCATTATCTTTATAGAAGGAATGTTGATGATATTAGCGTATATATACAGTATATATATATATATATATATATATATATTCAAACTTCTCCCTCTTGGGCATAGGCTGAGAGCTTGTACATCTACCACTCAACACAGTGAAACCCATGAGATCTCGTTCCAGTCTATGGAGTGAGACACGCGAAGCACCCACTCACGGATCGAATCAGCCCCTTCTAAGAAACCGCTTCACCTCTGCTCAATCACTGTCTCATCCCTAGACTCGAACCCTCACTCTCAGAACGCCACCTATTGAGTAATGAACTCACTAGGCATTGCACCCCTGTAGCGTATTTTAAATATGGGAATATTTATACTGTGCTATTTAATCTGGGAACAATGAGGGTATTTTGTTTTGCGTTTCGGTGGGCTTTGTGGTAATGCAGTACAGTACAAATTTCTTCCCAATAATATCTTCCCATTGACATATCAGGATTCGAACCGGTGCCATTGGATTATATATATATATATATATATATATATATATATATATATATATATATATATACAGTATATGATCAAGTTTTGTCATAGTTTTAAATTCCAAGGCATCAATATTTAATTGTTAGAATTACAATTTTGTTTAAACTGATATAATTTATTGTTATGAATCGATGATTGCATGTTAAAAGAGTAGATCTACCTTGGCGAGAGAAAATATTTATATAGTAACAGAAGATGAGAGTATGTGTCCAAATAAAATGTTAGGCACTATTACTAAAGGAAACGCAATTGTGATGCTAAATATCAATGCTGGTCACATTGCATGTAAATAATATTTAATATTTATGAATCTGCGGACATGCTGGGGGAACCAGTCCGCACAACTGCTGACACAAGTAATGCTGTGAACCGGGTTCACATTACCGAAGTTAGTATGAGTTTGTGTTTTCCTTCTTTTTTTTTAACCAGGACATTCGTTGCAACATATCCCGACATAAATGTACATAATTAACCCACGTTAGTTCAACCACACCATACTTATCTGTCTTTCAGTTAGATTAAGTTAGTCACCATTATCTTAACCTAACTTAATATAATCAAACTTGACCTAACCTACCTTAGCGTTTAGGTAAGCTTAGGGAGGGTTGTATTCAATTATTGTAGGCAAGTATGAGCTACTGTGATCCTCCTGGTATAATAAATGTAGCGTGAGTGTTGGAGCCCCGAGCATCCCCAGATAATATGAGTCCCTGGTGCCACTTAGGGCTGCGATAAAGGTTAAGAACATCTGCCATCTTCCACACTTGGCTCTCTCTCTACGATCATGTCTGTCTTACGTTTATTACGGATATTGTTGGACGGTTGTATTTTGTTGAATTAATGGTTAATTCAGATCGAACTTTCTCCTCTAATACAATGATAGGCTCTAATACATTGAAAGGCTGGACAAAATTGGCTGATGTAATCCAAAATATATATATATAATAATACAAATGTAGGGGAGGAATTAAGGAAGAGACAATGCGACTATAATACATAGAATTCAGAAGAGAGAGAGAGTTACATGAAGTTACATAGATGCACAGACCTTGCGGTCCCTACTAGGCAGTCCGGACTTAATGCTAAAATAGAATTTGCTACAAAGTGGAAGGCAAGGATAGCAAAGAAGAAGGCTCTACCCCCATCCACCACGCTCTTCGACCATTGGTCGGCATGACATTTAGTTTGGGAAATAAGTCCCCCAGTAGAATGAGAAAAATGTCTACTGGTAAAATGTCTACTGATAAAATCATAGTAAAGAACGAAGTTGAGAAATATTATATACTACTGATGCTTAACCTATTTCTGTTTCTTTTTGTATGTTTACCTATATTATTCCAACCTCCTCAAAATAGATGTCTAGACTTCTTTTGAATGTGTAAATGATCTTACATTGTACCACTTTCTCTGGCAGTTTGTTCCACTCATTGACCACACTATAGGTGAAGAAGTGGTTTGTGACATTAAGATTCGCCCTCCTGGTTTTAAATTTCATTCAGTTTCCCCGAGTTAATGAACTATTATCGATTTTGAAAAGTGAATTTACATCAATGTTGTCAAAGCCCTATACCTTGAAACACTTTATTAATTATTTTCTTAAGTGAAAAGTTAATAAAATGTTATTGATCTTTCATGATATGATTTATTTCTTAGTGACGGTATCAACTTTGACTCTCTACGCTGCACCGACTCGAGTTTCTCAATGTCCTTGTTCAGATAATGAGACCAAAATTGCACGCCATATTCAAGATGGGGCCTCATTATGCTTTTAAATGTCGGTACTATAATGTTCTCATTTTTATATGTACATTTTTGTTAATATATCCCAATGCTCGATTTGCCTTGTTAACAGCTGCTGCACATTGATCTGAGGTCTTTAGGTTTTCAGATATAAGAACCCCCAGGTCTTTAACTAATGCACATGTTTTGATTGGCTGGCCTTTCATCATGTATTCTATATTTGTTTTTTTATTACCTATTTGTAAGACCTGGCATTTGTCAACATTGAATGGCATATGCCATTTTTTTGACCACTCAACTATTTTATGTAAATCAGTTTGCAGTATATTTCTGTCCTCTTCGGCTAATGCTGACTATCCTATCTTTGTGTCATCAGCAAACTTTGAGATAGTATTATTTAGTTCTACATTGATGTAATTTATATAGATATGAAACAAAACTGGCCCCAAGACCGATCCCTTACGGGAGCACTCCGCTATAAACTGGCTCCCACTCTACAGATTCTACTCCATTTATCACAACTCTCTGCCTTCTGTTTGTGAGCCAGCTTCTTATCCATGCATGAATTTTGCCTTTAATGCCTAACATTTCCAATGTATTCAACAATTTTCCATGTGGTACCTAATCAGAAGCCTTCTGGAAATCTAAGTAAATTATGCCTAATGATTTAGTTGAGTCGTTATTATGCAAATAGTTTATCAAAAAATTCAATCAAATTTGTTAGGAATGGCTTACCGGTACTGGATCTAAAACCAAGTTGGCTATCTCTGATAAACTTATTAGACTCTAAATAATCTACTATCTTGTCTCTTAGAATAATTGTTTCCTTTGATTGACATTAAACTAATTGGTCTATAATTACTTACTTCACTTGGACTTTATTTCCTTTATTAAATATTGGTGTAATGTTTGCAGTTTTCCAATCACTAGATACTGTTTCCTGCTCGAGTAACAAGTTAAATATGCTAGTCAAGGACTGAGCTATTTTTCCTTTAACGTTTTTCAGAATTTTTGAGTGAATATTATCCGGACCTGGAGTTTTATTAGTATGTAAATTGTTTAGCTTACATAACACTTCACTTTTGCTTACATAACACTTCACTTTTGCTTATGGTAAAGTTTTCTATTTCACGTTTCGTTACGTTTGTTTCTGAATTAGTGTTATTATTCTTCCTTAGTAAAGACGGAACAAAAATATTAATTAAGCAAATTTGAAATGTTTGTATCGCCTATTACTGTCTGGTCATTATTAATTAGTGGCCCTATTCCAGTTAAAACAAATCTATTACGTAACCGTAAAATTGATTTGGAATTTTAACACTTTCCTTAGCTATATAACTTTCATAATTATGCTTCTCTGACCTAATTAATTTCTTCATTTATGTTCTACTTAGTTTGTATAGATAGTTCCAGTTTTCATTATTTATGGCATTTTTAATTAGTTTACGATATTTATTCCTTTCCCTTAGCGTCCTGCAAAATAATATTCTTATTGAACCAGGGAGGTTTGTTTTTACCAGTATTTACTTTTAGTTTCGTGGGTACGTATTTCTGCTGTGAAGTCATGAATATATCTTTAAAATTTCCCCATACTTCACTTGTTTTGTGAATATTACTAAGCTGTATATGCAAGTCACTGAGGGCTTTCCTAAGTTTGTTGTAATTCGCATTATTAAAATCTGGTATCTTCATTTCCTTTGTTTCAATAGTGTATTTGCAATTTATGTCGATTCTAATGAGCTTGTGATCAGAGGTGGATAGATGCTCGCCGATGTCAAGTTTAGATATTAATTGTTCATGTGTACTTATAACGAGATCTAGTATGTTGTTTTTGTGTGTCGGTTCTATTACACTTTGATGCAGAAAATTGTCTTAGAATTGGAATGTTTTCCGGTCATAAGGCACCAGTCAATGTTGGGCAGATTATAATCTCTGAGTATTATGCTTTCTTTATTAGCATTGAGGGTTTCATGCAATATTTTGCATAGGTGATTATCATCGGCCTCATTTTGAATTGGAGGTTGGTATGCAGTAGTTAAATTAATGTTTGAGTGTTTCATGTTTAATTTGACACACTATTTATTTATTATTTTTAGGGAGTGAAACCTCGGTTGGATATAGATGACATGCAGTCCACATAGCCACACCACCTCTCGACTTTCCGATACATCTATCTTTATGAACAAATTTGTATGAGTCGATATGGTGTTCAGAAATTATATCTCTGTTGTTGTTTTTTTTAAATAGAGGTGAGTTTCTGTTACACTAATTACGTCTATTTTGTTGGTTAACGCAAGGCATTTTAGTTCATCTATCTTGTTCCTAATCGAACATGCATTGAAGGATAATACTTTTAATATACTGAACTCGTGATTGAGAAAGGTATATGATTTTGGTATTGCTTGAGTTAATCGTTTATTTGGGCCACAGTTGGTGGTTTATTTTTAGTTAGAGTGTTCAAGGTCGGGGAGCGATTATTTACGGTCAGTGGTTTCGATGGGTGGGTAATTACAGTAATTGCGGGGGCTGAGGGAATACTGTGAATTAAGTGAGGGCAATCGGTACTAAATAGGACAAGAATTGCTCACAAGGTGATACAAGCATAAAACTTTCCACAATAGTTCACAAAGACATATTTTACAATTTCAGGGCAAGAGCCACCGAGATTTCAGTGTTGCATAGTAACAGTTGCTAGGCAAATCATTTTTCTTAGCAACCGGCAGCAACAATGCAGTTTCTGGAAAACTGTGAGGTGCTATGGTTTTTTCTCAACTACTTGTTCTAAAAAACATGTACCATTGCATTTGGAGATCATATGCAAGAATTATGTGGCATAAAATCCAATTTAGGGCAAGTCAGGCTATAAAAATGCCACTCCTAAAGCTTCAGACACTGTTGTCACAGTCATGTTTGCATTTGCAGTAGGCTGTGCATTTTAGATGCGCATCAACACATTTGCAGTCTGTGCATCCTCCTCGGCAAGAACACTTCAGTAGTTCTGGGCAGGTTGCACTGGCTTCGGGCAAGTTAGACCACAGAGGCCTCCACTTTTCTGGGCAAGTCCATCCCCACTCACTTGGAGAGGGCAACTGTCGTTCTGGCACCGTGGTGCAGCCCCAGTGGTGCCCACCTTGTAGTACTGCCCTCTTCATGTGTTGCTGTAGAGCAGCCTTGGTTGGAGGTAGACATGATATCTGACGTCCTTTGTGGATGAACAGATTCTTTCTGACTTCATTGATGGAACGAGAAGTTGCTGTCCTGTCATAGAGTCGAATGGTGAAGTACTCCAGAGAAGCCTCAGTCGCTTCACCAATTTGTTCAGGTGCATTGTGCAGCTCATAGAATGTCGCAGTAAATTCATCATGTGCCTCCCACACTTTCCATGCAGTCTTCTTTCCCACCTGGACCAGATGGGACACGGTATCACAACCTGTATAAGCATGGAACACAGGCAGTGCCAAGGATCTTTCTGTGCCAAGTGAAGCACATATTTCATGAGCTGGGATGTACCTAAAGTCTTTTCCACAACCAAAGGCAATCCAGAGTTCTATCTGCTGTCTCTGAGCCAGCTGCTGTACGACTGCCACTGCCAATACTACCACGTCAGTGTCCACAGTTCGAACAAGGATCTTGTGGAAGCCCTGCATAACAGCATCACTGACATGCACCATGATCCTCGAGTCTGCCTCCTCATGGTTGCAGGGAGCAATGTTGCTGGTGTCTCGTGTAGGTAAGCATAGCACATTGGCACCATCAGTAACAATGAGAGTCTGGTCTCCTGATACATTTTCCAGCAGTTCCTTGTTCAGGAATGTAAACAGGTCTGTCTTGTTGTTGGCCAAGCGAAGGAACTGCTGCCAATTCTTTGGTGTTGGGCTAGACGCCCCAACTCGTCTGCGCTGAATAGGACCAGTGACACGTTGTTCTCTTGTCTGTGACTTGAGGCTGTTATCGAAGTACTGGTCCCAGACAACATCCACTCTCAGAGCCTGACTTTGAGCATTGTTTATGTATGGAAGAAAGACCTTGGCAGCATAGTCTCCAAATCTCTTGCAGCCCTCAGGTCTAAGAAAGTGAACAAGTGCCGCACCATCCATGATTCGCACTTCAGTCTCTGGTGTCACATCATTTGATGACCCTACTTTCTTTTCAAGACATTCTATGAGATCAGACTTCTTCCCTGGACGTAGCTGCCCATAGGCAGACAGAGATGGAGGAAATGGGAGGTTTTCATGATTGAAGAAATTGTTCAAGTCACCTTTCCTTGTCTGACATGCAACATACAGACTTGCAAACAGCGAAGATTCACTTTTGAGGAGACTGACTTTGTCCCCTGATTTGTTTGATCGTTTGCCTTGGACATTGAACAGTACCACCTTGTTCCTGGTAATTGTTGCTGTGATTGGCTTAGTATTTGTTCTGAGCCACTCTTCCACAAATGTTGCATACTGCTCCTGACCCTTTGATGCGAGAGTGGTTAGACACTCGACTGACTGCTCATCCATGATGTCCTTTGTATGGAGTCTGAGAAGATCCTGCCCTTCCTCCTCAAATGGGCTCCCCATGTCCTCCATTACACTAACTACCGCCTGAACCTGTCCAGCAAACAACTTCTGGGTTGACCGGGTTTGTTCATGATGGTTTCTTTGCCCAGAACTTTGTTGTTTCCCTACCATGGTCGCTTCAAACTCAGAAATTACTCTGACAAGTTCTGGTCCGGCCACTGCCTCACAGAATCCCTGCGTCTCTTGATGCTGTTGTACACCAACAGCTGAGCAATGGATAGTATTGGTTGGCTGATAGTTGTGTTGGATGTTTGATCTGTGATGTTTGAACCATTGATAAGCATGCTGACCAGTGACAAAAGGGACCGTGGAACAGACTCCACTTGGCTGTTATGGCCAAACGATCCAGAAAATGTTATTTTGTGTGCGAAGATGTCCTGTCGGATCATTTCAGCAATTTGGGTCATCATGACACTCTGCTCGTCTCGATCAGTCTGGTATCCTTCTCGGAGAATAGAGCCAACATCTTCTTCACAAGCCATGAACACATCTCGTCCTTCTTTGTAAGCTTTCATCCTTGGGAGATGCATGAGAATGCGGTCTTTCAGATGTTTACTGTTTACTCGTGCAGTAACATCCACTCCAAGTTGATTTAGCCTGTCAGTGTAGAGCTTCACAAGATCTGCAAGTCTGAACACCTTCACATCCTCATCTTGCCTCTTCTCCTCAATGTAGGAAATCAGCTGAGCCAAAGCAATTCCTTTACATGTCTGGTCATCTGAGGCATCGTGATCCTGTGATACCTTTGCACGTGCTCTATTGTACAGGTTTGTAAGGCAGTTTGCATGATACTTTGCCTCCTGGGCAATAAGGTCTCCTGCACTTAATTTTGCAAGAAGATTTTCATCTTGTAGATCATGTGCGCATTTCCTCACACGAAAATCTAGTTGAAATGTACAGACTTCGCGGAGGTTCTCCTTTGTTTGCTGCTGGGAACAAAAGAAGCATTTGGGACAATTGCTGCCAACTGTTCCACTTGAGGCAGTATCACCACCACTGCTAGTGCTACGTGTGAAAATTCGTTTTAAAGCAGTCCCATCTTCCTCAGACTTGTGCTTTCGTTTTGCGCGTTCCAGTTTGGTATGTGAACACTTCTGATAACAAGATTTGTGCCACTTTGCATTCTGTTCTTTCAATGTTAATTGAATACCATTCCCATGGTCAAGTCGTGACAGATTGATTTTGATTGGCATTGAGTCAAGGTTACTAAACTGTGTGATGTTGTCTACTATGGTTTCATAGCCTCTGTCAGTTGGTGATATGAGAGACTCTTTGGTGTCCAGTTGACAAAAAACACAGATAGTCCAATCAGTTGCTTGAACAGATGAAGATGAGGCACTGGCCATTTCTGTGAATATTCAGTACGTCTTGACTATCACTGTGCGCAGATCAAATATATCAAACTTTCTGAAACTGGAAACAAAATATGATTAAGGCCGAGGGTTTATCCTTTTACCACCTTTATCAAATACATCTGTTGCACACATTCCTTTATGGGATACAACTAGGTTCAGTTTCCCTACACCTAGCCCGATCGTTCATCCAGTGCCATTTAAGTCCCGTGCGATCTGTACACCTTCCGGGTAATTCTTAACCCTGTATTAGCGGCTCACCACTTAAGTCGTATTTAATAAAGCTGGACTATGTGGCGGCGCTCGACATAACTCGAGTGGCAATTTCAGCACGTAATGTGGCTGAGAGAGAGAGACAAGTGGTGGCAGGAGACTAGCGAGCGTATGACTGCTCCAGACCACCGCGGCGAACCTACTGACACAAATCTCAGCTCCCTCCTCCCTCTCTCACTCGCTACATACTCAATTATGTACCGAAAGTACCGAATTACCTGCTTTTTGCACTCGCGTTGCACGGTTATTGCAAGAAAACTATCCATCATACAAGGATCGTTATGGTGTCATTCGAAAGCTCTGTTTATGCCCTTTCAGGGATAGATACTTGTTTTACGTTCTGGGTCTTATTTAGGCATGAAAATGATCACGTAAACAGCCCTATTTTGGCTAAAAACACCCCGCTGGGCGGTACACATAAATAAACCGCATAGGCCGCTCGTAAGGTGTTAAACCCTGTTACCCTTGGCTCGGCTCTCCCGCGCTGGCACATCCTGTCAATTCAGGCGCGGCTATCTAACTACATCTACCAACTACAAACTACAGTTTAGTAGCTAGTGGATTTGGGGCTGTTAGATAGCATTTGGGACACTGATCTAGATATACTAGTACTTATTAAAGTACTAGTATATCTAGATCAGCTGGCACTGAACCCCATGCTGAGTTACACAGCAGTGATGTCACCAGTGTGCCTTGGTTGTGTGCTGACATTCGCTCTATTATATAGATATATATGCTTTTATACATCTTTTGAACCATTTTAGGAGTGAATATAGGAAAATAAATAAAAGTACAAAGTCATAACACTTCATAGTAGTTCAGAAACTGCATCGTTGCTGCCGGTTGCTAAGGAAAATGCTTTGCCTAGCAACCGTTGCTATGCAATACAGAAATCTCGGTGGCTCCTGCTCTGAAATTGTAAAGTAGGTCCTTGTGAACATTTCCGGGAAGTTTCATGCTTGTATCACCTTGTGAGCAATTCTTGCACCCATTTCCTTGACTCCACTCTTATACCTCACACCTGCTTCGGATAAATGAATATCGTCTCTTTTATACAGGGACGATTTACCTTGGAATTCTCTCCAATTATCTACAAATAGTACATTTCTGTGTCACACATTTCTTTTACTGAATTATTGACTTCCTGTGCTCGACTATTACTGTAGGAGTTCCCGTTCAACCTAAGGATGATTCCGTTTATCACGTATTATTCTGCCTTTTTTTCTTCATCATTTTGATAAGTGTTTTGTACTTACCTAATATGTCTTGTATAGAGACCATACCTCTGTCAAACAATCATTGGAGCCTACATTTGCTACTACACAAGATCCTGTCGGTATGGTAGAGTTACACATGTCGTTGGTGATGTCTTGTATATGTCTTGAATAGAGACCATAACCTCTGTCCAAACAATCATTGGAGCCTACATTTGCTACTACACAAGATCCTGTCGGTATGGTAGAGTTACACATGTCGTTGGTGATGTCTTGTATATGTCTTGTATAGAGACCATAACCTCTGTCCAAACAATCATTGGAGCCTACATTTGCTACTACACAAGATCCTGTCGGTATGGTAGAGTTACACATGTCGTTGGTGATGTCTTGTATATGTCTTGTATAGAGACCATAACCTCTGTCCAAACAATCATTGGAGCCTACATTTGCTACTACACAAGATCCTGTCGGTATGGTAGAGTTACACATTTTTTTTTTTTTTTTTTTTTTTTTTTTTTCTATATTCCAACTTACTTCCTCTCGGGCATAGGCTGAGAGCCTTAACATTCACCGCTTTACAATGAACAGTGAAGCCCGTGAGGTCTTGTTCCAGTCTAGGGAGTGAGACACGTGAAGCACGTAGAGCACAACGAGCACCCGCCATCTTGCCCTCACATGAGGCACGGTGCTCACTCATGACCCGAAACGACCCCATCTCTGAAGCCATCTCGCTCCCGTGCTTTACTGTCTCACCCACTACACTCGGACTCTCACACTTACACACACACAACGCCACCTGTTGAGCAGATAACTCACCAGGCATTGCACCCCTATAGCATATTTTGAATATGGGAATATTCATACAGTGCTATTTAATCAGGGAACAATGAGGGTATTTTATTGACGTTTCGGTGGGCTTTGTGGTAATGCACTGACACTAGGTACAGCACAAATTCCATCCCAATAATATCTTCCCATTGATACATCGGGATTTGAACCCGGGACCCCCGGATTACCAGGCCAGTGGCAAGACCACTCCACCACACCTACACATGTCGTTGGTGATGTGCTCCAGTTTACCTCCAGGAAATAAATTTACGGATCTCTTTTTTCTGTTTTAACTGTGTTGGTGGTGTAATGGATTAGTTGCTTATGTTCTGGGTGTAGTGTCCCGAGTTTAAATCCCGGGAGGATCATATGCTTTCATTGGTTTATTCTAGCGCATTGGGGTTTGTAATGGAGGATTAATGTTAAGAACAAGGTGTTCCTTAATTCCAAGGCAAACTCTACTCCCTGTCCAAGGAGAAGGCTATCACTGTATACTATGGTGCATACCATTAAACACATCATAGAAGACTGCATTTCACACAACCACTTACACCAACAACATAATCTACACTCAATGAGAGCTCTGTGGGAAAGCCCGATCGTGGCCATGGCCTTCCTCAGGGACTCGGGGCTGTTCGGCCAGGCAGCTTAGGGAACAACAACAACAACAACAACAACTATGGTGCATGACTTTTTTTGCCGACTGTGAACTTGTGTGGTTTCGCTTTTTTTGCATTGTTTGTTTTTGGGCTCGATTATCTGATACAGAGAGAGAGACAGAGAGTTACAAGGAGTTACAAGGAATTGTCAACTTGAACTGCTCTACAGAAGAACTGTTTATAACTTCTGAGGGAAGTAATTTCCAGGTAGAACTTATCTTATATGTGGGTGTGTGTTGTATTCATATTGAGCTTAAATATTTTGCTATATTTCACATTGTCAAACCCATTATCCTGTAATACGATAGAGATAGACAATTTATGTGCTAACGTACGTCTCTGTGACGTGCCTAGGTATATACGATAGTCTAACGGTCATTCCCGCAGTACGGCGTAGGAAGATTAGATCGTGATTGCAAGTTGTAGGTAAGTTAAGATTATAAAAGGCCTAATATGCTATTAAGCAATATTGACACGGTCTTATGTAGTATATATGAATTTATCGTATATATTAATTTAATTTATCGTATTGAGCGACATAGATACGGTATGATAGTTTGCGCGCCTGGCGTTTGCCAAGGCAGCAAGATTGAGGCCCTTGGAATCTTAGAGCTTCCACAGACTTCACCCTGTAAACATATAATTTTCTCCTCATTTGATCGTGCTATTGTGCCTTTATTCACAGTACACTACCAGCAATACACACATCTACACTACGACGACGCTCTCATCGACGCCATGACTGACAGCTAAGCATTTCTACTCATGTCCATTACCATATCATAATCATTTGTTGTTTCCCTTGAGTCGTGCTTTTGGGCCGGCTCGGCTCCTATTTCCCCGTCGTCCTCCATAATGGGTTGGCATTTTTCTTTTGCCTCATTGCCATGTCGAGATATTGGTGAGTTGAATCCTGGAATATAATTAACCCTTAGAACCCTGATTAAATATAAACATATGTGAGTGACCTTTGGATGTAATTTAGCTTAAATTCAGATTAAATTCAATTTAGACTTAGAGTAATTTGACTTAGATTGATTTGTTTGGATTGTAGCTTAGATATATAATTAACTTCTACTGATATTATACCACATTGGTGCCCAGACCCGGGATTTAGCTACCAATAAGGGATTTTTGAAGGCATGAGTAAGGGATTAGCCCAGGGATGCAGGAGCAAGGACCCAGGAGGAGTGGGGCTGGGATATTATCCGGAAACTCCGGCGCCGATACTCGATAGGATTGCCGTCATAGGACATTCATATGCCACTAGGCTCAGGGCGGCTGAGCGAGGACCTATGGGGTATAGGGCGTCGAAGGGGGATCGTTATTTTGAGCTCTCCTTCTTCGGGGTGCCTGGGGCCACAGTGGATACCCTGAGAACCTCCCTAGAGTGGGGACGGGTGGTGCAATTCAGGCCTCTTATGGTCTTTTTGTTTATCGGAGGAAACGATATTCGCCCCAGTACAGTGCCCCGAGAACTGGCCAATGAAATAAAACAGGTGGCGATGGATCTAGAGAGAGAGACCGGGGGGAGCTGCAAGATCATAGCCTTAGAAAACCGGACCAGAGTCCGAGGTATCCGAGCGGAGGATTATCAGGCGATCCATAACTTCGTGAACCGCATCCTGAGGCGCCGGTTGGCGGAGATGCGGCACCGCTTCATGTCCATCACCTCAACATACGGGATCTCGATCTGGACGGTGTCCACCTGGATTTGGATACTACCCACCAGCTGTACACAAAATAGTAGGCCTGATAAAGCGTTGGTTGGAGAGGGATGCCGGGGTAGTGTCGTTGCGCCTCCCGAAATCCTGCATCCCACCTATCGTATAAATACGATAGAATATGACTCTTTTGTGATCTCGTATGTCTCTGTGACGTCATGATCTCTCCTACAGCACGACGTAGGACGAGTAGATCGTATATTATAAGATTGTAAATAAGTTAAGTTATAAAAGGCCTAATATTCTATTAAGCAATATTCCCATGGTCTTATGTAGTATATATGAATTTATCGTATATATTAATATAATTTATCGTATAGAGCAACCTAAATGCGGTACGATAATTTGGGCTCCTGGCGGTTTGCCAAGGCAGCAAGGTGTGCTTTTGAGGTACGCCAGAGCCTTCACGAACACCAACCAGTTTACATCTAAATTTTCCGCCCTCAGTTGATCGAGCTTTTGTGCCTCTAATCACAATACACATACAGCAATACACTCAGCTACACCATCACGACGCTCTCATCGACATCATGACTGACTGATAGATAAGCATAAATTATAATAATCATGTCCATTCCCATGTAATCATTTATTCTTTCTTTAACTTGACTCGAGTCTTGGAACCGAAGTCTCGTTCCCCATTGTCCACCGCCATATTGGGTAAAACGTTCTCCCTTGCCTCATTGCCACGTGGAACTATTGGTGAGTTAATTCCTGGCTAATATTAACCCTTATAACCTTACCCTATATATACATTTATTATGTGAGACCTTTGGATATAAATTAGCTTGTTTCAGATTGAATTCAATTTAGATATAGAGTAGTTTTCATTTAGATTGGTTTTATTTGATTCATTATAGCTTAGTAATATTTAACTTCCATTGATAGTTTACCACATTGGTGCCCAGACCCGGGATTTAGCTACCAGTAGGGGATTTTTCTTAGGCAATGAGCAAGGGATTAGCCCAAGGATGCAGGAGCAAGGACCCCGGAGGGGTGGGGCTTGGCTATCTCCCTGTACCTCAGGCGCCGGTACCTCAGCGAATAGCCATAGTAGGGCATTCATATGCAACTAGGCTAAGGGCAGCTGACGGAGGTACTGAGTCGTATCGGGCGTCATAGGGGGAAAGAACTTTCAGGCTGACCTACTTCGGGGTACTGGGAGCAACCGTTGACACCCTGAAACCCTCCCCCCAGTGGGGGCAAGTGGTTCGGTTTAGGCCGCATATGATCTTTTTGTTTATAGGCGGCAATGATATACGCCCCGGTACAGTACCCCGCGAATTAGCTGACGCTGTCAAAGAGGTGGCGCTGGATCTGGAGCGTGAGTCCGGAGGAAGCTGCAAGATCGTGGCAATTGAGAGCCGGACGAGAGTCCGAGGATTCTCAGCGGTGGATTATCAAGCTATAAAAAATTATGTTAACCGCGCCCTGAGGTGTCGGTTAATAGAAACGAAGCACCGCTTTGTTTCTCTCACACTCAGCATCCGAGACCTCGACCAGGATGGTGTCCACCTCGACTTAGACACCAATCAAGTCCTGTATGACAAGATTGTAGGGCTAACGAAGCGTTGGCTAGAGAGGGACGCCGGGGTTATATCATTGCGCCTGCCTAAGTCCTGCATCCCATCCATCATCTTTCCCCAATAATTTTCTTTTCCATTTCAGACTTCCTGTGACATATGACCTGACCTAAAAAAAAATCTTGTTCAATATGATCCATTAGTAGGTATTGCTATTTACTATTTTTTCTCCATAACATAGAAGTCCACCGGTTGGCGTCTCTTAGTTCGATTATTATTTGGCCATTGTTTTTGTAACGTAACATTTAGATACATAGCCTATAGGCTCACATGCAAAATGGATAAAAACGATAAAGAGACACCGTCTAGTGGGGTGCTGATCAAAGCCCCTAAAAATCAAAGGGCGGGACTTCGGGGAGTATTAAATAGGCTAATTGTGGACGTCAACACTTTCATCACTACTGCTGAACTAGAGGAATTGGAGGCTAGATTAGAAAACGTCCAGGCTACCCACGGTCGTATTACGGCTCTGAGTGAGGTGATTGTGGCTGACATGACAGAGGAGGAAGAGATAGTTACAGAGTGTGATAATCGCGCCCTCTATGACGAACCTGTCTTTAGAGCGAAGTACCTATTACAGCGTGCTGTCGCGAGTAAGAAGGGAGGCGATAATGAGGCCCATAGAAGGGCTGACCCAAAACATTCTGTACACCTCCCAAAGCTCAATCTTCCTACATTTGGGGGCAAGTTAACCGAGTGGTTAGCTTTCTGGGACGTATTTCGATCTACACTTCATGAATCCTCTTTGCATAATGTCCGCAAGTTTCACTATCTGAAGGGACAAATGGAAGGAGAGGCCTTACATTTAATAGAGGGTTTTGCAGTAGTGGGTGGTAGTTATCTTGAAGCGGTACACTTATTAGAGTCCACATACGGGGATAGAGAGCAGTTGAAGATGGCCCATGTCATTGCCTTGTTGGGGCTTGCAGAACCACAGTATAAGGTTGATGAGTTGACAAACTTCAGGGCAAATATGGAGTGCCATACTCGATCGCTAGACACCCTAGGGCTTACCACGCAGGAAATGATAGTCATTATCTTGCGTCAGTAGCTTCCTATGGCAATACTTGATAAGGTAAGATCATTTGAGCTGGGGGAGTTCAAAACTCAGTTCAGCAAGGAGATCAATAATCTACAGTTGAACAAAGGGAGAATGTATGTGTCGGGAGGGAGTGAGAATGTGGAGAAGAGGGGAACAATAAGCATGACAGTGGGGACTAATGAAAAGAAAGAGGGTGCGTATAAGAAACCTGCTCAGATTCTATGTAAGCTATGTAACAACAAACATAAATGGAGTTTGTGCGTAAAATACCCGACAAATGAGACAAAACTAGCACAGGCGAAAAGATTGAAGCTATGTGTAGGTTGTCTAAGTAAAGAACATGGTAAGCAGGGACAATGTACTGCTACATACTTAAGGCCCTGTCGCCACTGCAAAGGACATCACTTTGATAAGTTGTATCCTACAGCAGATAAAGTCAAAGACGTCAAAAATGAGGGTACTACTACTACAACTGTGGCACTAGGTAGCACGCAAGACACCACTATATTGCCCACAATACAGATTCCCATGGAAGGTAATGACATTAACAAAGTTTGTCGGGTACTTCTAGATCAAGGGTCTCAACGTTCCTTTATAAAGAGGTCCGTACTAGTGGGATTGAAGCACCGAATCGTAGGGGCTGAGACTCTTCGATTACAGGGCTTCACAGGGGTTACTGATAAACAAGACTACGAGATAGCGGAGATTTCATATTTCTATCGTAAAAACCGGTACTTTATGACTTGTATCGTGGTAGACACCCTACCAGAATATGTATCTGTGGGTGTGAAGAAGGTGGAACACGCATTACGTAGCAAGGGGGTTAACTTGTCAGATCCCATGGGAAATCAGAGTTAGGTGCATGTTCTACTTGGTGTGGATCATTATTATGAAGTAGTATACCCTGGATATAAAAAGATGTGTGGTGTAATTTTAATCCCCACTAAATTTGGATACTGCATGAGCGGAAAGGTGCATACTACACAGTCAAAGGTCCTGGTCGACACGGTCTCGATATATAGAGTCAATGTAACCGCGGCAGAGGAGTTGGGAAGGGAGGATTCCCAACCTAGTGACCCTAAGATGGCTGCCGAGTTCGACTTGGAACGACTGTGGAGATTGGATCACATAGGCATTAATCCTATGGAGACTGATTATGACTCGGAAGTTGCGCTACAAAGGTTTGACGAGTCTGTGTGCTACTGTGCCTCAGACAAGCAATATAAAGTTAGTTTACCCTGGAAGAACAGTGTGATAAGCCTGCCTACCAACTATGGTTTGGCATTAGGTCGCTTGCGCGCATTGCAGCGGAAATTGTCTAACGAACCGAGCACGCGCCAGGCGTATGACGATGTATTTCGGAGTTATGAGGATAGGGGCTTTATAGAGAGAGTCGATGTCAAGGAACCGTGTAAGAAGGGTAGGGTTCACTATCTGGCCCATCATGGGGTAAAGAAAGACAGCGTCACCACACCAATATGGGTGGTGTATGACTGTTCTGCCCACCAAGGTCAACAACCCTGTCTGAATGACTGCCTGTTGACAGGTCCGTCCATGGTGTCGGACCTGTCCCAACATCTATTGCGGTTTAGGCTGGGAAAGTACGCCTATACCAGTGACATCGAGAAAGCATTCTTGATGGTCAAGCTAAAGGAGGAAGATAGAGATGTTACCCGCTTTCTTTGGTTCGGCGACATTAGCGACTCTGAAAGTCCCATCATAATATACCGTTTTCGGGTTGTACTCTTTGGGGCCACTTGCTCGCAGTTTTTTTTAAATGCCACAATCAGAAAACATCTAGCTGACACTCATGAGGACACAAGTAAACTATCTCGCAGATTATACATTGACAATTTGCAGGGTACTAGCGATAGTCAAGATGATTTGTTATATGCATACTGGCAAGCATGCAGATTGTTTGCGGATGCACATCTATTTCTCCGCGAGTGGGTTACTAATAGTGAAGATCTTCAGAGTTTAATACAGGTGGATGGTACGGCATCTCTTAACCAGGAAAAGTCCAGAAATTTGGGGATGATCTGGCAACCTAAAGATGACATACTAACTTTTCAAACAAGGTCTTTTGCTCAGCAGACAGGAGCGCACACCAAAAGAAGTCTGTTGAGCAAAGTTGCGCAATTTTTTGATCCTTTGGGTCTAGCATTACCCGTTACCATAAGAGCTAGGATTCTAATGCAGGAAGTTTGGAGACGTAAATTAGGATGGGATGACAGTTTGCCCGAGGACCTGAATGACCAAGGGACATTGTAGTTGAATGAATATGCCATCCTATGTACTAAAGCTATACCTCGTAAAGTGGCGGCGTTCGGTGACGTTACGTTACACACGTTTTGCGATGCTAGCGCCACGGCATACGGGGTAGCCATATATGTTGTTACTTCATTTGGGGCACATTTAGTTACAGCCCGGGCCAAGGTAGCCCCGGTTAAAAAGGTAACTATCCCTAAAATGGAATTGACTGCCATGCTGCTATTAGCACATCTGGTGCAACATGTATGCGCAGCATACGAGAGCGAATTAAATATTGAAATCGTTCATGTATGGTGCGATAGTCAGGTCGCGCTCAACTGGATACACAGCAAGAAGTCTCTACCAGTTTATGTGCGGAATAGGGTAGATGAGATTAGAGCCCTTTTGTCAGACTTTGCTTATCATTATGTAAATACAAAAGAAAACCCTAGTGATCTCATAACTAGGGGTATAACGGCTAGCCAGTTAATGAAGTCCGAATTGTGGTGGCATGGTCCAAAGTGGCTGCTCCATGAAAGTGAATGGACGATTTGGCATGCTGTTGGTGAGGGACTTCTGCCACTGGAAACAGTGGCAGTTACAGCCCATCCAAATGAGCCACCGGGTCTTATCATGAAGTGGGCAAGATTCGGTGACTATAATAAACTAGTCAGAGTTGTAACTTGGGTATTGCGATATGTATCCAATCTCAATCTTAAAGTAACAGGCCAACTCTGCAACAGGGGTCACAACATTGATGCTCGTGAATTTGAAGCAGCTGAAGTAACTTTGATCAAATGGGTTCAAGTAGAAACCTTTTCCAATGAATTAGAATCCTTGAAAAGCTCGAATAAGATATTAATGCCTAATATAGTGCGTCAACTAAGGTTGCACCTAGACAATGGCCTCATCAGGTGTGAAGGTCGCCTGAAGTGGTCGGGTGTACCAGACGGCACAACCCAACCTATACTTATGCCAACAAGACATCACGTTACTGATCTATTGATCATACGTGCACATAGGGAAGTAAAACACTACGGGGTATGTCATATTATATCAAATTTACGTCTCACCTGGTGGATACCCAGAGTTCGACAAGTAGCTCGACGCGTAGTGAGAAAGTGTGTAATATGCCAGAGACTAAAGGGTAAACCATATGCAACTGGACCAGCTCCACCTCTACCTGAATGCCGTGTAAAGCACATAGAACCTTTCCAAGCGGAAGGATTAGATTACACAGGGGCATTGAAGACGAGGGAGCATGAGAAGGTTTATATATTATTGTTTACCTGTGCGACGTCTCGAGCGGTACATCTAGAACTATGTGATAATATGTCTAGCGAAGAATTTATGCTGGCGTTTAGACGGTTTTGTGCCCGTCGTTCATTCCCTCAACTCATTCTTAGCGACAATGCTCCCACTTATGTCCAAGCATCAAAATATCTAAAGGATATGAGTAGTGATCCTACTATCATCACTTTTTTGGGAGAGAAGAAGTGCGAATGGAGGTTCATTCCAGTTAAGGCACCTTTGGTTTGGTGGAATGTGGGAACGGTGTGCCGGCATAGTAAAGTCAGGACTCAGAGAGGTTGTAGGACGTGCTCTATTAAAGAAGAGTGAGTTGACGACAGTCCTCACAGAGATAGAGGCAGTCGTGAATGATCGCCCGCTTACATATGTGTACACCGACCTGCAAGAACCACTACCATTAACGCCAGCTCACTTGCTATATGGAAAACCATTGACTGCATTTCCATCTGATTTTCAGTCCATAGTAGAGTTAGAGGATCCCTCGTTGTACTCTGAGGTAGCGGTGTCTAAGAGATACCAGTATATATCCAGGATAATCGAGGATTTTAGGAAACGGTGGATTAGTGAATATCTGCTAGCATTGAGGGAAAGGAGTGTTACTCCCTCTGGTAGACCAACGGCACCTACGGTTGGCGAAGTTGTTTTAATTAAAGAAGATAGTCCTCGTTTATACTGGAAATTAGGCCGCGTATTGGAGGTATACAAGGGGGCAGACTCTGTAGAGCAGGTGGCGCAATTAAGACAGCCACTGGAACTACTGTTCGTCCTATCGCACGTTTGTACGCTTTGGAGCTCGATTCCGCATTGCAATCTGAGGCTCCACCTGTTATTGCTGGGTCCGAGGATTCTCAAAGGAACGACTCACCTCTTACTGATGGTGATCATTCTCGGACCGGGACGCGTCCCAGACGCGCTGCTGCTGGCGCCGTCGACTTGTGGCGTCAGAAGATAGCCTCTGGGCAACTTTAGGTTTAAGGTGGGGTTCAGGTCTTTTTTGTGGGGGGAGTGTATCGTATAAATACGATAGAATATGACTCTTTTGTGATCTCGTATGTCTCTGTGACGTCACGATCTCTCCTACAGCACGACGTAGGACGAGTAGATCGTATATTATAAGATTGTAAATAAGTTAATTTATAAAAGGCCTAATATGCTATTAAGCAATATTGCCATGGTCTTATGTAGTATATATGAATTTATCGTATATATTAATATAATTTATCGTATAGAGCAACCTAAATGCGGTACAATAATTTGGGCTCCTGGCGGTTTGCCAAGGCAGCAAGGTGTGCTTTTGAGGTACGCCAGAGCCTTCACGAACACCAACCAGTTAACATCTAAATTTTCCGCCCTCAGTTGATCAAGCTTTTGTGCCTCTAATCACAATACACATACAGCAATACACTCAGCTACACCATCACGACGCTCTCATCGACATCATGACTGACTGATAGATAAGCATAAATTATAATAATCATGTCCATTCCCATGTAATCATTTATTCTTTCTTTAACTTGACTCGAGTCTTGGGACCGAAGTCTCGTTCCCCATTGTCCACCGCCATATTGGGTAAAACGTTCTCCCTTGCCTCATTGCCACGTGGAACTATTGGTGAGTTATTTCCTGGCTAATATTAACCCTTATAACCTTACCCTATATATACATTTATTATGTGAGACCTTTGGATATAAATTAGCTTGTTTCAGATTGAATTCAATTTAGATATAGAGTAGTTTTCATTTAGATTGATTTTATTTGATTCATTATAGCTTAGTAATATTTAACTTCCATTGATAGTTTACCACACCACCCATCATCTTCCCCCAATAATTTGTCTTTTCATTTTCAGACTTCCTATGACACCTGACCTGACATACCATTTTCTTTTTTCATTATGGCCTTTTAGTGTAGGTATTGCCCATTAGTGTACTATTTTCTCTCCATAACAAAGAAGTCTGCCGTTCGGCATCTCTTTACTAGGCTAATAATTTGCCGTGGTGATATAAAATTGTAGCATTGTAAGGGGTAGATAGCCTAAAGGTTTGCATAACAAAATTAGTAAACCAGAGGAGATACCGTCTGGTGGGGTGCAAAGTAAAGCCCCGAAAAACCAGAGGGCAGGACTTCGGGGAGTGTTAAATAGATTAATAGTCGATGTCAATACTTTCATCACTACTGCTGACCTCGAGGAATTGGAGACTAGACTAGATAATGTCCAGGTTATGCATAGTCGTATTGTTGCTCTAAGTGAGGTGATTGTGGCAAGCATGATGGAGGATGATGAGATAATAGCAGGGTGTGAAAATTGCGCCCTATATGACAAAACAGTCTTCAAAGTGAAGCACTTGTTACAGCGCGCTGTCGTGAACAAGAAGGGAGGCGATAACAATTCCCAAAGAAGGGTTGATCCTAAACATACTGTGCACCTCCCCAAGCTCAATCTATCTACATTTGGGGGTAATTTGACAGAGTGGTTAGCCTTTTGGTACGTATTTAGGTCTACCGTGCATGAATCCACTTTTGATAATGTCCGGAAATTTCATTACCTGGAAGGAGAGGCCTTACATCTGATATAGGGTTTCACAGTAGTAGGTGATAGTTATCTTGAGGCAGTACAATTATTACAGTCAACAAATGGGGATCGAGAGCAATTGATAATGGCCCATGTCGTCGCCTTGTTGAATCTGACTGAACCAAAATACAAGGTTGATGAATTAGCAAAATTTAGAGCAGACATGGAATGCCATACTCGATCACTAGACACCCTAGGGCTGACCTCACAGGAAATGATAGTTATTGTACTAACACAGAAGCTTCCTATGGCAATACTCGACAAGGTCAGATCATTTGATCTGGGTGAGTTTAAAACTCAATTCAGTAAAGAAATCAGTAATTTACAGTTGAACAATGGGAGAATGAATGTGTCAGGAGGGAGTGGGAATGTTGAAATGAGGTGGGGACCAAGGGAAAGAAAGAGAAACCCACACAGACTTTATGTAAACTCTGTAATAATAACAAGCATAAATGGAGTTTCTGTGTAAAATACCCAACAAATGAGTTAAAATTATCACAAGCAAAAAAGTTGAAACTATGTGCAGGTTGTCTGAGTAAAGAGCATGGCAAGCAAGGGCAATGTACTACTACGTACTTAAGGCCCTGTCATCACTGTAAAGGACATCACTTCAACAAGTTGTGTCCTACAGTTGACAAAGGCAAAGATGACAAACCCAAGGGTACTACAACTTTGATATTAGGTAGTACGAAAGACACCACTATATTGCCCACTATAAAGATTCCCATGGAAAATAATGACAGTAACAAAGTTTGTCAGGTGCTTCTTGATCAGGGGTCTCAACGGTCCTTTATAAAAAGGTCCATATTAATGGGACTTAAGCACCGAATCGTAGGGGCTGAGACTCTTCGACTGCAGGGCTTTACGGGGGATACTGACAATCAAGACTACGAAATAGCGGAAATTTCCTAGTTATTGCACAAGCGGAAAGGTACATACCACACAGTCAAATATCCTGGTCGACACGGTCTCTATACTAAGGGTGAATGTAACCACGGCAGAGGAGATGGGAAGGGAAGATTCCCAACCTAGTGACCCTAATATGACTGCCGAGTTCGACCTGGAAAGACTGTGGAAATTAGATCACATAGGCATTAATCCTGTGGAGACTGATTTTGACTCGAAAATTGCGATAAAGAAGGTTGAGGAGTCTGTGAGCTATTGTGCCGCAGAAAAACAATACAAGGTTAGTTTACCCTGGAAAGAAAGTGAGATGAGCCTGCCAACAAATTATGGATTGGCATTGGGTCTCTTGCGCACATTACAGCGTAAATTAACACATGAACCGAGCACGCGCCAGGCGTATGATGATGTATTTCGGAACTACTTAGACCGAGGCTTCAGAGAAAGAGTCGAAGTGAACAAATTCACTAGAAAGGGTAGGGTTCACTATCTAGCCCATCATGGGGTGAACAAAGACCACCACACCAATACGGGTGGTTTATGACTGCTCGGCCCACCAAGGTCAATAACCCAGTCTAAATGATTGCTTACTGACTGGTCCGTCCATGGTGTCGGATTTGTCTCAACACCTATTGCAATTTAGACTAGGGCAATATGCATTTACTAGTGATATTGATAAAGCCTTCTTGATGGTCAAATTGCTGGAGGAAGATAGAGATGTCACTCACTTTCTTTGGTTCGAAGACATTAGCGACTCTGGAAGTCCGGTCGTGATCTACCGTTTTCGGATCGTACTCTTTGGTGCTACATGCTCGCAGTTTTTGTTAAATGTCACAATTAAGAAACATCTGTCAGATACTCATTAGGACACTAATAAACTATCTCGCGGGTTGTATATAGACAATTTGCAGGGTTCTAGCGATAGTCAGGATGAATTGTTGCATACCTACTGGCAAGCACGTAGATTGTTTACAGAAGCTCATTTATTTCTCCGTGAGTGGGTTACGAACAGTGAAGATCTTCAGAGTTTAATTCAGATGGACGCAGTGTTGCCAGATTCTCAGGAGAGAATTATAGTACGACGACTACAAAATTATAGAATCCACACCAAAATTATCGTACACATTATATATATGTATATATATATATATATATATATATATATATATATATATATATATATATATATGCGTGTGTGTGTGTGTGTGTGCGTGTGAAATAAATAATGTATGAATATATTTCAAACAAGTAATGAACATTTATTGTAGTTTTATTAGAATTTATCCAATATAAAATTTTCCTTCATAAAATATAGTATAGATTTAGTAAATGTTCATACCTATATCTCAGTTACTCGCCTAATATGTACGAAGATTTGGTAGAATTGGTTAAAACTAGTGAAAAATGTGTATTATTATGACACAGGAACTTGGTTCTTTCATATAAAGTATTGACTATCAACAAAATGTGTATTATTATGACACAGGAACTTGGTTCTTTCATATCAAGTATTGACTATCAACAAAATGTGTATTATTATGACACAGGAACTTGGTTCTTTCATATCAAGTATTGACTATCAACAAAATGTATTATTATGACACAGGAACTTGGTTCTTTCATATCAAGTATTGACTATCAACAAAATGTGTATTATTATGACACAGGAACTTGGTTCTTTCATATCAAGTATTGACTATCAACAAAAATAAAACTGACTGCACATATGAAATAAAGGTTTTCAAGTTTAAAATGAAAGAAACATTTCTTAAAATTATCCAAACATCTTATCTAATACAATTCTAAATAGTTGTTCAAAATTATAATGTATTTATTTAGACATAGTCCTCATCTGACTCTGGTATATTACAATACAGTTCCTTACTCGTCATGCGAGAATGCATATCTCTGGATAGGGAAAACATTTTGCAGCATGCTCCAGAAGATTTCACACAATCTGTAGCCAGGAGTGCCTCATTCACAGTTGCTGTCCTTAACCTATTTCTGGTCTGTTTTGAAGAGATTGATTTTACTAAAAACTCTCTCACATTCATCATTGGAATGGGGCAAACTAAGAACAGAAAGTGCAAAATCTACTAGATCTTTAAAGTCTGGCTCATTTTTTAGCACTGCAGCCCAAAACTTATCAGATTCTTTTGTCTCACCTAAGACTGGCGAGTTATACTGCAGTGGAAACATGCGCCACTGATCATCCAGTCTCTGCAAAAGTAAAGTATCCTCTGGAGGCACAAGTAGAGGCAAGTTAGCTGCAAGAGGTACCAAAGATGGGACTGCCTTCCTGAACTCTCCTGACGAAGCATTACTATATGCTGTCCTTATTACAGAATGGACATAGATTCATTGGAGAGAGTACAGCGTAGAATGACAAAAACGATCCATAATATTAGAAATCTTCCGTATGAAGAAAGGTTGAAGAAATTAGGTTTACATTCGTTAGAGAGATGCAGAGTTAGAGGGGATATGATAGAGGTGTTCAAGTGGGTTAGTGGGATTAACAAAGGGGACATGACAAATGTACTAAAGCTCAGTGATAGCGAAAGAACTCGTACCAATGGTTTCAAATTAGATAAATTTCGTTTCAGAAAAGATATAGGCAAATATTGGTTTGGTAACAGAGTTGTAGATGGGTGGAATGGACTACCAAGTGCTATAGTGGGATTAAAAACGGTAGGGAGCTTTAAGATAAAATTGGATAAGCATATGGACGAGAAGGGTTGGGTGTGAAGGGGGATCAGCCGGGTTGGGCCAATCAGCGCTCTGCAGACCCACGTAATCCTGCGTTAATCTCTAACCGTTTTGGTAAGATGATCCTCAGGGTATTAGAGTGTTGAGCCTATAATTGGGGTTGTGTGGGACAGGGATCTGCCTTGCTTAGGCCAATCGGCTTTCTGCAGACTCCCATTTTCTTATGTTCTTATGTTCTTATGTTCTTATACTAGGAGTTAGACAGTTCAGTTTTGAGATGACAGGATCACTGAAATCATACCTCCTTTTTATCTCACAACATGCCACAGCAAGAAAGTTACGGCAGCGCTGAAAAACCTCCTGTAGCTGACTCTTTCTTTCTGCAATACAAGAGTCTTTCAGAGCCTGCAGTACCTTTACACCTAGATGCATTTCCGTGTCCCTGAGATGTTTGTCACTCCTGTTTGGATCTATCACACTAAACTCTGTTTTCATTACATAATCTCTCTCCATGCATGACAAGAGAAGGTCTTTAAAAAGAAGACTTATTTTCTCATGGAGTAAAGTGATAACTGGCTTATCTGACTGAAAGTATGTGTTGAAAGAGGTGAACTTGGGCAGGGCCCAATCTAAAAAGTGATAGTATAATTTGATGAAAGGGTCATGCAGACTATGGAAGATAAGTTCAGCAGCAACTAGCTTCTCTGACAACCACATGTCTGAAGAAAACAAAATTGAGAGCTTCCCACTGCTCCAAGAGCCTCTGGACTACAGTGACTAATGACAACCACCTTGTCTGTGATGGGTGGAGGATCTTGTGTGGCTTAAGTTGGAGAAATGTCTGGAACTGAACAAATTCACTCTGACGCTTGCTACTACACTTGAAAAAACTGTAGACTTCCCTAGCCAGGTCCTCACACCTAGGTAAAACTTTGCAAGCCTCACTAGCACAGAGGTGAGCTGAGTGACACACACATTTAAGCACAAAAAGACCAGGGCATTCATTACGAAAGCGACTTGAAACCAAATTGTGAGCTCCCATCATGACACTACACCCATCAGCACCAAACCCTATCATGTTTGTCACTGGAATTTCATGTGCTGTAAAGGTTTTCATCATTCCATCATACAGATTTTTAGCAGTGGCACCCCTTCCGACATCTTCAGGGTCATTTACATTGTAAACTTCACAAAGCTCCCAGAACTGACTTTCAACACAATCTGTATCTAAATCAAAGAATCTTACAACTACACAAAATGTCTTAATGGCCCCAACATCTGTTGACTCATCAGCAGGTACGCTAAACTTAACTTTCCTTAGTTTGTTAGCAAGTTCTTCCTTATAGGATTTGCCAATGACATTACTGACTATTGCAGTTGCTTTTGTTCTTTTCATTGAAAACTCCTGAGCTATCTTTGAGTCACTGAATGCATCTTTGAAGACATCAGATAAGTGATCCAGTTAAGGCACCTTGGTTTGGTGGAATGTGGGAACGGTGTGTCGGCATAGTCAAATCAGGACTAAGAGCGGTAGTAGGACGTGCTCTATTGAAGAAGAGTGAGTTGATGACAGTCCTCACCGAAATAGAAGCAGTCGTGAATGATTGTCCGCTCACGTATGTGTACACCGACCTGCAAGAACCACTACCATTAACGCCAGCTCACTTACTCTACGGTAAACCATTGACTGCTTTTCCGTCCGATTTGCAGTCAATTGTTGAACTGGAGGATCCTTCGTTGTACTCTGAAGCAGCGGTGTCTAAGCAATACCAGTATATATCGAAGGTAATCGAGGACTTTAGAAAAAGGTGGATTAATGAATATCTGCTAGCCTTGAGGGAAAGGAGTATCAAGCCTTCTGGTAGACCATTGGCACCTACTGTTGGTGAAGTGGTTTTAATAAGAGAAGATAGTCCTCGTTTGTACTGGAAATTAGGCCGCGTGTTGGAGGTGTACAAGGGGGAAGACGCTGTAGAGCGGGTGGTGCTATTGAAGACAGCCACTGGAACTACTGTTCGTCCTATCGCTCGTTTGTACGCTTTGGAGCTCGAGTCCGCTTTACAATCTGAGGCTCCACCTGCTATTGCTGGGTCCGAGAATTCTCAACGTGACGATTCACCTCTTACTGATGATAAACTACCTCGGACCGGGATGCGTCCCAGACGCGCTGTTGCTGGCGACGTTCAAATGTGGCGTCAGAAGATAGCCTCAGGGCAACTTTAATTGGGGTTAAGGTTTTCTTGTGGGGGGAGTGTATCGTGTAATACGATAGAGATAGACAATTGATGTGCTAACGTACGTCTCTGTGACGTGCCTAGGTAGATACGATAGTCTAACGGTCATTCCCGCGGTACGGCGTAGGAAGATTAGATCGTGATTGCAAGTTGTAAGTAAGTTAAGATTATAAAAGGCCTAATATGCTATTAAGCAATATTGACACGGTCTTATGTAGTATATATGAATTTATCGTATATATTAATTTAATTTATCGTATTGAGCGACATAGATGCGGTATGATAGTTTGCGCGCCTGGCGTTTGCCAAGGCAGCAAGATTGAGGCCCTGGGAATCTCAGAGCTTCCACAGACTTCACCCTGTAAACATATAATTTTCGTCTCATTTGATCGTGCTATTGTGCCTTTATTCACAGTACACTACCAGCAATACACACATCTACACTACGACGACGCTCTCATCGACGCCATGACTGACAGCTAAGCATTTCTACTCATGTCCAATACCATATCATAATCATTTGTTTTTTCCCTTGAGTCTCGCTTTTGGGCCGCCTCCTATTTCCCCGTCGTCCCCCATATTGGGTTGGCATTTTTCCTATTGCCTCATTGCCACGTGGAGATATTGGTGGGTTGAATCCTGGAATATAATTAACCCTTAGAACCCTCATTAAATATAAACATATGTGAGTGACCTTTGGATGTAATTTAGCTTAAATTCAAATTATATTAAATTTAGACTTAGAGTAATTTGACTTAGATTGATTTGTTTGGATTGTAGCTTAGATATATAATTAACTTCCACTGATATTACACCACATTTTAAAAACTTCAATGAACTGACCTCGTTGTCTTTATTTTTCCAAAGGAGAGAGGACAAGAGCTCTTAACCTTAAACTAACCTACCTGGGACTACTGACAGCAAACCCTACCCTCCTACTATCTCTATCCTAGTTTCAAAGCCAAAGGCGGATGTTGTGTATACGTACACAACAAACTCACTTGCTCTCGTGTTCCCGACTTCGACTACTCTGAATTCTCAACTTTATGGATCAAACTAGCATGTCACTTTCATTCTAAATATTTCTGTGCTTTCTCTCCTTTCCCCAACTCCACTGACTTCCCCAAGTTATTTGACTATCTAAACTCTAAAGTGGAACACATCCTATCCATCTCTCCTTTCTCAGAAATCTCCATCTTAGGAGATTTCAACATTCACCACCACCAATGGTCCTCCTCTCATTCCACTGACCAACCTGTTGAACAAACCTATATCATTTCTATCCTTAACCCTTAATTAGCGGCGAGCAACATAAGTCGAGTTAAAAAAAGCTGGACTATGTGGCGGCGCTCGACATAACTCGAGTGGCAATTTCAGCACGTAATGTGGCTGAGAGAGAGAGACAAGTGGTGGCAGGAGACTAGCGAGCGTATGACTGCTCCAGACCACCGCGGCGAACCTACTGACACAAATCTCAGCTCCCTCCTCCCTCTCTCACTCGCTACATACTCAATTATGTACTGAAAGTACCGAATTACCTGCTTTTTGCACTCGCGTTGCACGGTTATTGCAAGAAAACTATCCATCGTACAAGGATCGTTATGGTGTCATTCGAAAGCTCTGTTTATGCCCTTTCAGGGATAGGTACTTGTTTTACGTTCTGGGTCTTATTTAGGCATGAAAATGATCACGTAAACAGCCCTATTTTGGCTAAAAACACCCCGCTGTGCGGTACACATAAATAAACCGCATAGGCCGCTCGTAAGGTGTTAATGACCTAGAGTAGTTGGTACAGCAACCCACATGTATCCCGGATTGCTTCGCTGATCGGCCCTACATTCTAAACTTGTTTCTAACTTCTAACTTTTCCGCTTAAACTGTTGATCTTTCCTATCCTTTGGGCTTCTCCGACCATAAACTTATTTCTGTCACCTGTTCTATCTCTCCACTACGGCCACACAATCCTCCCAGCCAGCGGAGCTTGTGGCGCTTTGGCGCTGCTGGCTGAGAGGCTCTCCGGTAGTATTTCTTTGACTTCCCATGGAATGATTTTTGCTTCCATTGCTGGGGACCCTCAAAGAGTGCTGAACGCATTACCGAGGTAATCCTATCGGGCATGGAGGCATACATTCCATTTTCTTTCTCTCAGTCTAATGCAAACAAATCTTGGTTTACTCACGCAAGTTCTACTCCTGTCCTCAATATGGAGGAAGCATTCAAACGGTACCGACGCCTTCAAATTCAAGAATCTCATTCTTCCTATGTGTCTGCCCGGAATCAAGCCAAATCTGTTTTTCGATTTGCCAAACACTCTTTCATCAATAATAAATGCAATGAACTATCCAACTCTATCTCTTCCCACGCTTTCTGGTATCTAGCCAAAAACCTCTCCAACAATTTTTCTTCCTCGTCTTTCCCTCCCCTTTTCCAATCTTATGGCGCAACTATCACTTCTTCCTCTGACAAAGCTGAACTCTTCACTCAAACGTTTGCTAGAAACTTGGATGATTCCGGTGCTATTTGTCCCTCTCCACCCGCCTCTCTCCTACTTATGCCTAATATCCTACTCTCTTCTAAAGATGTACTTTCTACCCTCTCTGTGCTCAATACTAAGAAGGCGTATGGTCCGGATGGTGTTCCTCCTGTTGTACTAAAAAACTGTGCTTCTGTGCTGACTCCCTGCCTAGGCAAACTCTTTCATCTCTGTCTTCCCTTCTTACTGGAAGTTTGCCCTCATTCAACCTGTCCCAAAGAAGGGTGACCGCTCTCAAACCTCAAACTATCGTCCAATTGCTTTCATATATTGCATCTCTAAAGTTTTTAAAACTATTTTTACTTCAAACTTTCTTAAGCATATCACTTCTCATAATCAGCTCTCAGATCGCCAGTATGGCTTCCTTTAAGGGTCACTCTACTGGTGATCTTCTTTCATATCTTACTAACTCTTGGTCATCCTCCTTTTGGGACTTTGGTGTGACCTTTTCTATTGCACTAGACATATCGAAGGCCTTTGGTAGAGTCTGGCATAAACCTCTCATTTCTAAACTACCCCCCTTCGGTTTTTATCCATCCATCTGTGCCTTTATCTCTAATTTCCTTTCTGGCCATTTCATTGCTGCAGTTGTTATCGGCCATTGTCCACTTCCTCATCCTATCCCCACCTATCTTTCTATTATATATATAAATTATCTTCTCAACTGTTCCTCCAGTCCTATCCACTCATATGCCGACAACTCTAGCTTACACTATTCAACTAGTTTTCCAGAATGCCCCAACAAGCTGTGACGTTAACCACTCCATTAGAACCGCATGGCTTGTCCTACAGTGACTCGCTAGGATCGCCAGGGCAGTGGATGGGGCTACAGTTTATGTATTAGAGTGTGCTTTATTTCATATGAAAGCTCGTGTCATGGGCAGTCCAGAAAGGCTCTTTGTTTTCACCCATGTCAAGGCTTTCTATATTTAATTGTAAAGTATATGTTTTATCATTAACTAGTAATGATGGGATCTGGGAGAGAGAGAGAGAGTAGAACAGAGTGAGAGGGGCGCGCGCAGTGTTTTTGCCCCGCTCGATGACGTCACGGCTGGCTGCCTCGTGGGGGTTGGTTGAGGGAGGTCCTTACCATGTTGCTAGCTTCTTGCTAGTGGCTAGAGGACTTGTTACCGCTTTAACTTGCGGTGAAAACTAGTCCCGGTATATATACAGGTTCCTCGCCACTCTCTCCCTCAGATCTGGTTTCTAGAACGCATCTCTCTTTATCCTTTGATACCTGTCCCCCGTTCTACACCTGAGAATCTTTTCCTCTGCCTATCTCTCTCTTTTTCCATATCTTTCACCACCTTTTATTAATACCATATCCCCTCTGGTTAACTCTGAAAAATCAGCTTCATGCTGGCCAGTTGTATTGTGCGTTAAGGTCTGATATAACCCATGTATGTTAGTTGTTAAGATAAGTTGATCACGAAGCATTGGTTGGCATTTATATTGTTTAAGTACCGCTTCCTATAATTATTAGTGTTCTGCTGGATTAGATAATGCTAGACTAGGGGTCTGATATTATAAGGTATTGTTTCCTATGAGTGCTGGCTTTAGGAAAAAGCTGCACGACATACCTGAGAACTGGAGTTGATTGAGTAAATTCTAGTCTGTGTGCCATTGAGAGTAGAGCATGCACGAATGAGGGCTTTTTGCCTATACCATTCTGCTCTGTTCTAAGCTCGTTGTTTGTCTTTGAGGTACGCCAGGAGAACGCTTAATACTTCGGTATTAAGGTTTCTCAAGAGAGCTACCCTTCCCTATAACGTAATATTTGACGCACAGACTTGAGATTTGCACTAGGCTATGCGGCATGCCATGCGCACCAGTATCTCGTATCATTGACTCTAGCTAGACTTTATCAGTCACAGTAGACATTAAGTATATTAACCTAATTACTCTTTTTATGCATACCCATTTATGATTACACAAGCATTTCGCAGCCTAGTTTGATGTATGGAGACACAAACGACTTAGGCTCTTTTTGTTGATAGGAATACTGCATTGTCGTGGCGATTATTATTGTTGTAGTGTTTAGGATATTCTTGGCTCCGACGGCATTATATATTCTGCCTTTTTGTGTGCATAGCCTGCACGAGCATTGTTCCGCTGCCTGCCTTTTTGGGTTCCATTTCCGATACGAGCATCTTTATAGCATCTAACATTTAAAGAAGATTCCTTGTTAGTGTTGAAGGACTTTAGTGCACTTTCTTTCATGCAGGAGTGCCTGACATTTATTGATTAAAGTAACGTAAGCTGTAACTTCTCTTACCACCTTACTTTGCATACCATAACCAAGCACCTTCGGTTATAGTAGTAATAGGCTGTTTTCACATAACATTAAGCCTAGAGTAGACGCACATTTATTGAGAGTTTAATAACCTATTATTGCATATAGAACTCTGTAGAGTATTTGTGTTCTTTATTCACTGGGAATATACATCAGAGGTTGGATCTAGCGCTTTCCGTTGTAGCATTTATGCCATTACTAGTCCAATGAATAAGAGCCCTGATATATTTAAACCTCAGTCGTAACAAACGGCGACCTTACCTAGGATTTGGTGAACCTACATTTATTAGCAGGGATCATTTGTTGTTTTGGAGAATATTTTGCGGGGATCAGCAAGAATAATTTTTTTTTGCAACATAGTATAGCCCTTGAGTATTTCCGAGAATTTGTGTGTTTATATCGAGGTATAAGAGTTAGGGGTGCTTTTTTCTGAATATTGAGGTGAGAAATTTTTGTGAGCATCATGTCTTATACCGGATCAGAGGAGAATGGAGACACGGTACGTCATGTCGAAACTGAGGAACAGCAGCATGATGAAATGGTTAATCAGGTGAACTGTGAGGAGGATGCTAGGATATTTTTGCAATGGCCTGTTACTGCCGAGCGGTTGGAGGGTGTAAATCGGTACGGTCTTCAATGCCTGTCCACAGCTATCGGTCATGCGGGTACTAGCAGCATGACCAGGGATAACTTGATAATGTGTGTACTGGGCAGGGTGACTGGTGAGCGAGATGGGTTGAGTGCTCAGAGCCCTTCGGCCATGCTTCCCCTACACTCGACTCCCAGCCATTCCAGTAGTTTGCCGACCCTGGGTACGCTTCCACAGGTGGGTGGTGACTGGCAGGGTGGGTTGCCCCTGGGGGGACCACCGGTAATTTCAAACATTGTAGCACCTTCACCTCCTTCAGGGTTATCTCCAGAATTATTGCTTCAGCTCGAATTAGCTAAGATCGAAGAGAGAAAGGCTATCAGGGCAGGTGAGCTTCAGCAGCAATTAGAATTAGCCAAGATAGATGAGAGAAAAACTATCAGTCAGCAGCACATAGAGCTAGCAAAAATCCAAGCTGACTTAGAGTCGACTAGGTACTGTGCCGACATGGACGTAGAGAAGTCGCGAGTAGAGACAACGGGACAGCGACTTGGGGCTGGTAACCGTGTTCATGAGCAGTCTCTCTCGCACTTATTGAAACTGGTTCCGGTGTTTGATGAGAGTGGTGTAACAGAATTTTTCACACGCTTTGAGAAGAAGTGCCAGGAACACCAGTGGCCAGAGAATAAATGGGCAGCACTTGTATCCTCTAGATTAATAGGCAAGGGTCTTAAAGCCTACCATGCGTTACCTTTGGAGTTATGTATTGTGTATGAGGATCTCAAGGAGGCTGTCCTGAGGGCTTACGAACTGCAACCAGAAACGTACCGTTTGAAGTTCCGGGGTGTAACTAAGGGAAGAGATAGCACCTTTTTGGAACACGCCCGGGACTTGTCCGATGCTATGGGGAACTGGCTCCGATCTGAGAAGGCAACAACATTTGATGGGATTAAGCAGTTGATGATGTTGGAGCAGTTCTTTAAGAGCACGGGCGGTGATCTAACTTTGAACTTGAAGGAGAAAAACCCAAGAACTCTAGTCGAAGCAGCAGAAATGGCTGATCGACGGCTGTCGTTGATTCGGGGTTGCGGGTCCTCACAGAAGTACGATGTAAGTGCTAGAGACCGTTATCCTCCCCCTCCCCGTAGAAATGACACATTTAAACAGAAGAGCCATGAAACTAAAACTGAATCCAAACCTTACACCACACCGTATGTGAAAAGTCAGGGGCCTTTTACATCACAGTAAAGCCGAAACCGAAATTTATGTGTTTTAGTTGCCACCAGGAGGGTCATAAGGCAAATGAGTGCCCTAGTCGACCTCCTCCGGCAGCCGTGTCTTTTGCTCACGGCATTGGAGTGTTCAAGAGGACATCGGAGTTTGTTAGAGGCATTTCTTCCGAGGTAAATACACTGCCAGTGCAGAAGGATCCGGAAGGCTTATTCCCTGTCCGTGATGCCTTTAGTGACCACAGGGGACTCGGTTGTGTGGAGTGGGGGAGTAGAAGACATGAGGTGAGAATATTGCGTGACACTGGGGCATCGCAAACACTGTTGAGAAATTTCACTGGTAAACCTGTCAATACGGCGCGGGTGGTTGTGGTTCAGGGAGTTAATGCGACAAGGTCATACCCGCTTGTAAGAATGAAGATGGAAGTTGATGGTGTGACTCGGGACCTGGATGTAGAAATTGTGGAGAAGTTACCTGTTGGGGGCGTCGACCTCCTTCTCAGCAACGACTTTGCGGGACCTACTTCTGAGGCTCCACCCTTGGTCGTTGCCGAGAAACCGGCCGATGTGAGTAGGGAGGAGCAGGAGTTGGTTGAGAAGTGTCCGGTGCAGCCTATGAGGTGTGTTGTCACCGGAGATCCTGCATCAAGGGAGTCACATTCTGGTCAGCAATCTTTAGATCAGCGGAGGAAGGGTACCGAGAAGGGGTTGAAAGTTGATGCGGTTGAGAGTTTAGTATCAACGGACCTTCTCGGGGATTCATTATTAGGACCACATTTCGTGTCTGGAGAAGACCCAGTAACTGTTCCTGAAAAGGCAGAGGATGGGCTTAAAAAGACGAAAGAGTTGAAGGAGGACAGTGATGCACAGTCGGGAGATGTAGCGCCAAGGTACCCTGACGCGTACCCTATGAGAAATGGGTCGGCGAAGACGGTGGTCCGAAGCTTGCTAGTGTATTTTTCCCGGTATGGTTACCCGCAGGGGATTCAGTCAGTCCAGGGACCCAACTTCACTTCTAGCCTCTTTGTTCAAGCAATGCCGCAGCATGAGATTGTTGGGGTTGTGTCATCTGCGTATCATCCGGAGAGCCAGGGTGTGTTAGAGCGATGGCACTTAGCCTTGAAATCTGTGCTTCGTTGTTGTTGCTTTGAGAGTGGGAAGGATTGGGATCTTGGCCTGCCATGTGTTTTGTTTGCTGTGCGGAAGGTACCTGGGGAGAGTTTGGGATTCAGCCCTAATGAGCTCGTCTTTGGACACCGTGTCAGAGGGCCTCTCCATATGGTTGAAGAAGTATGGGAGGGCGCAGAAAAACCTTGTTCTATGCTCAAGTGTGTCCTTGACAGTCGAGAACGGATGTTGCGCAGTCTGGAGTTGGCGGACCGTACTTTGACTAGCTCTCAGGCCCTCAGGAAGGACAGGTACGACCTCAAGGTTGAACTCAGGGAGTTGCACGTGGGTCAGGAGGTGTTGATTCTACTGCCCCTTGTAGGTCACCCCTTATCCGCGAAGTACGCTGGTCCTTATAGAGTGGTGGAGGAGCTATCAGACCTGGATTACTTGGTAGCCACTCCAGACAGACGGAAGCGAAATCAGTTATGTCATGTTTATCCCATGAAGGAGTATGGGAGGCACCCCCCTGAGCCTCTCACTGTGCCTGTGATGACGTTTAGCAGTCAAGGTGGAGAAGGAGAATGGGACAGTCAAGCTCAGGTGGAGGATAACTGGAAGGATAAGAAGTTCAAATGGGCGCCTGAGTGTGAGAAGGTGTTTAGAGAAGTAAAACACCTGTTGTGCACTCACCCGATCCTCGGGGCCCCTGACTTTAGCCTACCTTTCCAACTAGCAACGGAGGCTAGTGGTGTGGGGGCTGGTGCCGTCCTTCGTTGTAGTTTACCCAGATCATCACCCTCTCAAGTTCTTGGACCAGTTTCACAATCGGAATATGAGGCTGACCAGTTGGTCACTAAGGTTACTGGTATATAACCTGGACATACGCCATATTGCCGGTTGTGACAACGTGGTTGCAGATGGTCGTTCAAGGGTATATGATCCTGGGTAGATTGACACACGGGTAGCCTCCTGCTTTAGTTTGAATAGTATTTTGCGCTTGGTGCTTGTTGGCTCGCGGTTGTAGCCCAGCGTATTGGGTCGTAAAGCAGGAGTTGAGCGTTTGGTATAGAAGAAAAAACTAGGCTTGCCCCTATAGTGCAGCCGAAATAAACTAATTAAAAACATAAAAATTAAATAAAAAACTCTTTGATAGTTGAATTTTTTCAGTATGTTATAGCAGTAATTCTGAGTTGCACTCCTCTCAGAATGCTGGGCTAGAGTAGATCGCTCTTGAGGAGCATAACTACATATAATTTAACCTATGGTGTTGGGGAGGGTTATAATTTTGAAAAATTTGTTGAAGAACTGTGCCAGATATTTTACTGCCGCTGGGTGATGGGAAGTGGAGATATAGCATGGGTTCTAACCATCAGATTTTTGTGAGCCTTGGGGCCTCTGAGAAACATCTTGGGGGGGGGGGGGGGGGTGACGTTAACCACTCCGTTAGAACCGCATGGCTTGTCCTACAGTGACTCGCTAGGATCGCCAGGGCAGTGGATGGGGCTACAGTTTATGTATTAGAGTGTGCTTTATTTCATATGAAAGCTCGTGTCATGGGCAGTCCAGAAAGGCTCTTTGTTTTCACCCATGTCAAGGCTTTCTATATTTAATTGTAAAGTATATGTTTTATCATTAACTAGTAATGATGGGATCTGGGAGAGTGAGGGGGGCGCGCGCAGTGTTTTTGCCCCGCTCGATGACGTCACGGCTGGCTGCCTCGTGGGGGTTGGTTGAGGGAGGTCCTTACCATGTTGCTAGCTTATTTGCTAGTGGCTAGAGGACTTGTTACCGCTTTACTTTGCGCGGTAAAAACTAGTCCCGGTTTATATACAGGTTCCTCGCCACTCTCTCCCTCAGATCTGGTTTCTAGAACGCATCTCTCTTTATCCTTTGATATCTGTCACCCGGGCTGCACCTGAGAATCTTTTCCTCTGCCTACCTCTCTCTTTTTCCATATCTTTCACCACCTTTTATTAATACCATATCCCCTCTGGTTAACTCTGCAAAATCAGCTTCATGCTGGCCAGTTGTATTGTGCATTAAGGTCTGGTATAACCCATGTATGTTAGTTGTTAAGATAAGTTGATCACAAAGCATTGGTTGGCATTTATATTGTTTAAGTACCGCTTCCTATAATTATTAGTGTTCTGCTGGATTAGATAATGCTAGACTAGGGGTCTGATATTATAAGGTATTGTTTCCTATGAGTGCTGGCTTTAGGAAAAAGCTGCATGACATACCTGAGAACTGGAGTTGATTGAGTAAATTCTAGTCTGTGTGCCATTGAGAGTAGAGCATGCACGAATGAGGGCTTTTTGCCTATACCATTCTGCACTGTTCTAAGCTCGTTGTTTGTCTTTGAGGTACGCCAGGAGAACGCTTAATACTTCGGTATTAAGGTTTCTCAAGAGAGCTACCCTTCCCTATAACGTAATATTTGACGCACAGACTTGAGATTTGCACTAGGCTATGCGGCATGCCATGCGCACCAGTATCTCGTATCATTGACTCTAGCTAGACTTTATCAGTCACAGTAGACATTAAGTATATTAACCTAATTACTCTTTTTATGCATACCCATTTATGATTACACAAGCATTTCGCAGCCTAGTTTTATGTATGGAGACACAAACGACTTAGGCTCTTTTTGTTGATAGGAATACTGCATTGTCGTGGCGATTATTATTGTTGTAGTGTTTAGGATATTCTTGGCTCCGACGGCATTATATATTCTGCCTTTTTGTGTGCATAGCCTGCACGAACATTGTTCCGCTGCCTGCCTTTTTGGGTTCCATTTCCGATACGAGCATCTTTATAGCATCTAACATTTAATGAAGATTCCTTGTTAGTGTTGAAGGACTTTAGTGCACTTTCTTTCATGCAGGAGTGCCTGACATTTATTGATTAAAGTAACGTAAGCTGTAACTTCTCTTACCACCTTACTTTGCATACCATAACCAAGCACCTTCGGTTATAGGTAGTAATAGGCTGTTTTCACATAACATTAAGCCTAGAGTAGACGCACATTTATTGAGAGTTTAATAACCTATTATTGCACTCTGTAGAGTATTTGTGTTCTTTGTTCACTGGGAATATACATCAGAGGTTGGATCTAGCGCTTTTCGTTGTAGCATTTATGCCATTACTAGTCCAATGAATAAGAGCCCTGATATATTTAAACCTCAGTCGTAACAAAGCAATCCCTCAAAAACAAACGTGATGAAGCTATACAACACTTATGTTCTGATCTAACTACCAATTCCAATTGTGGCAGAGAAAACCTTGTTGTTTTCAATGCTACCAAAACCCAATTTGACCATGTATCTACCTGTCAAGAATTCTCTTACACTTCAACAATACAAAAATCAACTCTTCATCTTCTCTCAGTATTCTCAGTGTCTCTTTTTTTTTTTTTTTTTTTATCTCTCTTGGAAGGAACATATCACCACTCTTGCTAACACAGCTTCCCAAGAAGCTGGGTGTGCTCAACCGCCTCAAGGGGTTCTTTACTCCTGCACAGCTTCTTGCTCTGTACAGCGGCACAGTGCGTCCTTGTATTGAGTAATGTTCGCATGTAATGGGAGGATCTTCTCACACAGCACTTAGAGACAAAGTAGAAAAGAAAGCCTTGCGTCTCATTAACTCCCGTCCACTCACCGATTCTCTGCAATCTCTCTCTCTCTTCACCGCAATGTTGCATCTCTCTCATTATTCTATCGCTATTACAGTAATCAGTGTTACTCAGAACTTTCTAAGTGTATAATACCTTCTCTATGTAGTATACGTAGTACCCGTCTTGGAACACAATCCCATCCCTACTCTGTCCAACTCTCCAACCCAAGAGTGAAACGATACTCTCAATCTTTCTTCTATTCAACAACTGAGCTCTGGAACGTTCTTCCTGAATCCATCTTTCCCTCATATGACTTAAATTAATTGCTTCAAACTCCGTGTGTCCAGATATATTTGCTCGAACATTCCTTGATTTTGGCCCTGTCACTCTTACAACTCTGGGGGAGGCACTCGTCACAGGCAGCTTTGCCTTGTGCATCCCTTATCCACATAGACAAAAAACGGTACTCATTGTTCAGTCTTCTAATCGATGGGAAAAGACAGTTTGCATGAGGGAAAGATTGTTTGAGAGAGACAGTTCCAAAACATACTTGTTGAGTAGAAGAAAGAAAATCGATTGGGTTAGTGAGTTGGACAAAATGGGATGGGAATGTGTTGATAGGCGGGTGCCCCCCAGTCTCTGTAAGGAAGGAAGTATACACTGAGAAAGTTCTGACGAATTTTGATTATTGTAATAGTAGTAGAAGAGTGAGAGCGATGTAACATTGTGGCGTGTTGAAAGAGATTCTGGATAATTAATAAGAGGAATTGAGTTGATAATACAAAATGCTTTTGACTCTACCCTTTCGAGAAGTGCGGTATGGGTGGTACCTCCTCACACATGCGAACAACACTTGATACATGTGCGCACTGTGGCCCTATACAGAGCAAGAAGCTGTGCGGGGGTGGAAAACCCACTGAAAAGGTTGAGCACACCTATCCTCTGGACAGCTTTTTTAACAAGCAATATGGTCTTTCCAAGAAAGGTCAGGATATACAGAAACACCAAGTATACTGAGAGACGATGAAGGGTTGATTTGTGTATTGTTAAAGAATGAGGGAAAGTCGTATGGAAGATCGTGACAGGTAGATAGAAGAAGAAATAGGGTTTTGGAAGTATTGAAAGCAACGAGATTTGTTGTGCCCCAATTGAAGATGCTTGAACAACCAGAAGATAAGCGTGCTATGGCCTCATCACGTGAGTTTTGGAGTGATTGCATGCTGGGTCGTTGTGGAAAACATAGTTTAATTGTGTAAGGTAGAATCATCAGCATTTGAGTAGATAGGACTAGAGGCTACAGTTGAGAAGATAATTAATGAATATTAAAAAGAGAACTGGATGACTTAACCCTGAGGAACACCAGAATTGATGGGTTGAGGAAGTGAGTAATGGCCGTCCACATCCACAGCTATGGAACGGCCTAAAAGGAAATTAGAGATAAATGGAGGTGGAGGGATAGAAATCGAAGGAGGGTAGTTTAGAAATTATAAATTTGTGCCAGACTCTATCGAAGGATTTAGATATGTCTAGCACAATAGAAAAGTGCCGGCGACGTCTTTTCAGTTATATGGTAGGTATATTTTGACAATTTTGTGCAATTTAATTAAGAAGGATCTGTGGTAGTAGAAAGGGTTGAGTGAGATAGTTCGAAGCCTGTTACGTGCTTGAGGCCCTTTTTAAGCTGAATATAATCGTCTTATTATAGCTAGACAATGTTTAATATAGCTAGACAATGTTTAATATAGCTAGACAATGTTTAATATAGCTAGACAATGTTTCAAAAGATGTCGCCGGTACAGAAAGGGTTAACACCAAAAGATGTCGCCGGGACAGAAAGGGGTAACACCAAAAGATGTCGCCGGTACAGAAAGGGTTAACACAAAAAGTCACCGGTACATAAAGGGTTAACACAAAAAGTCACCGGTACATAAAGGGTTAACACAAAAAGTCACCGGTACATAAAGGGTTAACACCAAAAGATGTCGCCGGTACAGAAAGGGTTAACACCAATAACCCAGAAAATGAAATCAACGAAAGCATGTGATCCTCCCAGGAATCGAACCCAAGATTTCTGAAAAAACTTACACGCTCTAATCATTACACCATCAAGACAGTTATAGCTTCAGCACATGACTACGATTAATATCCATTTATCAAATATATATATATATACTGGATATCAATCTAATCATGTACTGGACCCACCTGCACTATGAATAGTCTAATGCTTACGTGAGGGGAAAGAACATTTTATTATGCACCACTAGGGTTGTAAAATTCCGTGGAATTTTAAACTTGGAAACTTTCCATGGACGTTTTGTGAATTCATGAGAATTTTCGGGAATATTCGACAACTTTTGGGAACTTTGAGAATTTCCAGAATGCATATATATATATAACTATTTGTATAATAAAAAGTATTAGGCATAACGACTTTGTTGTTATTTTGTACTTTTTCTCATGCAATACGCTCTGTACGCATCTATAATTCATAGCCATAACCCATACAGGAAGCGAGAAAGCCCAACCAGATGTGAACATGAAGGGAACAGCTTATCGCCAGGCTAACACTAGGCCATATTTTGTTTTATTACATTCTTCAAAAAACAAATATTGAAACCATCTTTGGAAAGAGCCTGAAATATATTTCCGATTTCAAATGACAAAAACTATTATATATTCATCAACGAAATACTGGCGAAATGACAAGTTAAACTTGAATGACCTCAGAAAAAAGACGAAAGTTTGTATTCTGCACCAACTTTAGGAATGATGATTTAAATGTTTGTGAATTTTCTTAGTCAAATACTGTAGAATAGCCTTTCCTCTTCCTTTTGACGAATACAGTATTACAATTCAAAAGAATCAATTATTGTGGGATAAAATCGAACTTATATTCATGTTTTTGGCCATCCGTCAAGTCAATATTTTCGTATTTTTTAGTTTTAAAATATTCATATACGAATAATTGATATTAGACAAATTATGATGCCATCTTTGGAAACAGCGCTAATAATACTATATATGTATTGTGGGTAGGGGGTTATGAATCCTCCTCCCCTTTTACAAGCCTCCTACTTGACGAGAAAGTGAATTCTGGAAATCTCTCCCTCAATCAAGCTTTCCTTCATCCTATGACTTAAACTGCTTCAAACTTCGTGTGTCCAGCCATTTGGACCCCAATGTTCCTTGAATTTGGCTCTGTCACTTTTTTGGCTTTAAGGGAGACACTCGGTACAGGCAACCTGTCTTTTGTCTCCTTCATACACATAGACAAAATATGGAGAACAGGACAATTGTTTCTAGTAAAATACTGTATTATAATGCGGTATTGATATATTGTATATTATACAGGTGTTACTCAAAATATGATTACAGACTCTAACAAATATTTATTATATATAATGCAAGCATACTCTTAACTAGCACATTGTCTACATGCATATGGATGTAAGAAAATATGGAATTGAAGTATGAATTAACCATGAGTTTACTAGGTGTAACTGTAGAATTGTATCATAATTATTAAATATTTAGCATATCCCTGTTTACGTGTATGGTACATAATAAGTATATATATATATATATATATACATATATATATATATATATATATATATATATATATATATATATATATATATATATATATATATATATATATATATATATATATATATATATATATATATATATATATATATATATATATATAATAATTATACATACAGTATATATTTATTTATATATATATATATATATGTTTATTGGATGACAAATATAGCTGACAGGGCTAGGATTCGAACCGTACATGCAGGAGGTATGATCAGTATGTGTTTTCCTTCTTTTATAATAATTATTGTATTTATGTATGTATGTTTATGTATGTATATTTGTGTGTGTGTATGTAGGACTGTAGGTGTGTGTATGTGTATGTGTGTTTATGTATATATATACTGTTTAGTTGTGAGGGGGATATGCCAGGTGTGGGCCATTAGGCTTTCTACAGACTCCTTTTTCCTTATGTTGATCTGACCATTGTGGGAAGGTCAGTCCCCAGGGTCCATAGTATTAGTGAGTTGGGCCTATAATTCGGCCTCATAATTAGGGTTGGGTGTGGGAAGGATCTGCCTTGTGTGGACCAATCGGCTTTCTGCAGACTCCCATTTTGCCTTTGTTCTTATATATATGTAATTTGTATTTGTATGTATGTAAGGTATGCGTGTATATGTATGAATATGTGTATGTATATGTAATTATATGTATATCTATATGTATTTCTTCATATTTACATAAGTTAGATAACAGTTTGAAAGGGATCTGCAAGTCCATTGATTTGTATCAAATTGTATATATATATGATTAGATTGTATTGTTAGCCATATTTCAATGTATATGCATATCTATATGAGTATATATAATGTGTAAGACATTTATGTTGTATGTAAAAGAAGTATGTTCCTATAAATATGGCAAGGCAGTAGGATGGCAAAACTTTTTTTATTTATATGCTAGTTAGCAACTCACAGATGATTTAGGACGGGTATCTAAGCCTCACTCTCCCCCTGTTTTCTTGTATTACCCTGAAGATGTCTTGAGAGAATAGACGAAAGCTTTGTGTTCCATTGTTTCAATTTTCCTATATATCTATATACCGGTATATATACTGTAATATATATATATATATATATATATATATATATAGAGAGAGAGAGAGAGAGAGAGAGAGAGAGATGAATCAGGGAGTACGAGAGCGGTGTGTGGTGTGGATTTAGATGTGCTGGAAAGTGTGCAAAGGAACGCCTTGAGATGGTTCGGCCATGCGGAACATATGGGAAGCGAGAGAATGACTAGGAGAGTGTACGAGAGTGAGGTCGAGGGACGGAGAGGGAGAGGTGAACTGAAAGAGAGGTGGAAGGATGGAGTTAAGGAGTATACAGTATATGTGAAAGCAGTGTTGGATGGGAGGAGGGGCGTCGACTGACTGGGGCCAAAGGTTCATGGGGGCGTTTCGTTCGTGGCCACCCCTTCGGGGATTGCAGCATCCGACAATAGATATATATACTGTATATACCTATATATAATTATATATACTGTATATATACAGTATACTGTATATATACAGTATATATATACAGTATATATACAGTATACTGTCAATATATACAGTATATATACAGTATACTGTCAATATATACAGTATATATACAGTATACTGTATATATACAGTATATATATACAGTATACTGTATATATATATTTTTGTTTTCTTCTATGTGATTGAGGGAGGCAAAAGGCAGAATTGCCTATAGCGAGTGCCTCCCCCATAGTTGAAAGAGTGACAGGGCCAAAACCAAGGGACGATCGAGCCAAAATGCGTGGATACACAGAGTTTGAAGCAATTTAAGTTATAGGAAGAGGGAAAGACTGATTCTGGGAGAGAGTTCCAGAGCTCAGCTGTTGAGTAGAAGAAAGTTTGAGAGTAACGTTTCACTCTTGGGTTAGAGAGTTGCACAGAGTAGGGGTGGGATTGAGTTGCAAGACGGGTACCACATGCCGTACATAAAGGAGGTGGTATGCACTGGGAAAGCTCTGAGGAACACTGATTATTATAGTAGCGATAGAATAGCGAGAGAGATGCAACATTGCGGCGGAGAGAGAGATTGCAGAGAGTGGGTGAGTGGACGGGAATTAATGATACGAAAGGCCTTCCTTTCAACTTTGTCTAGGAGAGCGGTGTGAGAGGAACCTTCCCACACATGTGAACAATACTCAATACAAGGATGCACTATGCCCCTGTACAGAGCAAGAAGCTGTGCTGGGGAAAAGAACCCCCTAAGGCGGTTGAGCACACCCAGCTTCTGGGAGGATGCCTTAGCAAGACTGGTAATATGGTCCTTCCAAATGAGAACAGAAGAAAAAGAGACACCAAGAATATTGAGAGAAGATGAAGGGTTGATTTTTGTATTGTTGAAGAATAAGGGATAGTCCGCTGGGAGATCCTGACGGGTAGATAGATGGAGAAATTGGGTTTTGGAAGCATTAAAGGTATCAAGGTTTTCTCTGCCCCAATTGGAGATAGTATTTATATCAGAATTTAAGAGTTCTATGGCTTAATTACGTTTGTCGTTAAGAGATTGCTGGCTGGGGCGTTCTGAAAAAACTAATGGAGTAGTGTATGGTTGAGTCGTCTGCGTATGAATGGATGGGAATTAAGGTACAGTTAAGGAGATAATTTATAAAAATTAGAAAGAGAATAGGATTATAGGACAGAGCCCTGAGGAACACCAGAGTTTATAGGGTGAGGAAGTGAACAATGGCCGTCCACAACCGCGGCTATGGAACGGCCGGAAAGGAAATTAGAGACAAAGGCACAGATGGAGTGATAGAAACCGTAGGAGGGTAGTTTAGAAATAAAAGATTTGTGCCAGACTATCGAAAGCTTTCGATATGTCTAGTGCAATATACCTATATATATATATATATATATATATATATATATATAGATATATAGATATATATATATATATATATCTATATCTATATATATATATATATAGATATATATATATATATATCTATATTATGTATATACTGTATATATATATATATATATATATATATATATATATATATATATATATATATATATATATATATATATATATATATACAGTATAATTATATATATAATTATATATATATTTATTTTGCTAGGTGATTGAGGGAAACATAAGGCAGAACTGCCTATAGCGAGTGCCTCCCCCAGAGTTGAAAAAATTACAGGGCCAAAATCAAAAGACGTTCAAGCCAAAATGCCTGGAGTTTGAAGAAATTTAAGTCATACGAAGAGGGAAAGACTGATTCTGTGAGAGTTTCAGAGCTTAGCTGTTGAATATAAGAAAGACTAAGAATAACGTTTCACTCTTGGGTTGGAGAGTTGCACAGAGTAGGGGTGGGATTGTGTTGCAAGATGGGTACTACGTACCCTAAGTAGAGGAGGTGGTATACATTGGAAAAGCTCTGAGGAACACTGATTATTGTAGTTGCGATAGAATAGCGAGAGAGATGCAACATTTTGGCAAAGATAGAGAGAGATTGCAGAGAGTTGGTCAGTGGACAGGAGTTAATGATATAAAAGGATTTCCCTTCTACTTTTGTCTAGGACTGCGGTGTGAGAGGATCCTCCCCACACATGTGAACAATACTCAATACAAGGACGCACTCTGCCAATGTACGAAGTAAGAAGTTAGACTTAAAAATAAAATATATTTATGAAACACACTGTTGGCCTCTATGAGAAGGGGTATGGTGTTGATACTTTACAGGAGGAACTTTGTGTCATTAAGTCAATCATAATTTGGGTACAGCGACATGAGGACAGGCTAGGTCCCTGTATGTTTAATGGATGTTAGCAGGAATGGTGTTTGTCGAAATATAGATTTTAACTCTAAATTACGTTTAATAGTCTTTGTAAATAGTCCTGCACTAAACATTGTTTGTATTATACTATATTGTGTGATTCCATTGTAAATAGTCCTGCACTAAACATTGTTTGTATTATACTATATTGTGTGATTCCATTGTAAATAGTCCTGCACTAAACATTGTTTGTATTATACTATATTGTGTGATTCCATTGTAAATAGTCCTGCACTAAACATTGTTTGTATTATACTATATTGTGTGATTCCATTTAAATTATTATTATTAGTTTTAACCACAGTAGTTTCATTATTTGTATTCAGTCTTTATTTCTACCAGTGTCCATTACTTCTTAAATTTGTGCTTGTTTGTTAATATTATCTATTGATTTTAATCAATGTTATCACTTTTACTATTTAATTTTAACATCGTCTTTATTCTACTATACCACTACTTTTTTTTTAACCACAGTAAGCTTCATTAGCTGTTTTAGTTCTTGTTTTAACAGTTTCCATTATATACTTTTTATATTAATATTTGCTATATTACTCTTTTTTATATATTAAATCTAATTGACATTATCACTTTGTCTTTTTAATTATGTTATGATAATACACCTTTGTTGTGCTACGACAGTCTTAAAATTCGGCAAAGGAAGAATCTCATTTTGCATGTTTTGATATCGTCACATATTGACAATGTTAATGTCAATTTCATCTACTGTATAATATTATGTTCGTCTGTGATGCATAGTATGAAATAAAGTTGATATACAGTATATATATACTGTGTGTATATATATATATATATATATATATATATATATATATATATATATATATATATATATATATATATATATATATATATATATATATATATACACTATATATATGCTGTTATATATACTGTATATATATATATATATATATATATATATATATATATATATATATATATATATATATATATATATATATATTGTATGCAAAATGTGATATTGTGTGGGTATATTTTTACCTTGAATAAAATCCTTGGTTAGCTTTGCATTTATTATATTATCTTTTTTAGTAAACTGTTAGTGACAGTTAGCCACAGTGGTGGTATTGGTAGTGGTGGTGGTGGTGGTGGTGGTGGTATTCAATCAATCAATCAATCAATCAATCTTCTTTATTTCGCAATATACATACTAATAGCATATAGGCTACATTACATAAAATACATTTTAGTAAAAAGTTTCTAAGTAAAATAATAAAATGAGAAATTTCAATGTAAAAGGAAAATATAGCTCTAAAAGTTAATAAATTAATGAATATCAACATACTCTTACAGAACTGCACATTATAGCTGTTGTCGTACCTCGTTATACTAAAAGACAAAGAGGTGCTCCTGCTGATTTTATATATTGGTTAATTTATCATAACTACACAAGGAACCAAAGATTAAAAGCATGCCATAATAAAAAATTGATCAAACCATAAATTTAATGACAATTAAGAACTCTGATTATCAGTACAATGATTGTAATTAAAAATAATGTTAATATAAATAACTTCGATTAGCAGTAAAATCATTGTACTTAAACATAATGTTAATACAAATAACTTTGATACATATCGACTACAAATATACATAAGAACATAAGAACATAAGAAAATGGGAGTCTGCAGAAAGCCGATTGGCCCAAGCAAGGCAGATCCCTGTCCCACACAACCCCAATTATAGGTTCAACACTCTAATACCCTGAGGATCATCTTACCAAAAGGGTTAGAGATTAACGCAGGATTACGGGGGTCTGCAGAGCGCTGATTGTCCCAACCCGGCTGATCCCACTTCACACCCAACCCTTCTCGTCCATATGCTTATCCAATTTTATCTTAAAGCTCCCTATCGTTCTTGATCCCACTATAGCATTTGGTAGTCCATTCCAACCATCTACAACTCTGTTACCAAACCAATATTTGCCTATATCTTTTCTGAAACGAAATTTATCTAATTTGAAACCATTGGTACGAGTTCTTTCGCTATCACTGAGCTTTAGTACATTTGTCATGTCCCCTTTGTTAATCCCACTAACCCACTTGAACACCTCTATCATATCCCCTCTAACTCTGCGTCTCTCTAACGAATGTAAACCTAATTTCTTCAACCTTTCTTCATACGGAAGATTTCTAATATTATGGATCATTTTTGTCATTCTACGCTGTACTCTCTCCAATGAATCTATGTCCATTCTGTAATAAGGACACCAAAATTGGACAGTATAATCCATATGGGGGTCTCACTAATGACAAGTAAAGTTTTAAGATAACATCAGCAGTTCTGTTACTCACACTCCTAGAGATGAACCCGAGAATCCTGTTTGCCTTATTACGAACGCTTATACACTGTTTTCTAGGCTTCAAATCATTGCTAACAAACACACCAAGATCTTTCTCGCAGTCTGAATTTTCTAATTCTAAATTAGCTAGTTTATATTTAACATTGGTTTGCATCTTCCCTATCTTTAATACCTTGCATTTGTCAATGTTAAACTTCATCTGCCAATTTACTGACCATTCATGTAAGGTATCTAGATCCCATTGGAGGCACTCTATATCGCTATCTGAATCAATTGATCTCCCCATTTTAGTATCGTCTGCGAATTTACTTATCCTACTAGTTATACCTAAATCTAGGTCATTTATGTATATAAGAAACAACAGGGGACCTAATACCGATCCCTGGGGGACACCACTTTTGACTGCTCCCTACTCTGACTTGGTACCATTTATGCTGACTCTCTGTTTCCTACCAATTAGCCATGACCTAATCCATCCCAACAACGACCCTCCTATTCCATGTGCCTCAACCTTTATCATCAATCTCTCATGAGGGACTCTGTTGAAAGCTTTACTGAAATCTAAATATATTATATATATTATATGACTTGTCACTATCTACTGCTTCATATACCTCTGAGAAAAAGCTAAGCAAATTAGTAAGGAAAGAACGTCCCTGAGTGAATCCATGCTGAGAAGAATTTATTAAGTTAAATTTTTCTAAGTGGCTTCTAATTTTCCTAGCAATAATATACTCTAGCAACTTTCTTATGATTGATGTGAGACTAATGGGACGGTAATTGGATGCTATCGATTTATCACCTTTTTTGAAGATCGGAACTACATTTGCAAGCTTAACCTGTTTTTAATGACTTGTTAAATAAAAATGCTAATGGGCTACTTAACTCATCTCTGCATTTTTGTAATACTCTAGCATATACCTCGTCAGGACCAGGCGATTTTTGAGGTTTCAGTCTGTCAATTTCCTTAAGCACATCATTTCTACTTATACTAACTGTACTTAACATATTTTCTATACTATCACTATATACCATATTGACTTCTGGAATCTGTGCCAAATTTGCATTAGTGAAAACGGAAAGAAACTGACTATTTAATGTACTGCACATTTCTAAATCATTTTCTGTTATTTCTCCTATTGAAGTTTTTAGGGGGCCTATTACATCTCTAACTTTAGATTTATATAGTTGGTAAAAAAGCTTTAGGGTTATTTTTTGCGTCACTGGCTATCCTTATTTCATAATTTCTTTTTGCTTTCCTGATTTCCTTTTTGACCTGTCTTGATAGAGTCTGATAGTATATATGTAGATGATTTTCGCCTTTCTTTATTTTTCTATAATTATATTCCTTTCTTTTTTCCTATAAGATTTATTAGCTTATTAGTCATCCATTTTGGTTTGTAACTCTGATAGAATCAGAGTTACAAATTGGAGATCATAACCTGGCTCCAGGTAACAGTACGGGAGGTCGTCGAGCTTGGTGTCTCTGTACCCAATATAGAATCAGAGTTACAAATTGGAGATCATAACCTGGCTCCAGGTAACAGTACGGGAGGTCGTCGAGCTTCGTGTCTCTGTACCAAATGAATTCTTGCTATAATTATGTCTAGTTCATTATGTGAGGCTGATATATTATACAAATCACGAAATGTATTGTGAATAAAAGTACAAAAATATCCAAGTTGTAACCACGGGAGATTGAACCTGATGATAGATGATCTGGAATGTAAAATTATTTTATAAAAACGAGCTTGTACCCGAGCCAGGTGATGTCTCAGTAATAACAGACCACAGGACTCGGCCGCCTCGTGGCTGCTGCCGGAAGAGGGAGCACCAGTTATGCGACGCAATGCATTTGAAAAAGCAACTTCAAATGCTTTGAAAAGTTTTACTCTTAAGACATTGCTGTTGTTCCATAAACAAAGTCCGTAATCAGGTATGCAATAAGAATTAAACAGAAATAAAACGTATTTTTATCTACATGTTTAAAATCCCTTAAAATGCTATTAAAACTAGCGTGAAATTTCTTGAGATAAAATTCTATATCGTCTTCATCCTCCAGATCCGAGCGTATTATATGTCCAAGATATTTATATGCATCAATGACATCAAATATATCTGTACCTAACTGTATTGTACATTCGTTATTTTTAGTGCTGTGTGACTTACATTTCATGCATTTAGATTTACTTTTATTTATTTCTAAACCAAGATGTTTAAGTTCAGTGACTCTATGTTAGCTATTTGTTTAATGATGTCGTCAATATACAATTTAAATACAAATGGAGAAAGTATACCTCCCTGCCGAACACCCTTTTCCACAGGATAAAAACGACTCTGGTGGTCCCTCCAACAGACATTTGCATATTGGTTACGTAAATAATGCATAATCATAAACACAATATCGACAGGAACACCCCTATCTAAAAGTTTGTTTCCTAATAACAAATGGTTGACATTATCGAAAGCCTTAGACAGATCGACGAACATTATGATACCACCTCGTTTATATTTTGAATATTTCTTCATGGCTTCTTTAAGTAAGAGACATGCATCACTTGTTGATATTCCTTGTTTAAAACCAAATTGCCTTTCATTAATACTAATCTTTTTAGATAATACCTCTAATAAATGAATCTCAAAAACCTTCAGTAAACATGATGACTGCATCACAGGTCTATAGTTTGAAGAGTCACTAATATTGCCTTTATTATCTTTAATTATTGGAAAAATATTCCCTTTAAGCATATCGACTGGCATATAGCAGTGGGAGAATATTGCGTTATCAAACTGTGATAGAATATCTAGTAAATTATCGGAAGCGTTTTTCAAAAGAACAGTATGAATCCCATCATGGCCTATTCCATTGTTTAATTTACTCAGCGCTCTCCTAATTGAAACTTTCGATATTTTTAAATGCATTTTTGTACCGTTTGACCAAGCTCTTTTAACTTTATCAAGAAGATCAACTGCATCCGAATCATTTCTTTGAATTTGATGTCCCAGAAATGTATCTGCGAATATATTCGCAATTTGTGTACTGCAGGTTTCTCCATCAATTTTATTAGAAATCTTAGCTTTCCCTCTCTTCTTTTTTACTTCTTTCCAAAATTTATTTTTATTTTTATCAGCAAATTTGTCTACAATAGACTGTCATATTTCCATATGTTTATCTCTTTTGCAACTGTTTAGATTACTTTAAAAAAAAATCTAGATTCCAAAATATTTAAATATTCCCGTGTGTCTCGCATTCTTCCAAGTTCTACCCACTTCAAATAATCATGTCTAGCAATTTCATGTTTCTGTTTAACCCTTCGGTTCCATCCCGGGATTACTTTATATTTATTAACTTTAACGAATTTAGTTTTATAGGACTGTGAAGCATCCACCACGGCTGAACAAAATTCTGTATAAAATTTATCAATACATTTCAAGTGTTCACTATTTCGGCATCCAACTTTTGAACAGTTTTCACATATTATATTAAAACTAATTGTACTGAGATTTAGGCAAAGGAGGTCGTCGATCTCTCTAAGATCAGATGGTTGTAAACGAGTCCAATTTACATGTTCATTTTCATGATTTACATTATTAGGTTGTGTACAATTGTATCCTAACTGCATAGTTGGCAAACTTTGTGGGATAATTGCAAGTGTCGTAACTAAAGGCAGATGATCTGATCCAATAACATTATTAAGTATGGCAACATTTATAACACTAACCGTAGTATCTCCTCGACCTACAACGTGATCCAGCCACCTACTTGTAGAATTACCATAGCTAACAAATGAAAAAGAACTCGCAGGCAACATATCAACATCATAACATGTAAGAAAATTATCATTCATAAAATTGGACAAATTACGCCATGCCCGTCCCGAGACAGGATAGGCATTAAAATCGCCGATAAAATATATTGCGTCAAAATTATAATTCATAATGACATATTCAAGGGCTGAAAGAGTTTCCAAGTACTTATTTAATGTTTCCCATATATCACTATTTATATACGTGTTAACTAATAAAATATCAGTATCAAATATCTTAATGCTAAAGACCATAAAATTATTTGTTGATACAATTGTATTAATTTTAATATGGGAGTTTTTCCTCCATAATACAGCCATTCCTCCTTCAGGACGACCAGCCATGGCAGCAAGAGCTTTATCAGAGAAGGTGGCTGGAGCACCAACACTTTCATAGTTCTCATCAATATAATCAAGAATATCGTTTTTTTCATGAGTAATAAAAGTTTCCTGTAAGAAAATAAAATCATACTGGTGACTTGCAAGTTCGCGAATTAGGTCGATATTTTTACGCAGCGAGCAACAATTATAAGTGCAAATCCTGATGTCCATAAAAGTCACTATATATAAAAAACAAATTAAATGTAAAATTAAAAAGGAAAAACACAAACTAAAACCTAGTTATTATCAGCAGACCTACGTCTGTTATAAAACTTATTTACTATTATGTCTTCCGGCCACAACTCAGATTGGAAAAGTTTCTCTCTGTCTGCTAATTGAACTGTAACCTTAAAGGCATTGAACGTTTCAGATACAATATCAATCTTGGTAATTGCTCTAACATCCACTTTAAAGTTACTAATAATATAATCTTTAAGACCATCTTCAGTAACATCCATCTCCACACGGCCGATAAAGACATCAGCACACCTCTTTACCCCTCTAAGTGTACCGTCACTACCTTTTTTCTCTCCTCTAACTCCTTTGAAATTGTTTACAAAACCTTGTTTATATTGTTTGTTCTTACTACTTCTGCTCTGCACTAGATTCCATCCGTCCTGTGCAGGGTTGTCACCAGATGTTGATCTTGGCTTGTACGGTGATGGTGCCGCCGTGACGTGCCTGGGTGCCAGCCGCTGTGGTTGTTTGCTAACAGCTCCAGTACGAGTGTACTTAACTCCTGTCTCTCTTAAATCCTCTCTGTTACCATCCACGATGTTTCGCCGCGTCGTATCACCAATGTCGTCGCTTACAACAGCTCCCGCGTAGCTCATCCCATGGTGTCCTTGATGGTGACGATTCCTTACATCCCGCATCCCTCTCCCACGTACTTCACCAAACCTTTGTTCATCACAGCCAGGCGATAATGTTTCAGCTGCAGCACTGGTTTTGGATTTTCTTATTGTTTCGTTCATATTACTAACACGACGTGCCGATCTTTCTTCAATAGAGTCCAATTCCACTTCATTTACTCCCGAATTTGGCAAATTGTGTCTAAAGGAGAGCACATCATCGATATTACTCTCAGGGGTACTACATCTCTACCAGCATCCTCCAGCCCTGAAACTGCTGCTGAAAACTTTTGCTTCACTTCCACCAACTCGTATTGGTAGTGGTGGTAGTGGTAGTGGTGGTGTTGGTGGTGGTGATGGTAGGTGGTGTCATCCCGAACCTCTTACCCTACCTAAGGGATAGTGGTGGTAGTTGTGATGGTGGTGGTGGTGGTATGTGGTGGTGGTGGTAGGTGGTGTCATCGCGCCCCTCTTACCCTACCTAAGGTATAGTGGTGGTAGTTGTGATGGTGGTGGTGGTGGTGGTGGTGCTGTCATCGCCCCCCTCTTACCCTACCTAAGTTATAGTGGTGTAGTGCCCTGTGGTGGTGGTGCTGTAATCCCGCCCCTCTTATATTACCAAAGGTATAGTGGTGTCGTGCCCTGTGATGGTGGTGGTGGTGGTGGTGGTGGAGGTGATGGTGGTGGTGGTGGTGGTGTAGGTGATGGCGGTGGTGGTGGTGGAGGTGATGGTGGTGGTGGCGGCAGGTGCTGTCATCCCGCCCCTCTTACCCTACCTTAGGTATAGTGGTGTGGTGATGGTGGTGGTGGTAGTGATGGTGGTGGTGGTGGTGGTGGCAGGTGCTGTCATCCTGACCCTCTTACACTACCTAAGGTATTGATTCTCTCGCGGAAGTGACAGCAGGCGCCGAGTGAATCCCCATGTATTCTTGCAAATATGGCACGCCCATGACTCCTAACTGTCCTCGTAAACTCATGGAAAGTATTGGCTTCCAATCTCGGACTCTCGCGAACCATCCCAGGTCATTTAGTGGAACATGGGCTTGGATAGTCAAAGAAGTAGGACAATAAGTTATGACGTGGTAAAACTCAAAAGAAACTTATACCGTGATGCCTTATCACATGCGACGACAGCATAACTTATTAAGACTTACGATAACTATGAAGTGTTAACTTATTTTATCTTTCTATAAAATGTTTTGAATATTGTTAACTGGAGAATTTAGAGGTCGGCTGTGAAAATAGGACTTTTATAGTAAAATAGGATGAAGTACTTTGAGTGTTCTTGGAACTGGTTGTATTCTCTACTCTTCCAGTCATATGTGAGAATAGGCGGCCATATTTTGTAATTTGCTTCCTCCCATGCCGAAATATACGGCCTTATTCGGGTAAATCCAGAATTTTCTTTTCTTGATTCGCCTCCTTCTCCTTCGTTGAAAAGAAAAAGCGATCTGCTCCTCTCACAGGACTTGGCTCATTGGTTAGTGCCTCGTTCATCTCAATTACTGACCATTTCCCCACCTGATAATATATCTTTCATAAAAGTTTAACTAGATTTTTACTTTTCCTACAGTTATATTATATTCTATGGAAGTAAATATTTTGCTCTCTCATATATAGAGAAAAGCTGCATATCCAGCCTTACCACTGTGAATCTTGAAGTTGATCTATGATCATACAAATATTTGAAGACTTATTCTAAAACCAAATAACTGAACTAATAAACCAAACTTGATGAGATTTTGATAGTGCTTCTAAATTGAATGTAACCAATAACTCTAATTGTTCACCTACTGTACACCATCGAGTAAAATACGACTGACCTGCACTGATTTCAGGCTATTTCATGACATTTTCCTGGTGCGGCATGGGGTCCCAATGATATATGCACTACACCAAGCACTCTCCTCATGTACTTCTGCTCTACCGAAAGATTTAATGCAAAAGTTTTTCTTCTTTGTGTAGTAAGGAGACAGAAGGCAAAGTTGCCTGTAACGAGTGTCCCCACACCTAAAGTTGACAGAGTGACGACAAACTTCTTGAAATGAACTGAGAGGCCTGGTGCCTGAATTCTATACAAGAACAGAGAGTGCTGTCAGGTATGGTGGGGTAAATCCTCCTTCTTCCCTGTGAATTCAGGTATGAGACAGGGGTGTGTTGTGGTTCCTACACTTTTCAACACTTGTATAGACTGGTTATTGGTCCGGACAGTCGGGCGGAGTTGCTACGGAGCAGACATCGGCAAGTTAAGGATCACAGATCTTGACTATACAGATGACACAGTAATCCTAGCGGAGACATTAGATGCTCTCAGATTGGCCCTTGTGGCACTACACAAGGAGTTGGAGCTGTTGGGTTTAAAGTTTTTTTAGACTAAGACCAAAGTCCAAGCATTTGGTGACTTATTGAATGTAGTGCAATCTGTTCATACATGAGGTGAGGACTTGGAGATCTTTGATACATTTACCTATCTTGGTATCTGGGCAGTGTGTTGAGTAAAGATGGGACTATGGATGAAGAAGTGTGGGAGAGGGTGCACCAGGGGAAGAGGGTTGTAGGAACGCTGAAAGCAGTAACAAGAAATAGGGTGGTCAGTATGGAAGTGAAGAAGTCCTTGCATGACAGTGTGGTAATCCCGACACTGACTTACCGAAGCGAAGCATGGACGTTGGTGGAGAGACTCAGACTAAGAGTGAGAGGGGTGGAAATGAGTTACTTGAGAAGTGCCTGCGGATTTACATGGAGGGATAGACAGACAAATGAGGAAGTAAGAAGGAGGTGTGGTGTGGAGGTAGATGTGTTGGAAAGTGTGAAAAGGAACACCTTGAGATGGTTCGGCCATATGTAACATATGGGAAGTGAGAGAATGACTAAGAGGGTGTACGAGAGCGAGGTGGAAGGACAGAGAGGGAGAGGTAAACCGAAAGAGAGGTGGAAGGATGGAGTGAGGAAGTATATGGATGAAGGCGGTGCTGGTTGGGAGGAGGGGCATCGACTGACTGGGGACAGAGGTGCGTGGGGACTGTTCGTTCGTGGCCACCTCTTCGGGGATAACGGCGTCAGGCAATAGATAGATAGGTAGCGTGATCCATAATAGAGGTGAGTCAGGCTACAATGTCAATCGTTGCCTCTGCATATCATATGGAGTTATGGATTCACTCAATAAAAGTATATGGCATTGCCAATGCCTGTGCAGAAGGACGAATCTGCAGATCTTTAACTTTTAACGAGCGGCAGTTGTTTACATCACCGTAGCGCCTGGCGGGTATATATACAGATAATGAGCTTCATTCCATGCTCTTTGTCATGCATAAGCAATGTAACAGCGCATTTTGAAGGACTGTACACTTCTAAGATAAACCATTTAATCACATATATAACTCACACATTATAACAACCTTTTAAAGAACTATAAGTGTGTTGGTGTGATCTCCCAATAGAAGCTCACACCATCACAATAGAAGCTGGTAACTTTCCACTCTGCTAAGGCAAGCACGGATCCCACGATCACCAAATGGTATCACACATCCGTTGCCAAGATATCGAGAAGTAATTGCTAGCAACTTTGTCACACCCAGTTGTCACACGGTGTTGCTGAGCCGCACCCTCCCTCAAGCAAGGGACGAGCGAATCAGTCAGCACACATCAGCCTCCCAAAGAGGGTCCCTCTCTTCAACCCTCTGGGTAAGATTCGTGACCAGTATAAGTGTATAAGTACCTTATAAGTATCAGTGACATACATACGTTCTAGTAACTCACTTCTAATTGTTTGTTCTCTCTCTTTACAGGAAAGATCATTATTTAATATTCAAGGAAACAGCTCAAGTTCTAGGTTGCTATTATTAACTATTTGTATTAAATAGAATACTTTCATTAAATATTAAGTAAATTACTTATCTCGGTACACACTCAACTCTGAGTATACACCACATTAGGAAGTACTTTATAATTGCATTTCCCCAACGCACGGGACGACGTCTAGTGTAATATATATTCTAATATCTCAAAATTAGGATTAAGGGCTACAGACTTATATTTTCTGATAAATAAACTACAAAAGCCCTGTGCTTGTTTATTTAAGACTTCTACAAACTTTATCCAGTGCATAAACAATGTTCCAGACTCCTACAGAGTGTTACAACAATGTCCAGGAAATATGAGGTAAGAAAATAAGTTAACCCTAACCATTCCGTTAACAAGCCACCTCCATAAACCGCCTGCTACAGCAACAGTCAGAGCAATACAATTATATATCCATGAAAGGGCAATAATAGAGCTTTCCAATGACACTTGAATCATCCTTTGTACGACCATGGGTTCTCTTGCAACAATCGTGCAACCGGAGCCAAAAATACCCTAAAATGAGGTATTTTTCCTGATGTTATCCTTGTTGAGAACAGTAGGGAGGCGGAGATAAGATACAGTATGTCTCAGTGACGGCCACATAGCAGTGGCGAACGGTCCGAGGTCGCCTATCGTCTCCCAAACGCTCGATTTCACTCTCATAGCTCATAATGGCCTCAAAATGGCATCCGTCATATGACGGGCGCTGCAGGGGTGGCAAATATTCACTCTACCGTCGTATGACGGGCACCGTGAGTTGAGGGTTAAGTCTCTGGTGCTCCCTGTATTATTATGATGGATGTGGGATATGGACACCTAACAGTGAGTTGAAGAGATGCATCAACTCCTTTGTTACTAAATGTCTTTGCAGGATCATGGGCTATTGCTGGAATGATTACATCTCAAACCAGTGATTACTCCATGAAACTGATTCAAGATGTCTTAGTTTGCATGGTCCGTGAACGCCAACTTCGGCTATGTGGGCATGTGGTTCGCCTCCCTGAAGGAGACTCCGCTCACCAGGTGGTCTCTACAGAAGACAATCCTGAGTGGACGAGGCCTAGGGGAGGACCACATAACTCATGGCTGAGGCAAGTCGGCCAACCATACGATAAGATACTTGATATGGGCCAGGCAGATGTCTGGAGTCCCGCCCAGGAGAATCCCCCCAGAATGGAGTCGGAGGGTGAATGCGGCTATGAGCTGTCATGACGTATGCTCCCATTGATTGATTGATTGATTGATTAATTTAACATGGTTTAGTATTTAATAATTCTGTAAAGTGACACAAATTTTGTTTATATTGAGAAATGTCTCATTAAGTTGTAACATTCATTAATAGCATATACAGTATAATGCTTGAAAGTAACAGCGAACACACTGACGAGAGTAAACAGACCCTAAAAGTTACGTGGTGCTCTAGATATGATGAAGGAAAAAGGATGCTATTTCCCTAGTAAGGATCATAATTATCATAAAGGGTACTTCACACAGTCAGGAATGCGAGCTAGAATCACTAGGAGTAGCTGAAAATTTGGATTCCTGGGCCTATTCGCGGTGAAAATCGATGACTCCTAGTGACTCTAGCGATATCCTAGTGACTCCTGTTAGACTCCCAGTGACTCCAAAACCAGTCCCGGCGATTGGCCCTGTCCGACAAAATGATTCACCGTGTTTAAAGTTCTCGCCGCGAGTCGAACCACTCCCAGTGACTCCCAGTGATTCCTGGTGACTCCCAGTGATTCCCCAGTGACTCCCAGTGAGTCCTGGTGATTCTAGTGAGAACTGAAACCGAAACCTGTCCGCGAATCAGATACTAATCACCGAGAATCACCAGGATGCACTGGGAGTCACTGGGAAATCACTGGGAGTCACCAGGAGTCACTGGGAGTGGTCCGACTCGCGGCAAGAACTTTAAACATGGTGAACATTTTGTCGGACAGGGCTAATCGCCCACGACTGGTTTGGAGTCACTGGGAGTCTAACAGGAGTCACTAGGATATCGCTAGAGTCACTAGGAGTCATCGATTTTCAACGCGAATAGGCCCAGGAATCCAAAATTTTCAGCTACTCCTAGTGATTCTAGCTTGCATTCCTGACTGTGTGAAGTACCCTTAACTCGTACTTCATTCCCGGTTTTATCCCGGTGATTCCTGGTGACTCCCAGTGACTCCCAGTGATTCGCAGGTACACTCCCACTGGCTCCTACGGTGTTGTGAGTGCACGGGGAATTTAAGACACTCGCGGTCGTATTCCCAGGAATCAACAGGAGTCATTAATCCTAGTGATTCTAGCTCGCATTCCTGACTGTGTGAAGTACCCTTAAAAAATCCCTGAGTATACTAAGATATTTTCGGGAAAATACAAAGACTAAACTAAAAGAAAGTCACCTCGAAATTTAAAGCTTGCTAAGAATAAAATCTATTGACTGAACATTTAGAAAGAGTGCTTGAAGATGTGAGGAGCTCATTACGACAATGGAGGTCAGAAAGTCCTTGAGATGTGTGTGTGTGTGTGTGTGTGTGTGTGTGTGTGTGTGTGTGTGTGTGTGTGTGTGTGAGTGTATGTGTGTGTGTGTGTGTGACAGAGAGGTGGGGTTGGGGGGCTGAACTGAACACAGGATAAGTTATGAGCGTCAGAAGGAGGGAGGAAGGTAAAACATGAAGGACTATTAAATATAGAAACAAAACATATGTATTCTAGAGGAAAACTAGAAAGTGAGCGGGAAGAAATTATGAAGCAAGAAAATGTCATATGATACTCACTTCACTTATGGTGTCTTCTTAATTCTCTCTTTAAAGTTGGAGTCTTGAATTAGCTACTTACTGAGTAACTGCTTATTTGTGTATTAATGTATTTAAGTTTGTTTTCAAGATATATCAGCATCTTGTTTATGAATTCCCAATTCCGGTAGGAAGAGAGCTGTGTTAAGCTGAATTGAGTTTTGTTGTCCGGAACCTTTGATGCACTACTATTCCTAAACGGCTGCCTCCATGACATTGAACACTAAGATCAAAGTTGTTGGCAGAGCCAAAATGAACAAAGTAATCCTGTTGGATCTCTGCTACCGACTTTGGTGGATCTTGCACTGCGAGATTGTCTATTTTTGTCGTCTCTGGAACCTTTGATGCACTACTCCTCCTAAACGGCTGCCTCCACGAAATTGAACACCAAGACCAAAATTGTTTGCAGAGCCAAAATTAGCAAAGTGAATCTGCCAGATTTCCACTACCGACTGTGGTGGTTCTTTCACTGTGGTAATGTCTAAGACAGGATGTAGTGGATTCATCTACCCTTATACTAACCTAAATTTACTTAACTAAAGGATTATGTTTTCAGTGCCTTAAATTGTGCATGCTTTGCTCTATATATCTAGATGCAATAAAGGCATTCAGGAAAGGCAAGTTAGGGATGGCTTCATTGAACGATCTTTCTACTTGTATTGAGAAGCCTTGTATCACCTGCCTTTCAATGATTGAGGCATGAGGCATGATTTGTGACATGCATTATTTCGTGCTTAACCCTGTCACGCACATATGGACGCTATGGTGTCCTGAGCTACTTTTCCACTGGCGCACGTATGGACGCCATGGTGTCCTTAAACCCTGCAGGAAATTTGGTAAAACCACACTAAAACCGCCATGGTGTCCAATTAGGACTCGATATATCTGGTCTACTAGTCCATATGTGAAGGTATCTGGCAAAAATTCATATGTTGGTAAGCTGGGTGAACGGGAACAATGAAAAAACATTTGCAGCCCCAGACCATGTGTTGCCTGTCCATGGAAACTTTAAAAACTTACTCAGAACTGACAGGATTAATGGGGTATACCTTTATCCCACGAAATATAGTAACTTTAAATCCAACTATACTTTTTTGAATGAGAGTCAGTGCCCAATATCTTTACAATTAATCAATCCAATGAAGCCTATTAAGGAAAATTATACCTGTCTGAAAAACCAGTAGTTAGGACTGAATTCATTCGATGGAAAATGGGCTGACCCCCGGCTTCAAAAGTTCTCCAGAACTGCCTTAGCTAAACCTCCTTTACCTTAACATAGGTGGGTGGGTCTTCACTAATTGATGAATCACAAACTGATTGCTGATCATTTACTGAATGAATCTGTATGCTAGTAGGAGGAACCATGAACAACTGCTCAAAGTACTCACCCCAGAAGGCCCTACAGTCAGCATCATCCAATGCGAGTTGCCATCTGAAATTTGAACCAAATAAATCTGGGGATAGAGTTAGACAGGAGCTTCTTCAGGGCCCGCTAAGTAGGCCGATAATTCTTTGTAGAGAAATGGCCTTCAGCCTTAGCAATTCCCCTGACATACCTCTTTTTATCTCTCCACAGAAAAGCGGGATGAGGAAAGACTGAGTCAAGCTTTCTCCTCGTGCTCAGGGCGTTGGCAGGCGCATCACCAGCTACCACTCCAACTGCTTCTTATCGTCAGGTGGGTCATATCTTGGTCATGTTCTTCAGGTCAGCTTAGGGTCAGGTACTGGCTCATTCACCGGTGTCTCCTTACTTCGATATCAATTATGCCGCTCCACCAGGGTTTTCAGCAACTTGTTTTCCCAGTTCTCAGTTAATTCGCCGAAAGAACTATCCATCTCCAGAGTGTGGTCAAGGATCAGGAACCTCAACTCCTCTACCTTAGGGCATTCGGTTACCCGTGATGAGTCCACAGGTGGCTGCGGCAAGTGAGAGGCAAGGTCAACCAGATGATTCTCTTTTGTTTTATCTATGAATTTATCTTTCTTAATACCTCTTTCATTACATCCGTCCACCCACGGATATCCTAAGTGCCTTTGAGGTAGCAATGGTAGGAGAAGAGAGGGGTACTGCATGGGAAGCTGGAGGGGAGAAGTGAGCGCCAGTCGAACTGTGTCCTGAGCTGCTTGCAGGGCCTTATATGGCCCAGCGCTATGCAGTTACCTCTCCAGTTTCCAGGTCCAGGCCCGCTCTACTATTGATCCTTGGTTCACAGCTGAACCAATTACAGCACTTGGCTCCATCCCCTTCCAGACTTATGAGCCAACAAAAGTTGGAAGCTTTTGCCTTTTCGGAAAAGGACCAGGGTGAGTGCTGTGACCAATCAGAGCCTTTCCAGGGTGCGTGCTTTAGCCAATCAGTGGCCTGGGCTGTTTCCAGCTTCAATTGGGGGATGAGGGCTGGGATTTCCCTTCTGGGTGGATAGGGGATTCGCCGTTTTTTTTTAGGCTGGATTGATGGGGGCATGGGCTTCGCCTTATGGTTTGTAGTAGGAGGCATGGGCCTTGCATTTTTATGTGGCACTACAGTAGGCAATCTATCGTTATGAGTGGAGGTGCCAGTGCCAAAGCCAAGGGTGGGCCTCTTCTGGTAAGGCGCATGTCTTGCGCTTTTTCAGGGTTGGTTCTTGGGCTGATTCTCAAACTGTCAGATGCTACTCTCGCTCAAAACTGTCTAATTTTTGGGACCACACCTGGAAGATCCGTTATGAAGGCAAAGGGCATGGAGTTGGTTTTGAAAGGCATTTTCTCGAAGGTGCTGCTTCAGGGGTTGACGTCCTTGGCGGCCACAGCTTGGTTCGACAATTAGCTTGTCACTGGGGTTGTCGGTGAGGATGGTTGATAGTTGGAGGCTGCTGTGGATCTTGGTGGAAGTCTACTCTGGGCCTTTGTGGATGGTGAAGGTGGCCACAAAGACAGGGGTACCGGTGGCAACGAGGTTGTTGAGGAATTCCATGGCAGAGGAAGGGATGTTTGTGAGGTCTTGTGTGTTCATGGGTTTTTGGCCGGACGAGTAGTAGCCTGAGATGGATGGGGGCCATTTTTAACGACATCAGGCGATCAGGTGGCTTGGGAAACCATGCAGGTTCATTGGCGCCATGACCAAAGAAGTCCTGAAGGCTGGTGGAGGGGGATTGCGGTGGGGAGTTAGAATGTATGGGCTGGTGGCTCCGGAGGGGTAGAAGGGGGTCCCTTGTTGAATGAGAAGATGGGGAGGGCGCGGCGGGCATGGTATGTTACTAGGCTCTTCCCTGGCACTTTGATGGTTAGCTGGAAGTCGTTTGGCATAGCCAATGCGGTGTAGGGGCCCACATATCTGGGTGCCAGCTTGTTCTTCTTCCGCAGGAGCTGGTTCATGACTGCAACTTTTTCTCCAACTTGGTAGGGGTTTGGTGGCAACACGTCATCTTGAATGGAGTCTGGTCTGTTATTCTACAGAGTAAACTTTAGGAGGATTAGGTTATCTTGGTGGGGAATGGGAATGGTATCAAGAGGGTTGGAAGGAAGGTGAGGGATGGGTGGATGGTTAGGGGGTTGGCCGAACCAGAGTTCATGGGAAATATGGCCTGTTGAGGAATGCACAGTGCGGTACAGGCCCCAATGGACTAAGCAAAAGGAGGTGGGGCCAGTCTATTTTTTGACACATTAAGGCCCAAGGGCGTTATCGAGGGAGCGATGGCTGCACTCACATATCCCATTGCCTTGGGAGTGATAGTGGGAGGTAAGGGTGATGCCGAATCCCAGCAGGTTGCAGAGGGCTCTGATCAGTTCTGACTTATGTACTTGCGACCTCGGCCGCTGAGGATGGTAGCGGGAATACTGAAGGATGATACAAAATGGAAGCAGGGCTTTGGTGGTAGCTAGGACGTCATGGCAGCAGACAGGCACAATAACTAATAATGTTGACAACATATCGACGAACGTGATAATATATTGGTACCGTTCGTAAACAGGAAGATGTTTCATGATGTCCACTGACAAAATTTTGAAGGGACAAGTGGCAAGGAAGTGGCCTTGGGCACCGTGGAAGTGGTACTTATCCTTGCCCAGGATGCACCTTTGACAGCTCTGAATTACATCAGTGGTGACGTTCTCTGTAGCCAGGGTCGAGAATTGTCTCTTGAAAGTTTGGAGGAGTTTTTTCTGTCCGTGGTGGGCACCTGGGCTGCCGTGAAGGAGTGTGAGAATGCCACACCCTCTTGTGAGTGGCAGGATAGGTCTCTTCTCGTCTGTGGACACTTGCTTCCTCAGGTAGATGAGGTGCTCTTTGAACCAAGTGAACAGCCAGGAGAGCCAGGCTAGGCCTTTAACTGCATCGGCTAGCTCCTGATCCTCACAAAAACACTGGAGGTCCAGGCATATTTCTCCGAAAAGCTTGGCCTGTGGTTTTCCAGTCTCGAGATAGACCATCTGCTTTTGTGAGCAGTTTCCCAGGTCGATGATAGACCGTGTGATTAAACTCTTCCAAAATCTCTAACCAGCGAACCAATATTGACTCTGAGGACTGGGTCCATCTGAGCTATTTAAGGGATTGGTGATCGGTGATTATTTTCACATGGGCTCCAGCAATGTTGGGTCGGAATTATTTGAGACTAAATATCAGGATCTTTTAACTGTGCACTGGGTAACTCCGCCAGGGTCCAGCTCGAACAAGAAATTACGTTTTCTCTGTTTCATTAATTTGGGCGAAGACTGCTCCGAGTCCCACGATGCTGACGTTCATGTAGAGGCAGAAGGGTTTGGAAAACTCAGGAGAGTCCACCTCAGGTGGGTTGACCAGGTTTTCCTTGAGTTTCCCCTGGGGACTCCGAGGCTGGGCGTTTCAACATCATATTTTTTTACTGAAAAATTTGCAGACACAATTAGGGAGGCAATAGCACAGCTAATAGCATAGTGCACTGCAGACCAAAAGGACCTTGGATCAAGTCCACGCCAAACATCAGGGTTTTTTCTTAGGGGATCTGATAGCTCATGCTGTTCTACAAATATCCTGGCTGAAGCGAGACATCAAGAACGCACCCCCTGAATTGTTACCAATTCATAGCATAAAAGATGCCCGACCATATTCGAAGATGCTGTGAACGACCGTATAGCTTGTCTCTCCAAATCAAGTGACGTGTATCAATAAGATGTCGTCATTTAGTGTGGCAGAAAGGTAGCAACCAACACCCACAGTCACCTGTAGCACTCCCTGGGAGTACTGACCTGTTCGGCTGGTGCATACAGTCTCCTCCTTCTAATAGTGATATAGCGATGACAATTTAAGTAGTTATGCATTTATTCATGTATTTTTATATATGTGTATGAATGACTAAAAAGGCAAAGCTGTCAGTAACTAATGTCTCCCTCAAAGATGAAAGAGTGACAGAGAGCCAAGTTAAAGGTACGTTGGAGTCGAAATATTTGGATACACGGAGCTTGAAGCAGTTTATGTCATAAGATAAGGGAAAGACAGATTAAGGGTGAGAGTTCCAAAGCTTACTAATTAATTAGAATAAAGATTGGGAACACGGTTAATTGTTAGGTTAGAGAGTTAGACATAATAGGGGTGTGATTGAATTGAAATGCGGGTGCCCCTCATTCTCTGTAGAGGAGGAGGTATACATTGAGAAAGCTCTGAAGAACACTGATTATTATAATAGAGAGAGATGCAACATTCCAGCGTGTAAAGAGAGATTTTAGGGAATTAGGAAGGGGACGTGAGTTGATGAGTCAAAATGATTTTGACTTTACCCTTTCGAGAAGTGCGGTATGAGTAGAACTTCCCCATATATGCAAACATACTTAATACATGGGTGCCCCTGTATAAAGCAAGAAACTGTGTGATGGCGAAGAACCCACAGAGACAGTTGAGCACGCCCAAATTCTGGGAAGCTGTTTTAGTAAGAGTGGTAAAATGATCTTTCCAAGAAAGATCAGGAAATTAAGAAATACAAAGAATACTGAGAAAAGGTGAAGGACGATTTGTGTATTGTTGAAAAGTAAGGGATGGTCATGTGAAAGATTGTGACAGGTAGATAGAAAGAAAAATTGGGTTTAGGAAACATTTAGAGCAACAAGATATTCTCTGTCCCAAATAATTGATAGATCAGAAGATAGATGTGCTATATCTTCATCATGTGTGTTTTTGAGTAATTGCATGGTGGGTCGTTATGGAAAACTAGTTGAATAACGTAAGGTAGATGATAATGATAAGGTGATAATAAGGAAGAGAACAAGAGACAGGAAAAAACCGAAGTTGATAGGTTGAGGAAGCGAGCAAAGGCCGTCCACAACCGCAGATTTGGAATGGCCAAAAAGGAAATTAGAGACAAAGTCACAAATGGAGTGATAGAAACCGAAGGAGGGAAATGTAGAAATTAGAGATTTGTGCAATACTTTATCGATGGCTTTCAATATATATAGCGCAATAGAAAAGGTCTCACTGAAGTCCCGAAACGAGTACGACCAAGACTTAGTAAGGTAGGTAATAAGATCACCAGTAGAGCGGCCCTTAACCCGGCAAGTGCGGATCCACTAATATAAGGTTTTAATATAAGGTTTTAAAGGCGCTGCGGAACCCCTTATATAATCCCAGGCCTAAAAAAAAAACATTTAAACCAGCCCAGTATCAATTGATGTTTTTTTTTTTTTTTTTTTTATTATTTTTTTTTTATTGCCCCTTGGCCATGCCAAATACCACTCCTCCACATCCCCTCCTTCCCCCCCCCCTTCAATTATCACCTATTTTCTCTGTTATTCCCTTATTCCGGCAGTATATTTTTGTGCTATCAATAGTGAGTCATAAGCAGGCTATGCTTGTATGTGTTACCAAGCGAATGAAAGAGAGAGAGAGGGACAACTACACGACAGTGTCTCTCCAGACGTCGTGAGGGGTGGATGTTGGGAGGCTGGCTGGCACTCGATGATTATAACTCTCGCTCTCATTTCGCGATTTTGACCAACCAAACGCTGTTTCCACTTGTTTTATGGTTGTAACAGGTTAATATCTTCATAATCAACGTAAAATAGGTGCATATGGATAAGTATTAATGATATTTATGGTACAATGACGATTTGAGTGAGGGAAACAGTCTAAATACCTCCGCACAGGGAGGGGTGGCCACTACCCCACCCTACACACTTAAGAGGTTAAGGAAACCATGCTGGCGATATTAAAGTTGATTTTTGTTATATGTATATGAAGGATACACAATCAGGCTGCCAGTAACAAGTGTCTCCCCGAAGGGCAAAAGAGTAACAAAGAGACAAATTCAAGGGACGTTGGGGTCAAAATACCTGGACACACGAAGCTTAGAGCAGTCAAATTCATAGAATGAAGGTAAGATTTATTAAAGGTTAGAGTTCCAGAGTTAACTTGTTGATTAGAAGAAAGGCAGAACATTTGCTAATTGTTGGGTTGCAGAGTTAAGCAAAATAGGAATGGGACTATGTTGAAAGGTGGGTGAGAGAGCTCTGAAGAAAACTGATTGTTGTAATAGCGATAGAAGACTGAATGAAAGAGATGCAACATTGTGGCATGTAGAAAGAGATTGTAGGGAACTAGTAATATAAGAGGAATTGAGTTAATGAAGCAAAATGCTTCTGACTCGACTCTTTTGAGAAGTGCGATATAGGTGGCAGTTCCCCACACATGTGAACAATACCCGATACATGGGCGCACTGTGCTCCTATATACAGCAAGAAGCTCTGCAGGGGTAAAGAACCCACAGAGACAAATGAACACGGCGAACTTCTAAACTAGTTGAATAGTGTCAGGTAGAGCCATCAGCATATGAGTGGTTAGGACTAGAGGAACATTTGATGAGATAATTAATGAATATTGGAAAGAGAACTGGAGACAGGACAGAAGCCTGAGGAACTCCAGAGTTGATAGGTCGAGGAAGTGAATGATGGCCATCCACAACTACAGCTATGGAACGGTTAGAACGGAAATTAGAGTCAAAGGCACAGATGGAGGGATAGAAACCGAAGGATAGTAGTTTGGAAATTAGAAGTTTGTGCCCCAGACTCTATCGGAGGCCTTCAATATGTTAGCGCATTAGAAAAGGTCTCACCGAAATCCTGAAAGGAAGCTGACCAAGAGTTTGTAAGATAAGCAAGAAGATCACCAGTAGAGCGGCCCTTAACACCTTCTGTACCGGGGATGTCCAATTCATAAGATTCTTGCAACTATTAGAAGAAAATGTTCAGCTTACAACGGACCTCTAGCAATAATAAGGCTTCAAACTATCTCAACCAACACTTTTAACTACAGCACATCCTTCCTAAGCTGCATAATATCGTCTAAATATAGCTGGAATAAAATATAGCACACGTTGCGGTACTCAAAGGGTTAAGGAAACCATACTCGCGATCTGAAAGTAGACCATGGGAATATAAATGCTTATGAAATTTAGAATAAAAAACAGTTTTAAAAACTTTATAGAGATGCAAGAGATGTGAGCAATTGGACGATAGTTGGAGGGTTGAGAGCATTCACCTTTGGTTGGATGACAGTAAACTTCCAGCAAGAAGGGAAGACGTTAGAGGATAGAAAGAGACGGAAGAATTTGCCTTGGCAAGGAGTCAGCAAGGAAGAACAGTTTTTGAGTACAATAGGAGTAGCACCATTGGATCCATACGCCTTCTTAGTATTAAGACCAAAGAGGGCAGAAAATATATCCTGAGAGATTATGCTATCAGGCATAAATAAGTGAGAGGTGGGTGGAGACGAAGGATTAGCACCAGAATAATTCAAGGTGGAGTTTTAGCGAAAGTCTGAACGAAGAGTTCAGCTTTGTCAGAGGAAGAGGTGACGGTGGTAATGTCAGATTGGAAAAGCGGAGGGAAAGACGAGGAAGGGAAATTGTTGGAGAGATTTTTGGGTAAATGCCTCAAAACTTGGGATGAGCTAGAGCTGGAAAGTTCAGAGTATTTCTTATAGATGAAGGAATTTTTGACAAGTCGACGAACAGATTTAGCTTGATTCCGGACAGAAGCATATAAGTACGGGTATCTTGAGTTTGAAGGCGATTATACCATTTGAATGCTTCCTCCTTATTGCCGAAAGCAGTAGAACAAGCATGAGTAAGCCAAGATTTCTGGGAGTTAGTTTGAAAGGAAGAAAAAGGGATGTATGCCACTATGCCAGAAAGGATTACCTCAGTAATGCACTCGGCACTCGGCAATGGAAGCAAAAATCATTCCATGGGAAATCAAAGAAATACTGCCGAAGAGCCTCCCAGTCAACAGCGCCAAAATGCCACAAGCGCCGCCAAATGGGGGGTTCAGAATCCTGTACTGGAGAGGCCAGGACAGGTAACAGAGATAAGGTTATAATCGGAGGAGCCCAACGAAGAGAGAAGATTTACAGGGAAAGAGCAAGGATTAGAAGGTAGAAATTTGTAAAGAATGTTAAACCGATCTCCAGGGCGGTCCGGGATACGGGTTGGGTGCTGAACTAACTGCTCTACATCATTTAGGATTGACATGATGTAGGCTTGTTCATCAGGTTGCTCTGTCAAATCTCCTAAGATGGAGATTTCAGGGAAGAGAGAGATGGATAGAATGTGTTCCACTTTAGAAGTAAGATAGTCAAAGAATTTTTGGATAGTCCATAGAATTAGGGGAAGTATAAACAGCACAGATATATTTAGTGAGAGAGTGACAAGATAGCTTAAGCCAGAGAGTTGAGAATTCAGAAGAGTCAAATTTGGGAACACAAGAGCAAGAAACTTTGTTGCGTACTTGAACACAACATCATCCTTTGACTTTATATTGAGAATAGAGATAGTAGGAGGATACAATGAAAAGGTTTGCTGTCTGTTGCCCCAGACAACTGGGGCAAGTTTGGTAAAGGAGAGATGGTATTCCTCAGAGAGGAAGCAAGAGGAAAGGTTGCGAATGTTACAAACATTGATAGATAAAGTAGCAGGAAGAGGTCCAATACACTTATGGGAAGGAAAATGCATAAGAAATATTGAATCAAAAATAGTTTCAAAAAGTTTAGAGAGGCAAGAAATGAGACCAATTAGACGATAGTTGGAGGGTTGAGAATGGTCACCCTTTTTTGTAACAGGTTGAACGAGAGCAAACTTCCAGCAATAAGGAAAGACGTTAGAGGAAAGACAGAGATGAATTAGTTTACCTAGGCAAGGAATCAGCACAGAATAATCATTATTTACAAAAGAATTTTTGGCGAGTCGAACAAAAGATTTGGCTTGATTTCGGGCAGAAACATATAAAGTACAAGATTCTTGAGTTTCAAGGTGACAGTACTGTCTGAATGCTCCTCCTCATTGAGGACAGCAGTAGAACAAGCTTGAGCAAACCAAGATTGTCTTGCATCGAAGTGAGAGATAGGAAATTGAATGTATGCCTTCCATGCCCAAGATTATTACCTCGTTATTGCATTCAGCTCGCTCCAAGGGTTTCCAGCCACAGAAGCAAAAATCATTCCAGGGAAAATAAAACAGATTCTGCCGAAGAGCACCTCAGTTGGCAGCGCCAAAGTGCCACAAGCGCCTCCAGCTAGAGGGGTCAGAAAGTCGTACTGGAGAGAAAAGACAAGTAACATAGATATGGTTATGATCAGAGGATCCCAATGGAGGATTAAGATTTACAGTGTAAGCAGAAGGATGAGAGGCTAAAAATATTTCAAGGATGTTGGGCCGATCTCTAAGGTGGTCTTGGATATGAGTAGGGTGCTGACTGATCATGGTATTTTAGGATAGATTTATGCTTGTTGACCAGGTTGGTCATTGAGAAGAGAGGAAAATCATTGGTGGTGATGAACATTGAAATCACCCAAGATGGAGATTTCAGAGAAGGGAGAAATGGATAGAATGTGCTCCAATTTAGAAGTAAGATGGTCAACAAAAATTAGATAGTCGGTATAATTAGGAGATAATTAAAAAGAACAGATATATTTAGTGAAATCTTGACAATATAGTTAAGACAGAGAGTTGTGATTTCAGAAGAGTCAAACTTGAGCAAGCAAGATTGTTACGTACACAACATCCACCTTTGGCTTTGAATTGAGGATAGAAATAGTAGTTGGATATAGATAAGTGGTTGCTGCCTGTTGCCTTAGACAACTGGGTTTCAGTGAGGGAAAGTAGGTCTGGTTTGGTAGAAGAGAGATGGTGTTCCACAGAGAGGAAGTTAGAGGAAAGGCCACAAATGTTGCAGACATTGATAAATAGGGTAGTAGTTAGTGGTCCAGGGCACAATGAGGAGTTTGTACCTGGGGTCATTCCATTAGTACCCACCCTTCCCCTGAGGACTGCGAGGTAGGTCGTTGCAATGAATTTTTAAAAGGCATCACTTAACCCGGTATCACATGAGCACATGTTTATCAATATAATGTTATTCTCAAGACTGGTCTGGCACCGTTAAAATTATTCTGTCAGTTATATTAACTTATCATCAGTCAACTTTCCTATACCAGTGCCAAAGATGGAAGATATTATGCAAGGAAAAATTATGACGATTAAAGGGTTAAGGTGAATATAAGAAGTGTACAAAACAACAAAAACGGAAAATATATACTTATGTTAGTAAAACAAAATGTAATCCAACATTTCACGCATTTCCGAAAAATACTATTTTGACCTCACATATTCTCCCGTTAATACAGATTGGTAACAAGTATGTGATAGACTTTAAGGAGTAACCCCATAATTAGATACTATGCGGAGTGATAGAAATAATTATGTTCACATTAGATTCATGATATACAATAACAAATGGAACAAGCGTGCTCAGTAGAAAACTTATCTATGCCATGAGCACAGTCCAGGTTTAGCGCTGGTCTGGTCTGTAGTTGTTATGGTCCACGGTAGCTTTCCTCAACGGCTGATTTGGATGTAGAGTCGTAGACTGATATGAGCAGAGCCAAGCGGACAAATTACACCGATTGGTATTAGCAAGTGGCAGTTGTGTTGAACGTTCAATATCATAAGGACTGTGTGAGGGTGGTGAGAGCGAGATATATATATATATATATATATATATATATATATATATATATATATAAAAAAGGACTGCGTGAGGGTGGTGAGAGCGATGTATATACTGTATATATATATATATATAGGCCTATATATTTTTTTTTTTTTTTTTTTTTTTTTTTTCCAAATCAATGTTGTGATTGTGGCCAAAGGTTGTATGGTTAGCGTACGTCACAGCAATGAGCGAGCTAGGGAATGGTGGTGGTGGGGAGGTCATGATTCCCAAAATATTCCTTATATCTACTGCATGATATTGACGTTCGTACCCTTTCATTGTTGTTGTCGTTGTTGTCGTTCCCTAAGCTTTCTGACTGAACAGCCCCGAGTCCCTAAGGAAGTCCATGGCCACGGTAGGGCTTTCCCACAAAGCTCTCAAGGAGTGTAGATTGTGTTGTTGGCGTAAGTGGTAGTGTAGAATGCAGTCTTCTATGATGTGTGGTATGGGGTGCTGTGTTACATCCTGGGCAGGTGTCGACGACGGAGTCATCCAGTCTCTTCTGATAGCTCAGAAGAGCTTTATGGTGCCCGCATCTCAGCCTGGCCAGGTGGACTCTGTCCTCGTGAGGAAGGCAGGATTCAGAAGGATGGATTTCGGGAGGTCGTGCCTGCAGCTGTGTGTTGTCTATGAGTGATTGGATGGAGCGGCGAGAGATATGAGTATGGATGTGTTTCTAGAAGCTGGTTTGGGGTGGGCATGGAGGGAGAGAAGACAGTATTTGTGTGTGATACCGTGTGTTGGGTGTTGTTTTGATAGTTCTTGGTGACTGGGTGTGTTGTTATATACAGTAGTGTAGTGGGTGGTGTTGGTTTGTGGAAGCTGCAGCCAGGAATTGAGTGCCTCTCATGTCCAGATGGTCTTTGACTTTGAGGACTTTGGTTTCTTGATGTAGGTGATCTGTAGGTGTAATAGCTGTGCAGCCTGTGATGATTTGTAGGGCTATATTATGAATTTTCTGTAAGGTCTTATGATGTGTTTTAGCTAGGTTAGAAGCCTAGGCAGGGCTTGCATATTCCATCCCTGATCTTATGTATTGTTTGTAAACGGTGGTGGTGGTTTCTTTGTTGTGTCTAAATAGACACAAGACCACAGCCTAGGATTATTTGGAGATGCTTACACAAAAATATATCAATGAATAAGGGAATAACAGCGAAAATAGGTGATAATTGAACAGGGGGGGGGGGGATTTTGGCAGATGTGGAGTAGTGATAGTAGGTATGGAGGGGAATTATCTCACTTAATAACCATTTCACTTGTTTTGAGTGCTACTGGGGCCTTTTAAAAGTTTTTTTTTTTAGGCCTTACCTCTTAACCCGGCAAGTGCTGAAACACTAATAAGAGTTTTACCGCTGCGCTGCGGAACCCCTTATATAATCCCGGTTTTTGAATGCGTACCAAAACCGCGGGTTTATAACCAGGCGGCTACAAATTGGTGCGGGTGTAGTACGACTTAGCACCTCTCGATACCACCACCCCACACGCTCGGGCCGCAAACAGGCACATGTGTGCATGTACACACGCATTGGAGCCTACACCACCCTCACACTCTCGCCCTGATGACACAACCAGCCCTCCTTCTGGTGGTGTCAGCAGCCGTGGAAGGCAGAGAGTGGCTGCCAAAGACCCTAGCTACCATTACTATGGCACGAGTAGGTCCGAGGACGAGGAACCTGCACGTAAAGCACGTAAAACACGTGCAAGCAAGGGCAGTGCACAGAGTCATTGTCTTTCTGGGACACTGCCAATACGACCCAGGCAACTGCCACCACCACTACCACCACTACCACCGACGCAGGAGGCCGCCCTTGGTCTGCAGGACCTGCGGGGGCCACTGGGAAGACAGGGAAGGGCATGGGTAAAAAAACTTTTACCTCTGCCACTACCACCGTGCCACCACCACCACTACCACCAGCCGCCCCTGCCGCTTCTGCCCTTGCCGGCCCTTCTGCCCCTGCCCCTGGCCGTTCCCCTGCCCCTGCCAAAGGGAAGAAAGGGACGAAGGGCAAGGCGACAAAGGCGACAGGGACCAACATAATATTGCCATCCAGGACCTCTGCTGGCCCTGCCGACGCTGCCCCAGCCGGCCCTTCTGCAACCTGCCCCTGGCCCTGCCAAAGGGAAGAAAAGGACGAAGGGCAAGGCGACAACGGCGACAGGGACAACAATAATTGCACATACAGCTGGCTGACCTTGGCTTGCCAGTGACTCACAGACACAACTTCCCTCCCTCCCTCCCTCCCACGGTCCACCCACCCACCCACCAACCACACCTCTCCCATAACCTCCGTTCCCACTTGTAAACTCTCTCATAATTCGCTTATATGTCGCATATTAATTTTGGTCTATATGCGGCATATTCCTTGGTATATGGGTGGCCTACATACGTACACGTACTTTATATAGCATGAGAGTGCTGAAAATACGATATATATATGTGATATTTCAGCCAGCACACCCTGTACTCTTCATACCTTCCCGCCTAAACTCTTTACCTCTGTTCCCGCCTCTAAACTCATTCAGAATTTGCTTATCTGTCGCATATTTGGTCTATATGCGGCATATTCCTTGGTATATGGGTGGCCTACATACATACACATACGTTCACATATGTACACATACTCTACATAGCATAACAGTGCTCAAAATATGATAAATACGCAGAATTACGCCCTAACCCACCATCCCCTCCCTCTCCTCCTACCCCCTGGGCGCGTGAATATTCACCCGGGAAATCTTGCCGCGCGATGACAATCTGGCTGCGCGATGCCATTCGCTCCACTTTTTTCAATTACGGACCGCCCCCCCACCCACCCCAGATTTTTTTTTTGGGGTCAAATATATATGGCTCGATGCGCGCGAACATTCCGTACACGTTGATGTACTTTTCATCGATATTTTCAAGGGGCGCCCAAATCGTCGTACCTCAGCACAGGGATGCCTGTATACTATAGAGGCTGCGCAGCGGAGAGGTTAAGGGGAGCATCCGCTATGTATTTCAAATTGGTCCAATCGTTTTCATTTTTTAACTGGTGATAGATACCACTTCTAGGAACAAAATATCCAAATATAAATAAAATCGGACCAAATTTGTTTTCGCTACCTTGGATTTTCGCATTTTTTGCAAATTTTAAAACTGCTAAGACTCTTTTATTTTTGGTCCAATTTTAATAAGAAGGATATCATTGGAAAGAAGAGAAAATATGCAATACATTAGTCGGAGGGATATTTGATACACCATATAGTTTTGCCGCTAAATTTAGGTTTCAAGCCTCCTGTCAAAACTTATATTGGTGTATCAAATAACCCTCTGACTTATTTATTGCATTTTTTCTCCTCTTTCCAACAATATCTTACATATTAAAATTGGACCAAAATAAACAAGTTTTAGGGAAAAATGTTTGAATAACTATAGTTTTGATAAAAAGGCGAAAAACTAAATTGATCCATTACCCAACGATTCCTCTCTCAAATGACGATTTATTGCAACTGTTTGCTCTTGATTGATTTGATACATGCTCTGGCACTAAAATCCAGTAAAATCTACTAAGTCTAAGTGAATAATATGTTACCTGGACCCCCAAAAGGTATTTTATTCATTTGGCGCCAATGGCGTCATGAACCGCGCACCTCATTTATGCCAAGTTAGGCCATTTTCGATTACTCTAGGTTGTGTTGGGTTGGTTTGGATGGGTTAGATCTGTTTAGTGTTGAATATATAATATGTTTGTGCATGTCTTGGCATCTGGATGATGATGATGTCTTGGATGATGATGATGTCTTGGATGATGATGATGGCTTAGATGATGAGGTCTAGTGACTCATCCTCACTCTCCCAGGTTCAGTTGAGGTGCCAGATACCTCTGTTGACTGTAATTTGTCTATATTTGTGCATAATAACAAGATTGTATTGGTTACTATCGTTCATTCCACGATACCACATATACTTCGTGATTGCGGGGGGGGGGGGGGGACCCTGTATTTAGGGTATTTTTTATTTTACGAGTCTAAAACTTTGCCACATCACTCCTAAAGTGTTCCCATCACTGCTGCAATAAAAATCTCAATTTCAGATTTTCCAATCCACACCAGTTTGGGCCATGCAGGATGCTCCCCTTTACCCCTTATTGGCAGCGCACGACATATGTCGAGTGAAATAAATTTGGACTATGTGGCGGTGCACGACATCTGTCGAGCACCATTTTCAGCACGTAATGTTGCCGAGAGAGAGAGCTGAGCGGTGGGACGAGCGTAGTACCTTATGACCGCTCCCCACGACCACCGCGGGTGTACTGAACTGTATTCTAACTTTCTCCCCCTCTTCTCACTCGCTACACAGGGAATTAGGTAAGGAAATTACCTTATTTCAGGGTTTTTGCACTCGTGTTGCACGATCGATGCAAGAGAACCAGTGGTCGTACAAGGATGGTTCGGGTGTCATTGGAAAGCTCTGTTTATGCCCTTTCAGGGATAGATACTTGTTTTACGCTCTGGGTCTTATTTAGGCATGAAAATGAGCACGGAAACAACCCTATTTAGGGTAAAAACCACCCGCTGGGTGCTACGGTCAAATAGACCACCTAGCCCGCTAAATAAGGGTTAAGAGGGTCCTCGCCCTTGCCCACCAAAACCTCTTAAGAGTGTTCTTGCCGTTCCCGGGTTAATTACAGAACAAAGTAGTAACTTATCAATAACCAGCAATACAGGCTTGATGAATATAGGAATGTATAATCTGAATTCCTAAATCGGTGGTGAAATGATTACATTTGCCCGGGTAACGTATATGATTAGATTATTCGCAAGAACTAATACAACTTAGAAATCTTGAACATAGATTAATTCTAACTCAACGGAACGGGTTTTTACTTTCAATAGTGGCGTCTTCGTACACTATGTGATCTCTTATTATAATTGGACACAATACTGTCCTGAGTTTGAGTTATAAGATTTAACCCCTTATTGGCGGCGCACGACATATGTCGAGTGAAATAAATTTGGACTATGTGGCGGTGCACGACATCTGTCGAGCACCATTTTCAGCACGTAATGTTGCTGAGAGAGAGAGAGCTGAGCGGTGGGACAAGCGTAGTACCTTATGACCGCTCCCCATGACCACCGCGGGTGTACTGAACTGTATTCTAACTTTCTCCCCCTCTTTTTACTCGCTACACAGGGAATTATGTAAGGAAATTACCTTATTTCAGGGTTTTTGCACTCGTGTTGCACGATCGTTGCAAGAGAACCAGTGGTCATACGAAGATGGTTCGGGTGTCATTGGAAAGCTCTGTTTACGCCCTTTCAGGGATAGATACTTGTTTTACGCTCTGGGTCTTATTTAGTCATAAAAATTAGCACGGAAACAACCCTAGGGTTAAATAAAAAACGCTGGGCGCTACGGTCAAATAGACCACCTAGCCCGCTAAATAAGGGTTAAGAAGGAAAATTGCTCTCGTTACACACCTCACTTCGACTTGGACACACAATGAATAATAACTCAACAGAATAAAATCTGAGAGCATTCACTAAGTATAACGTATATTATCGACTATGTAACGTAAGTAAAAAATAGTTGATGAAATGCTTGAACACGAATTATATAGATAAAAAACAGTACTTATATAAAATCACTGTACGGATCGATGTTCGATTAATCTCACATGTGTAATAAATTGACAAGGGGAGTCCTAGAAGCAGATCTATACGAAAAAGTTAAATTGAACACTAGCATATTTTATATTACCTTCACAATAATTCGCAAAACTTATAAACACAGAGACACTTAGGATACGGGTGTAGAGGAGAAGCAATATCCATGAGGGAGAATCTGGACGAAGTAGGACTTGTAGTTCTTCCTCCGGCTGGACATCAGAGGGAGCTGCCTCTCTCACAGACACGAGAGAAGGTCACTCCTGGCTCCTCTAACACATTCTCGTTCGCTACCCCAGTTGAACTTTACTATAGGGACAGGCTTGTCCTATAGAAAAGTCTAGCCAACACTGTTCTCCACCCACTAAAAGCTGAACCAGTGGAAGGCATTACCCGTGTTTGCATACCTTCCCTCAATTTCAGTCAGGCTATATTTGGATGATAATTTGAACTCAATTTGACCTATCTCAGAATAGTAGGGACATGGGAATTTCAGTCTTCTCATCATTGTGAAGGCAATCATTATTCTAATAATACACTTACCCTAATAATACATGTACAATGTTATTCTCGATATCTTCAGATTACACTCTTTGCATAAAAGGCTTGCATGGCTGCAAGATAAATGTTTCTCTTAGATTTATCTTTCCTGGCTTTTTTCTATGTTGCAGGCCATGCTTTTGTTCTTCCAAACTCCTTTTCTATTATGTCCACTCCTCAAGTGAGGTACTGTAGAGGTGATTCTCTTGGTCCCATCTGTAGAGGTATTGTACTGGATCCTTATGTGGAATTAGCATAACTCTTCTTCGTCGTATTCCAAATCTGGCTGCTGTTGAGCGTATGCCTTTCTTGTTTGTCTCAGGCTCTGTGATTGGCTGGACAGGGGTTTCTGCGATTGGGCAAGGGTAGAACTTCTTGTAGGTCCCGGATGTGGTTCCCTTTGCCGGGTAGACTGTAGTATACCTGCAGTTATTAGAGCATGGGTATGTTCTCTTTGCTGGGTAGACTGTAGTATCGCTGCATGTATTAGAGCACGGGAAAACAGGGGGGAGTGTGTGGTTTCCCTTTCCCTGCTGTGTCCTTTTCCACCCCATCATCTCAGAAAAGTTGAGGGGCAAAGAAAAAATGTGACTCTTTGGCTTCCAATCTAGGGAGTTGAGTCAATCCACGGAAAAGACGCCGTCACTTGAGATCTAGAAAATATATAAATAAAAGAAACAGTCAGAGTAATCTATGGGTATTGCAAAGTCGCCCAGCTCTCACTCTGGTATTAGAAGTTGAGGAAGTTAGTAGAGGTAGGGGAAGGGAGTAGAGAGGAGGTTGGGGATGTAGTAGAGGTAGAGAAAGGAAGAAAAGGGAGGGGGATGAAGTAGATGGGGGGAAGTAGAGAAAGGGGAGAAGAGGAGGGGGTGGCAAGGAGAGATGTCATGTGCTATATGTCACTCAATTTTCAGACGATTCCAAACACTGGCGTTGTTTCTGTGCTTGTTTGAATGCCGTACGTTAAGTGAGGTTTGCCACATTCTGACAACAAAACCTCAAGGTAAGTTTGTCATAGTCTTCAGCATATGAGCCGGGCATTTGAATATGATGGGTTGTTTTGGTTTATGGTGGTTTTACTCCTTTATAGGGCTGTTTACAGCCCGTTTGGTTCGTGGCCGTAATTGACAGTGGCCATTTAGGTCTGAGACAGATTTGGTTTGGGGCCTATGCAAGCAGAGCTGAGCAGTTTTTAATAGCAAGACCGACATGGGGCGAGTGTTCAGAGCAGTCAGATCAGTCAACGTTAGGGATTAAATCCATAAACCCCAAACTGGAATCATCCAATCATTTTTTTTTTTTTTCAGAATTCCTAAAAATAAATAGCTGGCGATAAACTGACTTATCCCTATCTTATCAATTCAACTATTACAACGTTTTTATTTTGAATATGGTGTTATTTGTGAAAACCGGTCTATAATGCATACAGTTTCATACTTTTCCAATAAGAATCAAGAAATCGACTGCTAGGGGATTTAACTTTCTGGCAGGCTAAAACATAAATCAAGTATAGTGTGTTTCACTGTGTGTATCGTTAGGGTCGTCGAAAGGTTTTTCATAGATATTTTTGTGGGGGTTTATTTCGAAGAGTTCGGGAGTGGGGGAAGGTGGGGGTTGGGTGGGTCAATTATGGGATGTTAGCCAAAAGTTAATTGTTTCTATTATAATGCCAAATGAAGATACTAAGGAAGAGTGGTGTAAATCTGTCCATACTTAGTTTTTTATAAATCATGCTTACAAATTGACAGATAAACTGACAAACAAACAAGGGATGCCCGCAATTACATAATGTTTGCACATTCCGTATGAAGGGTAAATCAACTTATTCAAATGAATGGTGTTCAGAAAAGATATTGTGAATTATATTTTAACGTATAGCAAATGCCATAAATTAATTCAACGAGTGTATTAGCATAATGACAAAGGCAATAACTATAAATGATTTCTACAACTACTTCGCCAACAACTGATGAAATATACACATGTGGATGATGACAAACTAAATCATTACATTCCACAGTTGTTTCCAAATACCATATTACTATCGATGTTTATTTTCGTTCGTAGTAGTGTCAGAAAACAACATTTAGTTTGAAATTTTTGTTTTCGAGAATCCTGGTGTATGAGTGTTTTTTTTTTTATTTATTTATTTTTCTATGTGAGTGAGGGAGACAACAGGCAGAACTGCCTGTATCGAGTGCCTCCTCCAGAGTTGAAAGAGTGACAGGGACAAAATCAAGCGACGTTCGAACCAAACTGCCTTGACACATGGAGTTAGAAGCAATTTAAATCATCGGAATAGGGAAAGACTGATTCTGGGAGAGAGTTCCAGAGCCCACCAGTTGAATAGAAGAAAGTCTGAGACTAACGTTTCACTCTTGGGTTGGAGAGTTGTACAGAGTAGGGGTGGGATTGGGTTGCAAGACGGGTACTACGTACCCTACGTAGAAGAGGTGGTATACACTGGGAAAGCTCTGAGGAATATTGATTTTTATAGTAGCGATAGAATAGTGAGAGAGATGCAACATTGCGGCGAATAGAGAGAGATTGCAGAGAGTTGGTGAGCGGGCGGGAGTTAATGATACGAAAGGCTTTCCTTTCTACTTTGTCTAGGAGTGCAGTGTGAGAGGATCCTCCCCACAAATGTGAACAATACTCAATACAAGGAAGCATAGTGCCCCTGTACAGACAAAGAAGCTGTGAAGGGGTAAAGAACCCCATGAGGAGGTTTAGCACACCCAGCTTCTGGGAGGCTGCCTTAGCAAGACTGGTACTGTTGTTGGCAGTGTGACAATGACAACACTAATTTGACCGACTGTACACAATAAAACTTAAGTTCTGCTCTTACATATGTTAACCCGGGAGCTGCGGGGAGACTCTTAAGAGTTCCCCCGGCGCACTGCGGGTAGACTCTTAAGAGCAGAGACTTTGAACACGTACCAAAACCGCGCGTTTATAGCCAGGCGGCTGAAAATTGGTGTGGGTATAGTACTACATGTCAACTCTCGATACCACCCCGCCAAACGCTCGCCCCGCACTCGTGCAAGCACCACCGCGCCAGTAACCACGCACTAGTCATGGAGCCTACACGTCCCTCACGCTCGCTCCCTGATGACACAACCAGCCCTCCTTCTGGTGGTGTAAGCCGACGTGGAAGGCAGAGGGTGGCTGCCAAAGACCCTAGCTACCAGTACGACACGCCCTACAGCTCAGAGGACGAATCACCAGCACCAAAGCACGTAAAACACGTGCAAAGCAGGGCAATGGCACAGAGGTCACTCGTCTTTCGGGGCACTGCAACCACGACCCAGCCCACTGCAACAACCACTACCCACACCATTGTCACCACTGCACCATGCCACCCCTGCCACCGGTCCCAGCGACGCAGGAGGCCGCCCTAGGGCTGCATTACCTGCGGGGGCAGGAAAAATGAAAGGCACGGGCGTAGGGAAAAGAACCCGTACGCCAGCCACAGTGCCCCTACCACCACCAACAACACACCAGCCGCCCCTGGCCCGGCTGCCCCTGCCGCCCCTGCGGCCCCTGCTGCCGCTGCCGCCACTGCTGCCCCTGCCGCCCCTGCCGCCCCTGCCCAAGGAACAGGGAAGGGGAAGGGGAAAGGGAGAGGGAAGGCGGCGGGGAAAGCGACTGCTGGCCCTGGTGTCCCTGCCGGCCCTGCTGCCCCTGCCGCCCCTGCTGCCCCTGCCGCCCCTGCCGCCCCTGCCGCCCCTGCCCAAGGAACAGGGAAGGGGAAGGGGAAAGGGAGAGGGAAAGCGACTGGGAAAGCGACTGCTGGCCCTGGTGTCCCTGCCGGCCCTGCGGCCCCTGCCGGCCCTGCCGGCCCTGCTGCCCCTGCCGCCCCTGCCGCCCCTGCCGCCCCTGCCCAAGGAACAGAGAGAAGGGCGACAGGCACCACCATCATCTTGCCATCAAGGCCACGCACCACTGCTGCCCCTGCCGCCGCCGCCCCTGCCGCCGCCGCCCCTGCCGCCGCCCCTCCCACCACCTCTGCTGTCCCTGTCCATAAGACTCCCGCACGTGCCAAAGTGACCCGGAAAACTCTTACACCATCTAAGTATGCCGCCCTGCTGTTTGATGGTGATTCGCAGGACATTGGCAGCCCGGGTTTCGACGACGAAGCCCTAGCACGGGACCAAGGGTGGGGGGATTTGGGAGTGGACAGTGGGAGTGAGTCCGACGTCGGTGACGAAAACGAGGAAGGGCATCGTCTGTCGAGTGAAGAGGAGGGTAATGATGATGAAGTGCTGTATCGCGACCATGGAAGCGATATTTCAGACGCAGAAGCAGACGCAGACGACATTCCGATCCCTGGATGCCTTCATTCGATTGGCTGACGGGTCAATTTTGTACCTGACGTGCCCAGTTCAATCCTGGGACGTCAGGAAACAACTGACGACTGGCCCTGTGATGATCAAGCGAACGAAAGCGACTTCTTCTCGCTTTTTTTCGACATGGAGGTAATGACGTACATCGTTGCCCAAAACAAACGCCTACTACAGGTGGGTGTTTGGCAGATTGGACGTCCTTTCTCCAAAAGCGAGAATACGAGGCTGGGTGGATACGACTGTGGCAGAATTCTGACGTTTCTTTGCCTTGTTGTTCCTCATGCCTCTGATCAAGAAGCATGTGTTGCAACACTACTGGAAGCACGACCCTCTCATCGCCACCCCAAACTTTCAATAAGTTCATGACTCGTGAAGATTTTTGTTGCTGCTAAGATATTATGCACTTTGCAGACAACGAAAACCCTAACAGGCTTGACAGGATATGGAAAGTTCGGGATGTGTTCACCATGTTGTTGGAGAGGTATAGGAAAATACTTTTACCCTTCCTCAATTTGGTGATTGATGAGTCGCTCGTGCTCTTCAAAGGACGTCTTGTTTTCAAGCAGTATATCCCCTTGAAGAGGCATAGGTTCGGAATCATGCTCTTCGTGTTGTGCGACTGTGAAACTGGAATAGTGCTTGACATGATCGTGTATACAGGAACTGACATTGACATACCGAAAGCCGCTGCCAATGACCCCATGGGCATGTCAGGTGCCATCGTCAGGAAAATGTTGGCACCTTACCTGGGCAAAGGCCACATCATCTACACTGACAACTGGTATACTTCTCCTGCTCTCTGCCAGTTTCTTTATGACAACCAAACGGGGTCATGTGGGACTGTCAGAAAGACAAGAAAGTTTATGCCAAAGTTCACAGGTGATGTCATTCCTCTCACAGACACATTGCTCTCCAGTGACACACCTTCAGAAGAAACCTGGCCCAGGAACACCGCGAGAGGCATGTGCGAAGAAGGCGACGAAAGGGGCAGAAATACAAGCAGCTCGAGAAGTGTGGGAAACTGATAGCCCTGAAGTGGAAGGATAAGCGAGACGTCCACCTGCTTTCCACCATCCACACAGGTGCCCAGGTGGATTCTGGCAAAATCCACTACCGAACCAGGAAGACAATCTACAAGCCCAACATGGTAGTGGACTACACCAAAAACATGCGCCTGGTGGACAAGTCTGACTGTCAGCTGTCAGGTGTGAGTGTCTGAGGAAGACTGTGAATTGGTTATCACAAGCTCTTCCTCCACCTAGTGACATAACGATGCTGAACGCCTACAACTTGTGGTTGGTGAAGAAGGATATGGCCCCAAACCAGAAGCTGAAATTCCGGGAGTTCGTGTACAACGTCTCCTACCAACTCCTGGAGAAGTATGGCACCACCACTCACAGACGTACGGCATGGCGTGGGGTTCACGTTCCTGACCGCATCCAGCTGGGTGTCGAAAGACACTACACAACCAACACCGAGCTGATTGGCACTCGTCACAGGCAGGTGCAGTGCACCGCCTGCAGCTCCAGTGTGAGGAAACCCCATGTGACCAAAAGAGTCACCTCAATGTGCGCCGAGTGCAAAGTTGCACTCTGCCTGGGTGACTGCTTCAGGGACTACCACACCTTCAAGAACTACTGAGGTCGGCCCCTGCCCTGGACGCCCCGTGCCCTGCCCTGGACTCGCACCATGCCCTGCCCTGCCCTGCCCTGGACTCGCGCCCTACCTACCTGACCTGACCTAATTGATCACGCTACCTCATAAGTAAACATATATATATATAATGTATAAGTTCCAAAGATGTCCCTGTGATATAGCTTTACATTATATAATTGTATGTTTCATTATTTAGTTATAAGTTTCAAAGATTTACATGTAATATGCCTTATTTTTTAGTATATCAATATATATGTTTGTTATTAGCCTAAGTAATGTGTATATAATTATTTTCTTACCTCAATGAATTGTACAAAAATAAATATGTTTCAATAAATCATGTCAAACCTACTATGATAATAAAATAAAACAATAAAAAAGAAAAAAAAGAAAACAAGGTCATGTCATTGTATTCTTACAATATGATATTCTATGAATATTTCATATTGTTTGAATACAATGGCATGATCTTGTAAAAAAAAAAATTTATAAATTTTTGTCTAGACAAATATAAAACCTTCCCCATAACCCCTCCTGGGATTCGATCCCACTACCCTACGGACACTTTGAGTTTTCCAGTCCGCGACCTTACCAACCATGCCACAGGAGCTCATACCAAATATCACTCAAAACTTCGTGTCTACAATCGAAATGACAATATACAAAAAAAAAATGAATTATCCCACCAATTTACGTTTGTAAATTGATGGGATTATCAATTATATCATGCCAAGGTTTATAATAGTTTGTCTCTGTCAAGAATTAGTAATTATATAACTTTATTCTGTCAAAAATTGCCCAAACACTCAGCAAAATTGCCCCTCTCAGTGTGACTCCACTCATTTTCACACGGTTAGGCGGTCACGAGGTGACCCTTGCCGCTCCTTGATTCTCCAGCTACAGCAGCTCTGTCTGGGAACAAAATTGGTATAAATACAATAATGGATAAAATACTCTTCACAAATACATTTGTATTGTATAATATTGTAAATAAAAATGAATAATAACTGTGTGGGTGTCGAAAATTGCTCAACCAGCATTCTTATGTCTCGCCTACGCGCGTATATTGGATTATACATAGTCATGACTGTCATACAAATAATTGCAGTAGGTCTCGAATATACATTTAGATTGCATATTACTTCGAAATAAATAAGTAAACGTTTCTCTGGTGGCAATCTACCCTTTCGCAGGTGTAAGGAGACAGCAGTCTATATTTAGCCCTCTATCACAACAGGCAATCTGCCTGTGGTGACTCAGCACCGTCGCTGGTGGTCTATAAATATAGTACTTTATTTACAGTCAATGGCCTACATCTTTCTGTGGTTACTTCACATGTGTCTAAAATGCAATGTCTGCTTGCATAAAAATGCAATTCTGAAGTCCATTATATGTACGACATACGCATGTCTCAGTTTCTCTCTCTCTCTCTCTCTCTCTCTCTCCATTCCTGACTCATGTTATTTGTAGGACCTGTTGATGGCAACGAACACCAGCCATCTGGTAGACATAAGGGTCAAAATACCAAACATCAATACGCCTGGGGCGCCTCCACCATTATCACTAAAATGGTTATCTATCTAGAGATCTGCCCTGACTTCCATCTCTCCACGACTCACTCAACTCACTGCACCCCTGCATGCCTCCCTCCCACCCACCCACCCCCAACCCCCCTTTCAGGCTTCCGTCTGCTGAAAACACATTCACAATTTGCGTAAATATCGCATCAATTGGGCTATATGCGGTATATTCCTTGTTATATGGGACGCCTACATATGTACACGTCTTTATTATAGCATGAGAGTGCTCTAAATACAAGATTGACGTGATATTTATGGCGTAACACACCCTCTCCCCCTTTCATTCCCACCACAACTCACTCACACCTTGGTTCACGCATAGAAACTCATTGATAATGTGCGTAAATATCGCATGAATTGGTTTATATGCGGTATATATTTTGATATATGGCACGTATACATACGTACAAGTCTGTATTATAGCGTGACAGTGCTCTACGTACAAGATATACGTGATATGGTATGGCGTAAAACCACACTCTCAGCTCATAAATTGCCGCCAAACCTCCAACACCTCATTCCCGCCTAAATATTCTCTTATAATTCCCTTATATATTGCAATTTTGGTCACTATGAGGCATATTCATTGTTATCTGGGTGCCCTACACATGTATACATACTCTAAATAGCCTAAAAGGGCTCGAAAAAGGAGATATACGTGATAATACGCGGTAACCCACCCCCTCCTCCCTCTCCTTCTATCCCCTGCGCGCGTAAATATTCGGCAGGGAAATCTCGCCGCCCGATGACAATCTAGCCGCGCGGTGCCATTCGCTCCACATTTTTCAACTACGGACCGTTCCCCTACCCCCCCCAGACATTTTTTGGGGGGTCAAATATATATGGGCCGATGCACGCAAACATTCCCTACACGATGATGTACTTTTTATCGAAATTGGCAATAGGTCCCAAAATCATCATAGGTGCGCACAGTCTTACCCTGTAGAAAACCCCCTGTGCGCCGCGGAGAGGTTAAGGGGGGTCACGTTTTTTTTTATCTCTCTCTCCTTTTCTCTCTTTCCCTGGCTTGTATCCATTCGAACCCATTCAGCCAACTGTGTTACGACCAGGACTCGTATAAAACAAGGGCTCTTAATCATTGGACTAGAAAGGCACACAGCCACAACGGTAACACTAGATCCAACCCTCGAACTTATAATGCCGGTGCACAAAAACACCTATACCCTCCAGAGTTAAATCTGCGATAGCGGGGTATCCTCTAACTCGGTATAAATGCACTACTACTACAGGCTGATGATCTGTGATACAGCCTGATCACAACAACATACAATTACGTTAATAATGTATACAAGGAAAAAGATAGAGAGCTTAATTAAATCACTGGAATGATTTAATGCAAACAAGAAGAAGGTATAATTAAATTTACTCTAAACCATAATAAACTGTCACTCCTATATTAAAGAAAGTGAATGTGAGTCCTAAAGCATCGAACAGGAATCTTCTGAAGAAAGTCTGATGCTGCTAAGATGATCGAATCGGATTTTGAACTGTTATATAAAGCAGGAACAAGATATGACAAGTGTAGGGACATACAGTCTTAACTGGCACGGGAACAACGATAAATGCGCAATAGTATTATCTCCAACAACAAAAGAAGTACTTCCTCAGGCAACGCAAAAGCCTGCTCAGGTTGTGCACCTCAACAACAACCAAGGCTTACAATCAACGTGAATAAAAATGCTGCATACATAACATAAGAGTTTATAATCCTAATCGGGTGTCTGCTAGGCGACTAAAGTCTAGCTGGGATGTCGTAGGCTAGGAAACTATGGCTGAGCAAGCGGCTCATAGCCTAGCGAGGTCCTTAAGACTGTACGGCCAAATTACGTTAAATGACGGGGTGCTCTCTTGAGAGATCCAGATCACTAGTATCTGGTTCTCTCCTGGCGACCCTCTTCAAGTCAAAGTAAAACGAGTTAGCACAGTGCTGGGTGGCAGATGCAAAAGCCCTCACTCGCAACACAGTGCTAAACTCACAAGGTACACAGTCAGAAAGACAACCTAGGCTTCCCACGTATCCGTTGCGATTGTACAAGTTCAACAAAACCTGGTACACATCGGAAATCACAACACCAATAGCCTCACCCCAGTCTAGCATTAGATAGCCCAGCAGAAAACCAAGAAATAGGTAGGGAGACACCGCGAGTGTGCCGAACCTGTACAGACAAAATGTTAACCCCTCCAAAATGTCTAACTAAACATGAAATATCTGAGAACTTCAGCATATAATACGATGGCCGATATATGAAATCGTGCAGAACCAAAGGGGAATTATGATGTTAAATAGATTAGAAGAATAAGAGGCAAGAAGTTGAGAGAGAGAGAAAGTGTTCTATAGGTGGAAGTCAGGGACAGATGGCAAGGGAGATGTGAAGGTTATGCTGGTCAAGCAAGCTCTGAGCGAGGAAGGCACAAAGGCAGCAAGGAGTGCGGGGGAACTACCTTCTGCTGCGGCAGGAGGGCGGCAAAGCGGCCAGCCACTCAGAGGGCCCAGCCGTGGTATGACGTCACCGAGACAACGCGTAACACTGCGCGCACAACCCTCTGCCTCCTGCACCTACTCACTCACACTCTCTAGCTGTATCATTCATTCTTATACATAAACTATAACTGATGATATAAAATATAATGCATTGTCACAGACGAAAATAGAGACCACTTCTATACTGCCTGTGACATGACGATTCACAAGAAAGAAAGTATAACATTGTAGATAGACTGTAGCCCATTTCACTGCCCTGGCGAGCACTAGTGCCTAACGGGAGGCGATTCTGCCAACTCTGGTAGGCGTCACACCCCGCCCAAGATATGGGACGCTCAACATTAGGCGAGCACCATATCTGACAAGACAGAATGCCAACAAGACCCGCCACAACCAACCACTCCGCCAGAAATGAAATGCAAAGCTCAATCATAAACAAAACAATATTTTAGCATAAATCAAATCTTATAACCCCTCCCAAACATAATAGTATCATTTTAGCCTGTTATGCTCCCCGAGCGAGCTTCACAGAGCCCAGCCTACTAAGTGAAAGACAGGTTCAACTTAGGACTTTAGCTATAACATTGGCAACTTATAATTAACTATCAAAAAGAAAGAGTTTTTATGTGATTTTTTTTATTTAATTTTAATGTTGTTTTTGATGGCTGCTCTACAGGGGCAAGCCTGATTTTTCTCCACTCTCAACACACACTGACTGAACGGCGAGGGTTCTCCTGCAAACAAACGCTCCCGTGACAAACAATCAGCCAAAACATTATCAGTGCCCTTAGCATGCCACACATCCACACTGATAACCTGCCCAGTTCATCACAAGACTGGCACTTCTCTTCGCTCTTTCCGGCAACGGGGCTTGCCAATAACCTTTCACTAGTTCTACTTTCGTGATAAGCGATGCAGCCCCGAAGCGGTCTATGGTGTCGTCAACTCTAGGTAATGGATAGGCGTCTGTCAGGGATAATGCTTCCACACTCTTGCAATCACCATACACACGGATCTTGCCACTCAACTCAGGTTGCAAACTCACTGGCAACGACCACTCACGATATCCCTTATCCCTCAGACCCTTGGGTAATGGATAGGTGTCTGTCAGGGATAATGCTTCCACACTCTTGCAATCACCATACACACGGATCTTGCCACTCAACTCAGGTTGCAAACTCACTGGCAACGACCACTCACGATATCCTTTATCCCTCAGACCCTTTTTCCACACGTCGTCTAGCTCTGTTTTCACGACAGGCTGTTGAGCAGGATTTATACGGTAGGGAATTAAACTGAGCCTTGCACTGTCTCCAGCCTCCATGTCGGATTCTACTCCGTACATCAGGCCTGGAGAAGCAACAAACATGCGGATGCACTGCCACAGCCTAGTAAACAACTTATCTCGCAGAACAACATGCCTAGTGCCCTCCCACAACCCAGCCGAGACCACAGCTTCTAACCTGTAGTCTCCCTCCTTCTCCACCTTCATCCCTAGAACAGCCAGGTCATGAGGGGGACAATCAGTACCACCTGTGCAGTCACTCCCATAGTTCATTATTGCTAAGGCTTCCCCGCCGATACCGTACATGCGCACCCCCGCATTCCTTACAACTACATATGCCTGCGCAGCATCACCGCTTTTAGCGACATGGCCAGATACAGTCAGTCTATGGTAGGGCTGTTGCATTCGACTAGAGCAGCATTGGGAGGCTATGCGACGACCGGGCACATCCACTCCACAGCCAACCTCACCAATCTGCTCAATGTCCTCCTTCTGACCACCACCCTTGGCGGCCATGGGTCGACCCTGACCTGACAACCATGTCCAAGCCTCGTCGCCCACCTTGAACCACCGAAACAACGAGGCTAACGGTCTATAAACAGTCAAGTGACCTGCCTGTGGAACATCTTGCACCGCCTGAGTTGTGAGGCTCGGGTGCTCGACACGACCAGTGGGGTATGAACCGAGCTGGTGCTGGAGCGCTGCACACTGCTGCTCAGGCATAGTGCTCTAGCACTTCCACAGCCACCAGACTCGTGTCTCCCGCCCACTGCTCCGCCGATGCATGACAATCCCCACTCTCCTCCACCTGTGCCCTATTGCCCCACTCTCCTTCTCCACCTTGGGCGCTGCAGACCAACGCAGGGACAGTAGGCTGCTCAGGTGGGTGCCTCACAAACTCCTCCAACAGGTTCACCTGACATGTTTCCTCATCCTCGTGTTCGATAACCCCGTTCCCACAACTCTCCTCCAACTGGGAACTACTAAGTCGCGGAGTGCCATCACGCCCAACCATGTCACTAGGGGTGACAGGTTCTGGGGCCACTCCGGAGCTCACCTCTGGGTCAAGTACTAAGTCACTAAGGAGAGCCACTGGAGCAAAACTTACAAAACTCCCAACTTTAGCTTTCTCCTTCTGACCGTTCCTCCGCTGGTCTAGAGACTGAGGAATAGGCTGTGACACTTTGGATGCACGAGATCGGGTGACAACACATGCCCTCTGCTGTGGTTGACACCTCTCGACCAACTCCTGTCCCTCCCTACTCACGTCGGCCGCCCTCTCGGTACCGACTAAGGGTGGAACCTCAGAAGCAGGTACCGCAAAGTCGTTGCCGAGAAGAAGGTCGACACCCTCTACTGGCAGTTTCTCCACGATTCTGACATCCAACTCTCGTGTCACACCTTCTACCTCCAGCTCCACTCGGACCAATGGGTATGACTTTGTAGCATTGATACCCTGCACCACAACTACCCGTGCTGCGTTTATAGGTCTGCCTGTAAAGTTTTTCATCAATGTCAAGGAAGCACCCGTATCACGCAAAAATTCTACTCTATGCTTGCAACCAGCCCAAATCACGCAGCCGCGCCCTCTATGGTCACAAAAAGTATCCCGGACAGGTGTCAAGCCTTCCGGATACTTCTTCACTGGCAGTGCTCCAGCCTCTGAACATTTACCCCGGGCAAACGCAGACGACTTCAAAGACACTCCAATGTTGTGAGCCAAAGACACGATTGCTGTAGGTAGCTTGCTAGGACACGATCGTGCAAAATGCCCCTTCTTGTGACAATGAAAACACTCTAACTCCCCCTTGGGCTTCCCTTGAGGTGGGGAAGGGCCCGGACCCTTCTTAAACGGGACGGTATTAGGTTTATGGTCAGACTTAATATCATTGCTCTTGTTGTTATTGTTATATGGTGTATCACTGACTAGGGGGGGTGGAGTGTTGCGCCCCTTGTTACCTGCATCGTTCCATTGTGCAGACCAGCACCCACGAATCAGCGATAGCCTACGGTCAGCCATCTCAGCTGCCTCCTGTAGAGTTTTAGGGTTTTTCTCTTTGAGGTTCAACGTCAGGTCGCTGCCCGTACACTTAAAGAACTGCTCGAGAAGCATCAACTGTTTTATCTCATCAAACATCGTTGCCTTCTCCGATCTCAGCCAATTCCCAAAAGCGTCAGACAGTTCCCGGGCATGTTCAAGAAAGGTGCACTCACGACCCTTCGTAACACCCCGGAACTTCAACCTATAAGTCTCTGGTTGTAACTCATATGCCCGCAGGACAGCCTCCTTCAGTACGTCATAATCGACGCAAGACTCCAAGGGCAATGCATCATATGCCTTGAGTCCTTTGCCAACCAACCTAGAGGAAACAAGGGCTGCCCACTTAACCTCGGGCCATTGGTGCTCCCGGCACTTCTTCTCAAAACGCATACAAAATTCGGTGACACCCGACTCGTCAAATACAGGGACTAACTTAAGAAGGTGCGATAAAGACTGATCAAGACCTCGATTCCCAGAACCGAGACGCTGCCCTGTCGACTCCACCCGAGACTTCTCAAGATCTATGTCTGCACAGTACATGGCCTTTCTCTCCTCAGACTGAATCTCAGCCTCACGTATGGCCTTTCTCTCCTCAGCCTGAATCTTAGCCATCTCAAACTGCCGCTGCTGCTGCTCAGATTCCCGCTGCTGCTTAGCCATCTCAAGCTGGAAGAGCATATCTGGAGTTAAACCTTGAGGAGGAGGAGATGCAACAATTGGAGACCCCCCTGTCCCAGGGGCAAACCACGCTGCCAGTGACTATCGGCCTGCGGGAACGTCGGATCCGGTGTTCTAGAGAGCACGATGGGAGTAGAGTGGAGGGGGGGCTTGGCCGAAGGTGCCAAAGCACCCGCTCCACCCTGTGCACCACACACCCCGCCCAGCACACATGCCACCAGGTCAATTCTCGTCATGCTGCTAGTGCCAACATGCCCCATGACCGTGGCCAAACACTGGAGACCATACCAATCAATCCCCGCCACCCGGTTAACAGTAATAGGCATTTCCAGAAATTTCCTTGCATCCTCCTCACTAGTTATTACTCTCATGTCATCTAACAAACCCAGCCTTTGCACCTCAGAGCCTGCTTCCCGTACTGTGTCCTCACTGTACACTGATCCGTCGTCCGACATAGTGTCCACCGAAAATTCTCAACGTTTATAAAAAAAAAGGAGTACCTAAACTCTCATGTAGCACTATTCACTAAAAAATGCTTGAAGACTCTTAAGTGTTATACTACTTGCCAAACAAAAATCTGTGTCCACTATATTCCTTCAAACAAAAACAAATGACCACAACACTCCTGCAATATTTCTCTAAGTTCACAAAATCCTGAGCAAGGTCGCCATTTGTTACGACCGGGACTCGTATAAAACAAGGGCTCTTAATCATTGGACTAGAAAGGCACACAGCCACAACGGTAACACTAGATCCAACCCTCGAACTTATAATGCCGGTGCACAAAAACACCTATACCCTCCAGAGTTAAATTTGCGATAGCGGGGTATCCTCTAACTCGGTATAAATGCACTACTACTACAGACTGATGATCTCTGATACAACCTGATCACAACAACATACAATTACGTTAATAATGTATACAAGGAAAAAGATAGAGAGCTTAATTAAATCACTGGAATGATTTAATGCAAACAAGAAGAAGGTATAATTAAAGTTACTCTAAACAATAATAAACTGTCACTCCTATATTAAAGAAAGTGAATGAGAGTCCTAAAGCATCGAACAGGAATCTTCTGAAGAAAGTCTGATGCTGCTAAGATGATCGAATCGGATTTTGAACTGTTATAAAAAGCAGGAACCAGATATGACAAGTGTAGGGACATACAGTGTTAACTGGCACGGGAATAACGATAAATGCGCAATAGTATTATCTCCAACAACAAAAGAAGTACTTCCTCAGGCAACGCAAAAGCCTGCTCAGGTTGTGCACCTCAACAACAACCAAGGCTTACAATCAACGTGAATAAAAATGCTGCATACATAACAATCATAAGAGTTTATAATCCTAATCGGGTGTCTGCTAGGCGAATAAAGTCTAGCTGGGATGTCGTAGGCTAGGAAACTATGGCTGAGCAAGCGGCTCGTAGCCTAGCGAGGTCCTTAACCCTTCTTTAGCGGCCTATGCGGTTTATTTATATGTACTGCCCAGCGGGGTGTTTTTAGCCAAAATAGGGCTGTTTACGTGATCATTTTCATGCCTAAATAAGACCCAGAACGTAAAACAAGTATCTATCCCTGAAAGGGCATAAACAGAGCTTTCGAATGACACCATAACGATCCTTTTATGATGGCTAGTTTTCTTGCAATAACCGTGCAACGCGAGTGCAAAAAGCAGGTAATTCCCCGATACAATTTCCGTATATATATGAGTGTCAGTAGGTTCGCCGCGGTGGTCTGGAGCAGTCATACGCTTGCTAGTCTCCTGCCACCACTTGTCTCTCTCTCTCAGCAACATTACGTGCTGAAATTGCCACTCGACCTATGTCGAGCGCCGCCACATAGTCCAGCTTTATTAAAAACGACTTATGTGGTGAGCCGCTTTTTAAGAGTTAAGACTGTACTGACAAATTACGTTAAATGACGGGGTGCTCTCTTGAGAGATCCAGATCACTAGTATCTGGTTCTCTCCTGGCGACCCTCTTCAAGTCAAAGCAAAACGAGTTAGCACAGTGCTGGGTGGCAGATGCAAAAGCCCTCACTCGCAACACAGTGCTAAACTCACAAGGTACACAGTCAGAAAGACAACCTAGGCTTCCCACGTATCCGTTGCGATTGTACAAGTTCAACAAAACCTGGTACACATCGGAAATCACAACATCAATAGCCTCACCCCAGTCTAGCATTAGATAGCCCAGCAGACAACCAAGAAATAGGTAGGGAGACACCGCGAGTGTGCCGAACCTCTACAGACAAAATGTTAACCCCTCCAAAATGTCTAACTAAACATGAAATATCTGAGAGCTTCAGCATATAATACGATGGCCGATATATGAATCGTGCAGAACCAAAGGGGAATTATGATGTTAAATAGATTAGAAGAATAAGAGGTAAGAAGTTGAGAGAGAGAGAAAGTGTTCTATAGGTGGAAGTCGGGGACAGATGGCAAGGGAGATGTGAAGGTTATGCTGGTCAAGCAAGCTCTGAGCGAGGAAGGCACAAAGGCAGCAAGGAGTGCGGGGGAACTACTTTCTGCTGCGGCAGGAGGGCGGCAAAGCGGCCAGCCACTCAGAGGGCCCGGCCGTGGCATGACGTCACCGAGACAACACGTAACACTGCACGCACAACCCTCTGCCTCCTGCACTTACTCACTCACACTCTCTAGCTGTATCATTCATTCTTATACATTAAACTTATAACTGATGATATAAAATATAATGCATTGTCACAGACGAAAATAAAGACCACTTCTATACTGCCTGTGACTTGACGATTCACAAGAAAGAAAATATAACATTGTAGATAGACTGTAGCCCATTTCACTGCCCTGGCGAGCGCTAGTGGCTAACGGGAGGCGATTCTGCCAACGCTGGTAGGCGGCACAACTGTTTAAGACGTTTATCCCCATCCAGGTGTCGATTTCTTCCTGGCGAGCGATAGCGAGCTAGCATTGTAAGGAGAAATCCGGCTTTGCGGGAGAAATTTTTCTATCGAAAAATGTACAAATTTAGTTTGCTGTCAAAACAAAAATATGTATATGCTGGGTCGCTGCCTCTCGCCAGTAAAATATTGACACCTGGATGGGGTAAACGTCTTAAAACAGTAGGCTGAGGGGGGCCGAATGAATACAAGCCAAAGAGAGAAGAAGAGAAAGAAAAACAAAACGAGGTGGGCTCCCTTAAGCTATTTCGGACTGAATAGAATCTTCCTATAAAATGTTATCTAGTGTGTTTCTATCAGGATTTATCTTAGCTGTTCGAGGAGTCAAAAGGGTCAGACATTTTGGCTTAGAACGTACAAGCTAATCCACTAATGTACCCTAAATAATGTGAAGGTGTCCCAATCTGTATCACTTAAGCAGATGGAGGAATAAGAAAAGGCCATAGTTTGTGTCCTGGAGTGTACAAACGCCTGAAGTGGAAGGCAGTATAAACTTGATTTAAAAATTCTGACACACTGATGAAATATTTTGAAAAATGTCCTTTAACCATATGCCCGAGATAGTGTTTTCCTTAATTCAATGTTCACTGTCACAAGTTTATCATATAGTATAGTACCAGTTACTTGTACAACCGACTTTACTGTACCTTATATACATATCCGTGTGTGTCAGTGGCCTCCTCTCGTTAACCTTTAAGGTGCGCAGGTATGGTATTTGAAAGTGCCCGCGGTGCGAAGGTATTCTGATTCATTCCTCACTAAAATCGTCAATTTACCATATAATTATATAATTAATACTTATCCATATGTACCTATTTTACTTTTAATATGAATATATGAACATGGAAAAGCATTAAAACAAGTGGTAGCAGCAATTGGCTGGTAGAAATTGTATATTTTACCCCCTGCGGTCGTAATCTGGCCCAGACCTGCGAGAGGGAGACACCCTCTCTCTCTCGTCTCTCCCATAGCACTGAGAGGCCAGGGGAGGGTTGGAGGGTCAGATTTACACTCCTCCACCCTCCTCTCTCTCTCCCACCCGTCCTCCTACGAAAATACTCGATAAATATCGGGAATAATAGAGAAAATACCTAGTAATTGAGGAGGGGGGAAAAAGGGGGAGGGGGGGGGGGGACACATGTGTAGGAGTGGTAGAAAGTAATGTAGGGAAATTATCTCACCTAAACACAAATTGCTTTTTCTTTTAGTGCCACTGGGGTGTTTTAAATATATATATTTTTTTTTAGGCCTATGATCTTATGAGTCTTCCCGCAGCCACCCAGTAGAACATCTTATGAGCCTTCCTGCAGCTGCCGGGTTAAGGGACCCCACCTCGCTTTTTCTCCCTCTCTCTTTAGCTTGTATCCATTCGGCCTCATTCTGCCTACTGTTTTAAGATGTTTACCCCCATCCAGGTGTCAATATTTTCCTGGCGAGCGGTAGCGAGCCAACATAATATGTATTTTTGTTTTTACAGAAAGCTAAACTTGTAAATTTGTTGATAGAAAAATTTCTCCGGCGAAGCTGGATTTTTCCATACAATGCTGGCTCGCTATCGCTCGCCAGGAAGAAATCAACACCTGGATGGGGGAAAACGTCTTAAAACAGTTTGCTGAATGGGGCCGAATGGATACAAGCCAAAGAAAGAGAGAAAAGGAGAGAAAAAGAAAACAAAGTTGGTGACCTCCCTTAACCCTTCCTCCCCGGGCTCGCCTTCTAAAGGACAGCATTACGAACCGGGCGATCTGGCCGAAAAACGTTGTAATAGGCCTAGCCCTATCTTTTTTACTTTAACTACTAGATAATTCACACACATCTCAAAACGTAGCCGTTTCGTATCTGTTTACTGGCGTTGAGTAGAGCTCTCTAGGTCAACTGGTTCAGTTGTGATGACGATTTCCGGGGAGAGAGCTTTGATGAGATGTTAGCAATATCGGACATTTACAGACACTAATTTCGTCCTAGCAGACAACATCAACAAAGCTCCGACTTCTCCTTCTTGCTTTTGAAGGTGCGCGTCGCTCCGACCGGTTTTGTTTACATACGGTTTGACGCACGGCTTTCAAACCACGCTTAATAGGCTTTCAAGTTTATGGATTTTAAAATGACACCCGGCACCCTACCCATCTGCCGCGATGTCACTTTAAAATGACAACCGGGCAGGAAGGGTTAACCTATGTCCTGTTGTGATCCCATGGCCTTCCATTACTGGAGTCCAGGGAGTCGCACCAAACCGGTAACCGGAAAGTATTTTATTAACCCGGCAAGAGCGATAGGCCTCACGGAAGGCTTCCTATAGGGAACGCGATAGGCCTCACGGAAGCAGGACCATAAAAAAAGCCTTCCATAAAAAAAAAGGGCCTATCAAAACAAAGGAATTTGTCTCTAGGTGAGATAATTCCCCTCCAGTACTCATCCATGTAAATCTCACCCACCCCCCTCCCCTCCTTCCCCACCTTATTCCCCCCTCCCTCCCCTCCTCAATTATCACCTATTTTTCCTCTTATTATCATCATTTATCGGTTATTTTCTCTCCCGCGATAATGTAGCACAAGTGGGTTGCATAAAAGATCGTTATGCAACACCCAGACACCGGCACACACCGCCTCGCTCGTCTCAGTTGACTCCCAGACAGCGAGAGGGGAGGGCTGCCTGTCTCTCTCTCTCGCCTGAGATTATGACCGGGTGGCCAATATCTTCGTTTTTCACCACCCAAATGCTTTTCCCACTTATTTTAGCACTCTTGAAGGTTCATATATACATCATATATGTAAAATAAAAGCATACCGAAAACAAATAATGGTTTATATTGTAAATATAACGAATTCTGTCAGAATCCAGGGCTAGAAATGCACAAATAACTACCCTAGCACCTACGTCTATATCGCGCTTGTCAGGTTAACCAAGATAGCCGCAATGGCACCACCTATCGTATTGTCTGATCAAATTAGCCTGGCAATCCATCCTCATCAGCTAAGCACAGTCACATATATTAGTTCATGAACAATTTTACATGTTTTCTTTAGGCAAATATTTACATGCTGATAATTCTGTTTTTCCTTGAACGCTATACATTATATATACAGTATATGTATATATATATATATATATATATATATATATATATATATATATATATATATATATATATATAAATATATATATATATATATATATATATATATATATATATATATATATATATATATATATATATATATATATATCATGCAGTTTTTAATGTTCAGATATATAATCGAATAGTGAAGTCAAACGAGGTTCACAAAGTTTCATGAGAAACTCTACGTTTATGAGTGAATGACTCTGGTGAGCAGTGTGGTCCTTGAAGATGGTAAAGGTAAAGCGTTTATTATATACTGTACAAAAGGTGAAGGTAAATCGATTCAGGAGCAACTGTGAGAAGAGGTGTATGGACAGAGTGTCGTCAACCTAGCCTAACCTAACCTATCTATCTATCTATATGCTCAGGCCCAATCCCCATTTTGGGGGTAGCCGACTCAAGAAGAGCAAGAACAGGGAAAACACAAAAACAACATAAAACAAAAAATAAACACAGATAAAAAACACAAACTCACACACATCCAGGTCACCCAGGAGAAGACCCAGAGACCAGGGTTACCAAGGTCGCTCCAGCACTCCCCCGGCCCCTGACCACCCGGAGAGGTTCCGATCTCGGCAGGCAGACATGCAGCGGAGCCAAAGCCACAAGCCCTCCCACCACACTTCCAGGCACACCCTTCATATTAATCGTCCCCCCGGGCCAGGCGCCTGATGGACTATTATCTAGTCGAACTTGCGCCCGACCCCTTACTCCAAATGACCACGTGTTCACTCAACTATTCACAAGCATTCTCCATTCACTCCTGTCCACCACCACTTCCCCTGCCTGATCTATAGTCATTCCTCTATCATCCAAAGCCTTTCTTACACAGTCTCTCCATCTCAATGGGGGTCTTCCTGCCCTTCTATCTCCCCTTGTACCTGACTCACATATTCTCTTTGTAAGCCTTTCATCTCCCATTCGTTCAATATGACCATACCAGCTCAGCACCCTTCTGTCCACTCTGGCTGACAAATGTTCCTGCTGCCCCACTCTCCTACGTATCTCTTCATTCCTCAATCTGTCTCTACGAGTAACTCCACACATACTCCTCAAGCAGCTTATCTCCATCACATCCAGCCCTCTTTTCTCCTTTTTCTTCAGAGCCCATGTCTCAGCCCCATACATCACTGTTGGCACAACAATTCCTTGATACAGTGCACTTTTTACTTTCACTCCGAGATTTCTCGTCTTCCACATACTTCCCATTGCTCCGAAAACCTTCCTTCCTTCACACACTCTCTGTTTTACCTCCACTTCCATACCTCCACTCCTGCTTATTGTTCCTCCTAGATATTTAAAACACTCTACTTGTTCCAATATTTCCCCATCCAGCCTCACATCTAGATTCACCCTATGCTCTCCCCTATTACACACCATTACTTTACTTTTATTGACGTTCACCTTCAGTTTCCTCCTTCCACAAACCACACCAAACTCTTTGACTACCCGCTGCAGTTTCTCATCAGAATCCGCCACCAATGCTGTGTCATCAGCGAACAGCAACTGATTCAACTCCCAATCTCTACCATTCTTTCCTACTAAACCCAATCCTCTTCCCATAGTTCTCCTTTTCACCTCCCTCACCACACCATCCATAAACATATTAAACAGCCATGGTGACATTACACAACCCTGTCGCAAACCTACCTTTACCTCAAACCATTCACTCAACTCACCATTTCCTACTCTCACACATGCTCTGCTCCCTTCATAAAAACTCTTAACTGCTTCTAACAAATTTCCTCCTATTTCATAAATCCTTAACACCTTCCACATTGCTTCACGGTCCACACGAGATCTCGCTTTTTCCAAGTCCATAAAAGCCCAAAATATCTCCTTATGCTTCTCTAAATACTTCTCGCATAACTGTCTTACTGCAAACATCTGATCCTCGCACCCTCTTCCCCTCCTAAAACCGCACTGTTCTTCTCCTATTGCAACTTCCGTACACTTTATTATCCTCTCTATCAACACCCTGCCATACAGCTTTCCAACCACTGACAATAAACTAATACCTCTATAACTTGAGCACTCCTGCCGATCTCCCTTCCCCTTGTACAACGGCACAATACATGCACTCTTCCAGTCTATTGGTACCATTGACACAACAAAGCACACATTGAAAAGTCTCACCAACCAATCTATTATCACATCTCCACCCTTCTTTATACACTCCACAGCAATACCATCCAAACCTTCTGCTTTTCCCGCTCTCATTTGTTTCACTGCTTCTTTCACCTCATTTTCCTCAATCCTTTCATTCATTCCCTGCCACCTGGGTGGCCTGGGTAACCTATCTCCATCCACCTCTGCTTCAATCACTGCTTCTCTTCCATCTCTTGTATTTAACAAAGATTCAAAATACTCGGCATATCTTTTCCTCACTTCAACTGGTTCCACTAGTAATTCTCCATTTTCATCTTTCACTGACTCTTCCCTCTTTTGTCCTCCTTTCCTTACTTTATTTACCTCCTTCCAGAACATCTTCTTTCGTTCTTCAAAATTCTCACTCAGCCTTTGGCCCCACCTTTCGTTTGCATCTTTTTTCGCTTCTCTAATTTTCCGTTTTGCCTCTCTCCTTTTCTCCTTGTACCTCTCCCATACCTCAACACTACCATCCTGTAAAACCCTCTCAAAACACTGTCTCTTCTCCTCAACTGCCTTTCTCACCGTATCATTCCACCACTCGTTTCCCTTCCTGATACCTCTGCCTCCTACTTTCCTTGTACCGCATACTACCTCTGCACTTGCTTTCACTCCTTCCTTAAACTGTTGCCATTCAACCTCTACTTCTCTCTCTTCCATCTCTCTCACTTCCATCCACTTTCATTTAGTCTTTCCTTGTACTCCCTCTCTTTTTCACTCTTCTCTAACTCACTAACTTTTATTACCTCTCTTACTTCACGCTTGTCTCTTATTCTCCTGTAACTCTTAACTCTTAGCTTTCCCTCCATCAGGTAATGATCTGACATACCCTCCGCCTCACCTCTCATCACATTCACATCCAGCAGTCTACACAATCTTTCCCTTGTCACCAGCACATAATCCATCAATGCCCTCTCTACAATCTCTCCCCTCACAAGTCTATGCCAGGTGTACTTGTGTATATGCCTTTTTTTGAAGAACATATTACCTACACTCAATCTACACTCTTCACATACATTTTTCAGTCTTTCTCCACTCTCGTTTACACCATCCACACCAAAACTACCGATGACTCCCTCAACAGGCTCATTTCCTACCCTAGCATTTAGGTCCCCTAAAACTATAACATTTTAATTTTCATCAAACCCATGTAGACAATCTCTCAAAATCCTCCCAGAAACCCTCTACCTCGTCTAACTCTCTTTCACTTCCTGGTCCATACGCACTTACAAAAACCTAAAAAAAAAACTAACCTAGCTTAAATGATCGTACATGTTCTATATTTATGTACAGTACAGGTAACAAAACCATAGACATGAACAAATATCTGCGAGCTAATAATATGTGCGAGTTAGCAGAAGAGTTCCTGTGATGACAAAATGTACACTCCCAATCCCTAAAAACTAGCTCCACTAGGTCAGGCCTAGTGTTAGGGTCGGAAATCATAGAGGTCTTTTTGCAAGCTGTGCATTATAGATCTGCAATAACACCATGCCCTCCTTTTTTCTTATATCGTAATTCGAATCACGTCGCTCACTGGAGACTTATGCTAAACCAGAAATTTATATTGCATGTTTTAACCCCTTCTGTACCTGCGAGGTCTTTTCAATTATATTCTGGTCAATAGTAGATGATTTTATTCAGCTTAGGAAGGATCTCTAGAAATGATAAGGCTTCGAACTATCTCAGTCAACCCACATTACTACCACAGAATATTCCTAAGCTGTAGAAAATCATCTAAATATAGCTAGAATAAAAAAAATATCAGACGTCGTTGTTACAGACTGGGTTAAGAGACGAGGTCGTGGTTCTGGACTGGGTTGCTAATTAACCCGTGATTACGAAACGCTTCCTATTTCTAATATAATCATGTGAGGTCAAATGAATTAACAAAATATAGAACGATATCCAGCAATGTGCTATTGAATATGACTTACTTAGGAGGATATTTGTATTACCCTAACAAAAGGAAATATTACCAACATGACATAGAAACGTCTTGTGTCTAGAAAGAAAGTATTGCCTGTTACATAAAAAGTGTGTGTGTACAAAGTACAAAGGAAATCAAGCAACAACAGATCTAGTGACCCTTCTAGACTGCTTGTCCTCCAAAACACTGAGGATCAAGTGTCCAAACAGTGGTTTAGAGTTGGTAAGGGAACATTGGAAAGGGAACTACTGCCCTGCCACTAACGTGGCAGGACTAGGAAGTTAGTAGGGGACATATGGGTTAGTAACTGAGGGGAGGATAAAATAAAGTTATTCATTTACAAACGCAGTCAGTCGCGGGTTTGATGCGAGATATTTGTCTAGGCGGAATTTAAATGAATCAACGGTGCTGCAGTCTATAACGTCTCGGGGAAGCCCATTCCACAAGTTGACAACTCGATTGAAGAAGAAATTCTTAGATTCGTGTGAGTTAAAAGATTTACCAATAATTTTGCAACCGTTTCCCCGCGTGTAATTAGATTGGTCGATAGTGAAGTACTTACTACAGTTCATATTGTCGATGCCTTTGATGATTTTGAACACTTGAATTAAGTCACCTCTTAATCTGCGCTGGGTTAAAGGAAATAGATTTAATTCTCTAAGACGCTCTTCGTATGGTTTGTTCTTTAGGCTAGGTATAATTTTGGTAACTCTACGTTGAACTCGTTCTAGCTTGTTTATGTCTTTTTGGTAATAAGGGCACCAGCATTGAACGCAGTATTCCAGAAGAGGGCGGACTAAGGAATTGTAAAGGGTTAGGATTACGTCTTTGGATTTATGCTCAAATGATCTGCCTATAAAGCCAATTATTTTGTTTGCCTTCTTAACAACTTCTGAACATTGTTGACTCGGTTTTAGGTTACTCGATATTGTTACTCCCAGATCGGTTTCTCTGTTTACATTCTTAAGCTGAGTGCCATTCATCGAATAGTTTGCTTTCTCATTTAGGTATCCGATATGTAGTACTTTACATTTATCCGCATTGAAACTCATTTGCCAAATTTGGGCCCAATGTGACAATTTATCTAGATTGTGTTGCATATCGTCAACTTGATCTTTTGAGAGTACGCTATTTGCAATTTTTGTATCGTCAGCAAATTTTGAGATTGTACAGGTGAGACCCTCATCTATGTCGTTGATGTAAATTAGAAAGAGAATTGGTCCTAGTACCGATCCCTGGGGTACCCCGCTACTTACATTGGTCCATTTAGATGCCTTACCGTTTATGACTACTCTTTGCTTTCTGTCGCTGAGCCAATTTTCTATCCATTTCAACACACCGTCTTGTATTCCATGCGCTTTTAGTTTTAGCAGTAAACGTTTGTGGGGAACTTTGTCAAAGGCCTTTTGAAAATCAAGGTATATAATATCTACAGCTTTACTCTCATCGTAGAGGTTGAGGATATCGTGGAAGAAGTCTAAGAGGTTTGTTAAACAGGAAACGTTTTTTACGAAAGCCGTGTTGAGTATCTTTAAGTATGTTATTTTCCTCTAAGTGATTTACGAGTCTGTCTCTTATGACCGTGTCTAGCATTTTACATACAACTGAGGTTAAGCTAATTGGACGATAGTTACTGGGTAGGGATTTGCTGCCTTTTTTGAATATCGGTGTTACGTTGGCTATCTTCCACTGATCAGGCATAGTTCCAGACTGCAAGGATTTATTGAATAGTAATGTCAGTGGTTTGGAGAGCTCATCCTTAGCTTCCTTTAGAACTCTAGGCGAGATTGTATCAGGTCCAGGCGTTTTATTTACCTTGAGTTTATCTAAACAATTCAATACTTCTCTCTCTGTAACGGTGATACTGCTTAGAACATCTGAATTATCAATCTGAATCGGCGATGGTGTAGGGATATCACTGAGGTCTTCTGTTGTAAAAACTGATGCAAAGAAAGTATTGAGGGCATTACTCATTTGTACTTCGTCTTTGGTGTATTCTCCATTTTCATCGACTAACGGTCCAACAGTTGAAGTAACTACTTTTTTCTTTCTGATATAACTATAGAATTCTTTCGGGTTTGTTTTACTTTGATTCGCAATATGTAACTCTAAGGTCTTTTTACTTTGCTTAATTAACTTTTTGGCTTTGCGTCGTAGCTCTACAAATTTCAGTCGTTCTTCGTCATTTTGTGAGGATTTTAATCTCTCATTAGCAAATTTTTTAGCAAGCAGGCAGTTTGAAATATCTTTATTCCACCATTTGGGCTTATTATTATGGCCTGGACGCCGTATTTTCGATGGTATGCAGTCTTGCACTGCTTTTAGGTAAGTGGCTTCGAATAACTTCCAAGATGTATTTATGTCGTTATTGTTAATTAAAAAGCTCCAGTCAGTTTCTTTAAACATAGCTCTAAGTTTATGGAAGTTTGCTTTCTTGAAATTAGGGACTTTTTCGATGCTACTATTTGGTTCGTTACTAGTAAACTTTAAAGTGAAAGTTATCGTACGATGGTCGCTGTTACTGAATTCATCACCAACATTCAAATTCTCTATTAATTCTTCTTTTGTTGCAAGTACAATGTCAAGAACATTATTACCACGGGTCGGTGTTCGAACAAATTGATAAAGCGAACTCTCTTGCAAGTTCGTATACAAGTCATGTCCGGAGTGTGAAGTAAGAGTATCGCCCCACTTGGTCACAGGTAAATTAAAGTCGCCAAAAAATACGGTATCTTGTGAGTTACTTACATCTGCAATTTGTTCATAAATTTCTCGGTCAGTTTGCACTGATTGAGCTGGAGGTCTGTATATTAATGCAAGTATTATTTTTGTACCTTTATTATTCTTTATTAGCACAAAAGCTGTGTTGACGTTCACAATTTGAGGTTTTGACAAGAGGGTCGGGTTAAGACTTTCTTTGATATAAAATAAAACGCCACCTCCATTTTTATTTATTCGGCTTTTCTCAAACATTACATAACCGGGAAGTGAATACTCTGCTAAAAAGTCTCTATCTACTGTATTGAGCCAAGATTCTGTTATACCAATCACATCACAATTTTCAGTAAACACTAGTTCCTCTAAATCTGAAAATTTATTGCGTATGCTACGAGCGTTTTCATAGAAAACCTTTAAAGTTGCGGTTTTAGAACTCACAGAACGTTCTTTAATCAAATTTTTGGTTCTGATCGGATCGACATTTACATTCATGGCTGACATCGGTCCTCGGTCGTTATCCCTGGCGGTTTTGAATTTGGGTCGTGTTGGTGGAGCTTTATCCAAATTCGCGGTTCTTGACAGATTAGCATTTAATTCCTTCGCAGGTTGCCGCCCTCGCTGTCTTCGGTCCTCCTTCCTGGTTGTCCTGTGCTGAGTCGATTTCTTCTCCGAAAATCCTTCACCGCATCGTTGAGAAGACGCCCAAAACGTGCTGCTCCCACCTGGTTCAGATGAACTCCATCGTCCGAAAACAAATAGTCATCGTAGTAGAAATTGTTCCAGGTGTCGACGAATCCCACGTTTTCCCTCCTGCAGAGGTTTGCTAGACAACGATTTGTGCTGCTGGCTATGTTGTAAAATCGGCTCTCTACACCAAGCCGGGGGACGATTCCTGAGACGATGATCCTTGATGACTTCTCCTTAAAAGACTTGATCAGCTGCTGGTACTTTAAAAGCAAATCTTCCGACCGGGTTCGCTGTACATCGTTGGATCCAACGTGGATGACGTACATTGTATTAGCAGGGGCCAGCTTAGATACTTCGTCAACTGCAGCAACTACGTCGTCCACACCACCACCAGGGATACAAAAACGCTTCCTGGTCTTAGGTGCTCTGGCGCAAAACTCTGTGAGCTGACCACGTATTATCGAGTCTCCCACGAGCCGGACTTCTTCTATTTCCGCTTCGTCATCTGAGTCTGCGAGTATCTGGAAGCGGTTTTGACACTCGGTAATCGGTATGGGTTTCCTGGTCTTGGGGCAAACGTTGTTCCTCAAAACACGGAAGTTGTCTTGAGGGGTAAGAGAGTTACTATTTGTTTCTTGAGTATCGGAACCATCAGATGAAATGGCTACTGCAGGCGTTGAATTGTTGGCAGTTGACGTTGGGGCGTTGGTGGCTGCTGGAGTTGCGGTGACAATTGAAGTTTGTGGTACTCCAACGTTGAGTGTTACAAACTCTTGGAGTGATTCCAGCTTCATGGTGAGGACGTTGATCTTGTTGTAGGCTTCATCTAATTTCACTGTCAAATTCTCGTTGCTGGCAGACGGAAGACTTGAAGATCGACAGTAAAAACATGGACTCACCAATCCTACTGGCCCAGTTCGTACAAGTGCGAGGCATGGTAACAGTCAGTTAGATCAGATCACTTCACTCACTTAAAAACACTTACTCACTCACTTAAAACACTTAACTCACTTACACTCACTTTAAAAACACTTCACTCACTTTAGAAAACACTTCAACCGAAAACAATTTGAAATACACAACAATAGGATATCAGGGGTGATAGCCTAACCGAAAACAAAAATGTTGAGATACGCAGAATTAGGCTTCCAGGGGCGATAGCCTAACCAAAAGTTTTTTAAAAATCAAATACGCACCAATAGGCTACCAGCGTTGAATAGCCTAACCGAAAATAATAAAATTGAAATACGCAGAAATAGGCTACCAGGTGTGATAACCTAACCTTAAACAAATATATATATAACAGAATATGTAACTAAATATACAATTCACCAAATAGAGATTATATAAAAATAAAGTGTGACTGCACACAAGGGTTAATATACTGTATCAACAGTGGTGTCACTGTAGCCTAGTAAAGCAGTAGCCTACTCTTTTTAGATAAAAAACCAAACAAATGTATCAGTCAAAGGTTACTACAAGATCGTGCAAGCAACAACTAAAATTACAGATATATATAGCTACAGTAGGATACTAAATACAATATCTACTAGAGTTAATAAGAACAACAGATTGGCTGGCTATAGGCTAGGCTAGGTTTGGGTTAGGTTAAAAGCTTGGCAGGTTGGGTTAGGCTAGGTTAGTTTGTACAAATACCACCCTTAGCTTAAAGTAAAATCACTCTGAGGAGAAAAAGTCAAGAATATATCTAGGGGGAAAAGATAAATGAATGCACTTAAATTTACTACAAAATTGGCTGGAATTTAATATGTATAATCCCTTTGTTTACAAAATGGCGTCGGCGTTCGTTCCTGTAGGCAGGTTAGTTAGTACACAATATTGTTTATTAGCAATTAATATGCAAAGCTTTACTTACATACAAGGCAGTTAAATTGATACTTACTACAGTAGGTAATGGGTAAAATTAGGGGCTACGATTTTATATTTAGTAATAAGAGAGCGTTTGTTTACAACAAAACAAACAATAGATGGCGCTAGTGGCGCCCTGTCCGAGCAGGAGTCTTGTGATAAACACAAAGTTTTCAGTCAATACACAGCGAAATATCGTGCAGTGTTACTTACTAGCTACAGGATGGTTAAACGTGCTCTTAACCACCTTCATGCACAAGAATGAAGAGATGAGTAGTTAATACTCAAATTATGATCGATATCGTGAGAGCGTTGACAGAGCGTCTGCAGCGTCTGGCGGTAGCGAGGTGTGAGATTAAATTGTATATTTATATATGTATATATATTCTGACATACGGAGCCCTGTATGTTAATTTAAGAGTTAGAATTAGAGTTGAAGGAGCCACTACCCAAACGGTGAAGCAGACTAGCGAACGAGCGAGTGGGCAAACCATCTCGCCCCATACCAGCATGCTAGCCTTCACACCTCGATGACCGATGCTATGACGTATGATCGACGCCAGGAGCTGTGAATGGACCTCGCACCTGTTATGTGATTCGAGGAGCTATGATTGGCGCCGGCACGACCCGCCGCCTCCTGATTCGTTCCTACACCATCATTGTTTGGTATATAAGACCCGAGTTGTGGGCATTCAAATCAGTCTCATTTGGAGTTGGGGAAGGTGAACTTGCAGCTGGAGGAAGACGGGGTGAAGTATTATAATGGGATTGTGACTGTCAGTCAGATTATATAAATGTGTGTTAAGTGTGTTCGGTGTAAACACTTACGTTATGTTGGTTAGTGAGATATGTGATTGGGAATTAACGTGATGTGTTTAATGTGTGTAATGTGTTTAACTATTTAATTGGGAATTAACGTGAACACTACTATTACGTGTTTAACTATTTGATTGCGAATTAACGTTAACGCTACTATTTATGTACTTAAATATTTGATTGGGAATTAACGTTAACGCTATTATTATGTACTTAACTATTTTAGTTGACTAACTTGTGGACTAAAGCAACTCTTTAAGTAATTGGGTTATGATGAAAGTAATACTATTGTTTTATATTAATACTTACGAGTTCTTTCATTTTCTTTGAATTAAGCTTACATTGCTTAATGGTGCTTAGTACGGTGATGCTATTGTCTCGTATTAGTAATATCGCCTTAGACTAACATGGCTGTGATAATATTACTTCTAGTGATTTCCTAAGCTGAAGAAAATTCTTTTGCTTCAAAATATTATATTTTGCTTTTCATATTATTTGAGTGAGACCTGAATCGAATCTATGAAACGATCCTGTAACTTTATTTACTCATAATCAAACCTCAATGTTACGTGGTTAAGAAATAAATTTAACTAATTATTAAATATATATCTAACTTTTTATGTGACTTTGATATTACTCCTGATGATAATAATAATATAATACTATTAACGTAAGACAAGAACCAAGAATAATTACATTAAATATAAATAAAAGGACATAGAAGAAAACTATCTATTCATTTCAAAAAGGGTAAGAGACAGAAATATTCTTACTTTAATATTTATCTTTCAAGACTTTTTATAAAATTAATAGTCCTTCTTTAGCTATAACTTATTCGGTTCATAACCATAGCCTACTAAGCTTCGGTTAAATAATAATTCTTATAAATACTACATGACTTTAATTAGTTTCAGTATTTTTCATAATTAAAGAGTATCAGTCAATAAAGGATACTAAGTCCTAAGATCCAAAAGGAAAGGAAGCAACAACAGGAAATTATTTTATTAGATTTTACTTTTGTTTTGCCTTCAGCTGACTGATACCTTAATATATATCTCTGTGCTATCTAGATTCATCAAGTTAACCACTTGAGGATCAAGATACGTAACAGAAGAGTGGCGACCTTGCCAGGATTCGTTTCATACAGTTTCACTCAGTTCATTAAAGTTTCACTACTTAAAAATCAAATATTAATCATGCCTCAACTAATTAATGAAGAAGATGCTCGAGTTTTCATAGAATCAGAACCCACATCCCCTGATATTGACTGTCTGTCAAAATCCGAACTGAAAGTGCTTGCCTCACATCTCAAATTAACTGTTTCAAACATGTCTAAAGTAGAGGTGGCTCAGACCATAAAAACCCACCTGTTCCTGTAGAAGGCGGGGAGGGTGACGGAGCAGTTGGTGGGATCCCTAGTAAACCTAGCCAACTTGATGAACAATTGCCACCTGGTTTGACCATTGATCAATTATTCGAACTAGAACAAGCCAGAGAAGCAATAAAAGCAATGCCGAACAAGCCAGACTAAAAAATGCCAGAACAAGCCAGAGCAACGACCGAACAATATCAATATCAATAACAAACGGCTCAACTAAATGTCAATACAAATGCTCCCGAAATTGCTCCCCCTCTGGGATTAACTATGACCAGTGTCATTCCACCTTTCACTGAGGATAATGTGCAGGATTTCTTTGTTTTGTTTGAGGAAGTTGCTGGAGGTATGAAGTGGACAAGAGATCAATGGCCTTTTATGTTACAAACTGTTTTGACAGGGCAGGCTCGAGCCACGTATTTGTCAGAAGTAGCAGAAGTTAGGCAGGATTATGACAATCTCAAAGAAGCTATCCTAAAAACCTATCAATTGCAGCCTGAGGCTTACAGGCAATCTTTCCGTAAAATCCAGAAGAAAGTAGAAGAAACCCATAAGGTCAGGACCATGACTAAAACTTTCAATCATTGGGTCAAGAGTAAGAAAGTCACAAGCTACAACGATCTGAAGGAGTTGGTCCTGTTAGAAAATTTCCTATGGAAAATTGATTCTTCTGTATCCTATCATTTAAAGGGAAAAAAGGTAGATTGTCTTGCCGACGCCGCTGACATGGCTGACACATACGTGCTCAACAACAAATTTCGTGGAAAGAAGCCCTACGATAATTCTAGTTCTAATTTTAAGTATCCCAATCACAAATCTGACCGACCCAGTCACAAGCCTATAACGTCTTCCCCAGCTAGCCAAAATAGAAATGTTCCCCCAACTAAAAATGCGACTCAGGGCAATGGTAACAGAGGTGGGCCCCAAACTAATAGTAATGCTCAAAGAGGGAACGTTCCCGTATCCCCTAAAGTATGTACTTTTTGTGGCATGAGAGGCCACCTAGCTTATCAGTGCTGGGCCAAGGAAAAAACCGAGAGATCGGGGCAGACAGTTGCCGCCGTATCTCAAATTCCATGTGTGCCTTTAATGCAGGGCTCCGACAGAAGGAGTACCTAGCACCAAATGTTCCTTTAATGCAGGACTCCCGACAGAAGGAGTACCTAGCACCAAAAGTTCCTTTAATGCAGGACTCTCGACAGAAGGAGTACCTAGCAGCTAACGTAAATCATCTAGACAGGGGTGTAGTAGCATGTGTGGTGCAACCCACTAGGGTTAAGCCAATAATAATTTCACCATCAGTGCAGGACAGTTACCGTCCCTTTATTTCATCTGGCAACGTGAGATTAAATGGTTGCATGCATGAGGTAAAAATTCTGAGAGACACAGGTTCTACTAGCACCCTCATGGTGAATTCTTACACTGAGTGCCCACCTGGCGAACCAGTTGTAATGAGAGGTGCTGGAGGCCAGTTTTATGCATACTTGGTAAAAGGCGAAATTGAATGTGAGTTACTACAGGGTGAGGCCACCATAGCTTTGTGTAGGTCCCAAGATATCCCTGTGCCTGGGGTAACACTCCTTTTGGGGAATGATGTAGCAGGTGAGAAGGTCCGACCAGACCCCATTTTGTCACTTTCCCCTGTTAACGAGCCACTAACCGGTGAGCTCGACAAGGAGTTGCCAACTGTTTTCCCTGTGTGTGCTGACACGTTCAATGTCTCAAGTAGCAGTTCCCTCAGACAGAATGTACCGAATGTAAGAGTTGATGAAAGGGATGATGAGAGTGTGAATGATGCTCCAACTGTGCCTGATGATGTGACTGAGGTGGATTTATCTGACACCTTTATGGCTCATCTTGACCCTAACGATGACCATGAAACCCCTCCAAATTGTCCTAGCGGCCTGGTAGAGCTACAGAGAGATGATAGTGAATGCAAGGAGTTAGCTGCCAGGTCCGTGAGTGAAGAGGAATGTGAGAAGGAGGGTGGTGAATGTTTCTACCTCAAAGGAGGAGTATTGTGGCGAAGATGGAGACCGCCACACCGACCAATCGATGACGGGGCTTGGGACGTCCATCAAGTAGTAGTCCCCAAACCTTGTCGTAAAGATATCATGGAAATGGCACATTGTATACCATTGGCAGGACACCTAGGGGGGGGAAAAACTCTAGACAGAATCAGATCCCACTTTTACTGGCCAGGAATGCGTGCAGATGTAGTGGAGTGTTGTAGAGTGTGTCACACTTGCCAGATGACAGGAAAACCCAATCAGAAGGTGCCTGTACATCCTCTGGTGCCCTTGCCCGTTTTCGAGAATCCTTTTACTCGGGTGGTAGTGGACATTGTAGGCCCATTGCCTAAGACTTCCCAAGGTAACATTTATTTATTAACTATCATGGACATGGCAACTCGCTACCCAGAGGCTATACCCTTAAGGACTACCTCTGCTCCAACTGTTATCAAGGAACTGCTCAAATTCTTCACCAGAATGGGTTTCCCCATGAGGTGCAAAGTGATCAAGGAACTAATTTTACCTCTAACATTTTCCAGCAGTCCCTGAAGGAGTTGGGTATCGAGCATGTAAAGTCTAGCACCTACCACCCAGAGAGTCAAGGGGTTCTCGAACGATATCATCAGACATTAAAGGGAATGTTACGGAAGTATTGTACAGAGACCGGAGTTGAGTGGGATAAGGGGGTACCTTTTCTTTTATTTGCTACTCGTGAGGTTCCAACTGAATCCCTGGGTTTTCCCCTAATGAGCTAGTTTTTGGCCAACCTTTCTCTGCCAAGTTCAGGGGCCCATATAAGATCATTCGGAGGGGTGAGCATTACCGATTATCTAGTAACTACCCAGACAGGAGAAAGCCCACGCAAGTATTCCATATAAATATGTTGAAACCCTACCATAGGTCCCCTGATTCCTCTCCTCCAGATTCTCCCACTGTGGCAGTGAATGTCAGGACCTGTGAACAGCCTGGTGCGGACAAAGTCTTCAGTTCTCTTACTGACCCGCAACAGACTGTTTCCAGAGCCTGAAGGTATCCATGCAGACTTTGACTTGTCATGTAGCCTATCCAACTTTCAGTATAATTCAGTGGCTTTGAGGGAATTACCATCTAAACTATGTCATCTTCCCTCTGATCAAGCAAACCAACTAATCTCTGTTTTATCTCAGTCTCCCAATGTGTTCCGTGATACTCCAGGGCTCACTTCTTTGGCCGTGCACGACATCGACGTAGGGGAGGCAACTCCCATTAAACTATCCCCCTACCGTGTCTCGCCACAACGCAGGAGTATACTGCAGGTCGAGCTTGACTTAATTTTTTCAAACCAGCTGATCACAAGGGCCTTAAGCCAGTGGAGTAGTCCGGTCATACTTGTGCCAAAGCCAGACGGGAGCCATAGGTTTTGTCGGGTCTATAGGCAAGTCAATGCTGTCACAAAGAAACGATACCTACCCACTGCCACGGATCAAAGATTGGCATTTACCGGGTTTGGCCTCATGCAGCAGTAAGTTTAATTTAATGAGAGGATTTTGGCAATTAGCTCTCCCTGTAGCGAGGTAAATATCATGCTTTTGTAGTGCG